>PVLD010000319.1:0-58111 GCA_004027595.1 Dinomys branickii | reverse complement strand
TCAAAAGCTATTTGAACTGATGAAAATGCATCTTACATGTTCAAAGAAAATGCAAGCCAAGCCGGGCATGGTGGCACACGCCTGTAATCCCAGCACTCAGGAGGCTGAGGCAGGAGGATTGCTGTGAGTTCAGGGCCACCCTGGGCTATAAAAGTGAGTTCAAGACCAGCCTGAACTGCATAATGAGACCTTGTCTCAAAAAGACCAATAAATAAATAAATAAACAAAAGTAAAGCAAGCCTGAGTGCAGAATTTTTGGAAGTTGGATCCGTTAAGGGACCTGGAAGTTTCCTAAGATTGTCAGTGTGTGATATCCATCAATCTAATGTGAAATGAGTTTTCATTTAGAGTCTCATTTCCAAAGCGGGGAAGCTAGGAGGAGTGGATTTAGGTCAGTTAGAAACACAGTCAGCAGGCAGGGAAATGCTTGTTGGTTGGCAGGAAGCCCGCACAGGTGATTCCTAGACTTGGCGTTGATACACTTGCCCACAAATGAGGGCAGAAGTCTTATAGTAAGACTTTGGTGACCCAGCAGAAGTGCTCAGGTTGAAGGCACTGGAAGACCAGTGTAAAATGAGCCAAGCTGGCACCTGCACCAGACAGACTCTTACAGATGGTCTCCAGCTTACTGTGGTTCAACCTGTGATTGATTTTGACTTCACCATTGTGTGAGAATGCTACCTTCACCTACAGTGGAAACTTTGCTTGGAATCTTGGAGTTGGGTCTTCTTCTAGGCAAGCGTATTGTGCCGGGGTCTCCTCTTGACATGCTGCAGCAGTGAGCTGCAGCTCCTCCTCAGCCTCACAGAGGGTGAACAGCCGATGCCACGAGGTGCTGTGTTACTAAACTAGAATGTCTCATGGTGTTTTCAGTGCATTTTCAACTTACGGCCTTTCCAGTTGATGATGGGTTATCTGGACAAAACCTACCATAGGTTGAGCAGCATGAGTAACACGCTTCCCAGGGGAAAGTAGTTTCTACATTCAAAATTATTATTTGAAAGTAATTATGAGGCTTGATCTTATAAGCTTGTTAAAAGGTCTAAAAATAACTGGCACATAGTAGGTACTTGAGAAATATTAATTTTCCTTTTTATACAAACTAGAGTGCATAATGTGGCTGTCCTATAGCTTGGGTCTGTCTCCCAAGGGAACATGCTTTAGCTACCCTTGTAAGTCGTAACAGAGAGCCGCATTCAGACAGAAGCCCAGGGCTTTGTGAGCCCAGGGTAATGTGCTGGCTGCCTGTACCAATATCCTCAGTCTCCAGCACATTTTCACACGGGATGATGGCTGAATAATCCAAGCCCAAACCACTACTGCAGGTTGGCCCAGGTTAGCCTGGCCAGAGGGGGCCTCAAGTGAAGCTCTGGGAGTCTTGAGACTGTTTACTTTTTTAAATGTTCTTTCCCTCTGACAATGGTTTTTAAATATTCTTCAGTTTCTCTAGAATTTGCCCAGGGAGAAGACTCCTTACCCCCAGTTTTAAGTCATCAGAACACACTAGCCACAGGCCATGAGCATCTGTGATTGCTCTTCACAAGTCGAGGTGGAACGTGAAGTGTATAAGAATACTGACTCAATGAAGAAAGGAACAACGTACTCCGGTAAAATATGTACAGCCTCTCCGCCATTTGTAGAGGTTAATTCAGTGACACAAAGCATATTCACAGTGTTGTACAACTATCACCAGTGTCCATTTCCAGGACTTTTTCCTCATCCCAAACTGAAACTCTGTAGCTGTTAGTTAGGGTTTGCTAGAGGAGTCGAATCAATGAAAAGTATCAGCGAAACAAAAGGGTTTATTAGGTTTACAGGAGCAGAGTGGAAGAGTCCACAGCAGCAGTCTGCACACTAGAGAGCTCGAGGATCCAGTGCGGAAACCACAGAACAAGACGGACCAAGGATGTGGCACCAGTTCAAGGTCGAAGGCCCGGGAACTCACCTGAGCGTTGCTGGTGGGAGTCTGTGTTGTGCTGGAAGGCTGAAGAAACTGCAGATCTGGGGACCAATGTTCTAAGGTGGTGACAGCAAAGAGTGCACTGACTCAGGACAGGAGCTCTTCAGAATGGCTATGCTTCCTTCTCCTTTCCCTTTGTATTCCACCCAAGCCACAAGCCTATTGGTTGATGCCCCGGACCTATAACCAGGTGAGTCTTCCCCGCTCAGTTTGCTGGCCTTCACATCAGTCATCCACAGACACACCCAGACTGCACTTCACTAATCTACTAGGTGTTTCTTAATCCATTCAGTTGACGTAACATGATTAAGGGTCACACTCTACCCACTAAACAATAGGTCTCCATCCCCCTTCCTCTCAGCCCTGTCAACTGCCACTCTGTCTCTATGACTGTGAATGCCCCAGGTGCTATAAATATGTACAGTCGTACAGTATGTGTCCTTTTGCAGTGGGCTTATTTCCTTTAACATCGTGTCATCAGGGTTATAACACATCATCACCACACTCCGTTTTTTCTCCTTTGTTTCCAGCACCTGCCTCACTGGGTGCCATATCATAGCGCTCAGTATGTGAGGCTGAAAAACAATCCAGGAAAAAAACTTCCGAAGCAGTTTTCTCCAGAATTGCGTTAGATAAGAAGGACTAACTCTAATTTTTCAAACCCTAAGGTATGCTGTCATTTTGACTGATTTCAAAATAATAAATCCAAAGCAATTAACTGGTGCAGTTATTCAAACAAAATAAAAATATAAGCGAATGAACCGCAATTTCAAACATAAATGCAGATGGGTTCACACATCTTAAAAATAAACAAATGTGTGAAGTGTTAATTATAGTTTTTTTATAATCTATAATGTGTCACATTAACTCATAATGTGTCACAGATTAACTTTCAAATAAATTCAGACAGAAGGTTGCATGTAAGCATTGCAAAACTATTCCTATTTACAGGAATTATTTAGGTCAGGATTACAAAAGTGGGGCTTTTGCATTCGTGGAACTTGTGGAGAGATAACTTGCTCTCAAATGGCATAAAACAAAGAAAGTAAAAACGGCGCAAGCTAGGAGTCATCAAATCATTATTCTGGCTTTGTCATTGATTCAAGAATTGCCTCTAACTTTTCCAACGGAAAGCACAATTGAAATGTATCCACAAGCTTGAGTAGTTGAAATATAAATCTAGGGTCATAGTTTTATAACATGAACAAACACCCGAATCCCCTTCTCGGAAATTTTTAAAGAACCTTGCTATGTCCAGAACATCCCATAATTGCTGGCACCAACAATTTCCTCCTCACCAGGGACTACTGTCGCAGAGGATACATTACAACCAGTAAGGATTCACCCCTGGGTTAGTCAGCTTTCTGTCATGATAACAAGTACCTAAGACAATAGTGTTGTAGAAAAAAAAGGTTTGTTTTGGCTCTTGGTTTTAGAGCTCTCAGACTATGGTCAATTGGCCCCATTTCTTTGGGCTGGGGCAAACCACCAAGTGACAGAAGCCCTGGCCTCTTGGAAAAGGATCACATAGGAAGCAAGGGGAGGGCGGCACTAACCCTTCAGGGCTGTGCCCCCAAGACTTGAAGATTCCTGTGAGGCCGTGAGGCCCCACCCCTTAAAGGTTCCCTAGCTTTCCAGTGGCACCAGGCTCTGGGCAGCCACCTTTACCACCAAAGGCTTTTGGAGGACAGTTAAGATCCTCCAAAATTAAGAATTTTATGAGAAACAGCCTCATTCCATACTTAAGCTGTACGCCAAGCTTTCTCAGTTCTGGTCGTGCTGATGTTCATCGCGACTCTTCTGAAGAGCACAGAGTGGTGATTCCTAAACTTGAGTCTGGCACCTGTATTTCCCAGGTGTTCCCGCAGTGCTAGAGTTGCCTGTGCTATATTTTAGGAAATTCTGGTTCTGACAGCAGATTGGAGAAAAGCAATAAAGATGATGAAAGGATGGGGAAATTGTACCTATCAGTTCCACGTCAAAAAACTGTGTTTTTGCAGATAATGGAAAAAGGTGACCACGCCCAAGCTTCAGGCGAGCACAGAACACAAGTAGGTTCGAATCCCAAGTCCAGCACCGAGCAGCTATGAAGTATGGGTTGATTACCTAACTTCACACTATCTCTGTTTTCTGTCTGTCTTAGTAAACTGTGCCAGGATATGAGATCATTTCTAATTGTATCAACTGAAGCCCAGCCAGAAGATAGGAAGCACACCAATTATTTCATCAGAGATTATTGCTGTAAAGAGTTAACTGAAAAGCCAAGAGGAAAACACAGGGGTTCCACAGAGGTAGCAACTGCAGGAAGCAGCTACCATCAGGGCACCCACCCACACAGCAGGCCGCTCAGAGGCCCAGAGGGGAGGAGCCACGCTGCGGGGCGGGGCTGGGGTCCTGGTGGGCAGGCAGAGGGGTGAGGGAGCAGGTTTGGCAAGTGTTGGAAGACCTGCAGGCCGCATCCCACTGCTGCTTCTGGAACTGATTGGGACAACCAAGGCCAAAAGGTGAGGTACTCCCAGGGACAGAAAGCGAATAGGAGGCAACAAACGGGAAGGGGAAAATCCTGTCTAACGCCTATCTTCCCATCTCTCTCGGCCGCTCGGATTTGCGAAGCCTCACGTGGAGGCAGCTTGCAGAGCATAAATGTGGTTGGCAAGAGTCCAAGGCTCAGCATCCAGTATCACAAAGTGGAGGACGGCGGGGTAGGTTTACAGCTGAGCGGCAAACCCCATTTGCTGAAGCAAGTATGAAGCATTTAGAGCAGAGAAAACGTAAATACGTATATACCTCCTTCCCTAACCTAACCTGACTGACTTAGGCCAATGCCTGGTTCATATTTTCTGCAGGATCCCTGCAGAGCCTAACTGTGACAAAGGTAACAGGGATTGGGTGGCTGGAGGTTCAGTGATTTAAATAAATCAAATATGTTCAGGATTTCTTCCTTCTTTTGCTATGCTGAGGTATCCAATCCGGGCTTTGCCCATGCTATGCAGGTCATTTACCACGGAGCTATACCCCAGCCCAACTCAGGCTAAGCATCGCCTCTCACACTTAAAATGTCTCTAAGACCAAACTCTTTGATTGTCCCTCTACCTCCTCCTCATCTTCAACTTTTCTCCCTCAGGCTTTAAACACTGCACTCAGAAAAGCTCATCTCCTGAGGTAACTCTCTGCCGCCCCTCTCCGGAGAGATGATGCTCACTTCTGCGCACGCCAAGGCCCTTTCTCCAGCTTGGCCCACTCCAAGCCATTTAGTTCCGGTGGCACCAGCTTTTCCGTTCCTCTTACACCCCGAGCTCTTCCTCACTCTGGCCCCCCGCCCCTCCTGTTCCTTCCACCCTCAGCGCTGGACCCAGGCTGCTTCTCTCTAAACCTTTAGGACTCAGCAAAATTGCAGGCTCTTCAGAGAGGCCTTCCCCGACTCTCTCCTGCCTGCAACTGTGTGGCGTACAAGTTGTGTTACCTGATTTTGTTTGCTGTTTCTTGTTAGCCTCCCCATTCCCTAACCCATCCGAGTGAGTTCCACGAAGGCAAAGACCTGTAGTGATTTGTTCTTTCTGTTTCTAAGCACCAAGAACAGAAGTGAGTTCAGAGTAGATCTTTTACGGATTTACTGAGTGAATGGATCCTTGAATAAATGAACAGTATTCTAAGAAATAGAAATGTGAATAAGACAGAGTCTGGCTTCTGAATAGAAGAGGCGAAGTTATCACCCATTTTTCATTGCTATAATGAATTACCTGAGGCTGGGAACCCTTTAAAGAAATGAGATTTATTTAGCTCCGTTCTGAAGGAGGTTCAGGGGCCAGGGACTCACAGCTGGTGACCACCTTCTTGCTGAAAGGGTCTCAAGGCAACCACATGGGCAGACAGGCAACATGGGCATCAGTAGTACATGTGTCTCCTTTGGGTCTCTGTCCTTACAAAGCCACCATATTCAGTCATGCGGACCTCACACTGACCTTGTTTAATCCTAGTCACTTTATGAGGCCCCGCTCCAAACACCATAGCTAGATTACGTTTCTACCCTCTTAATACTCTCAGAGGGCTTGAATTTCAACACCTGGACTCTTGGGCCACTCAGACCATACGCAAACCATCGTAATGGACATGCGCTCCCAGATTCACTGATACCACCTTAATGAACACGAATCACCCAGAGCACTCACCCTCACCACCGAAAGCCAAGCTCCTGGACTCTTACTGTTTCCTCACCTGCTACTGCAATAGCATTTTGATCCTGATTCTCCTGCTTCTGCTCTTCCCCCAGCTCAAATGCCAAGCCACCCTCCGAACATGTATATTTATAGAGTCTGCAGCTAATCCAACTGACTAAATTACATTACTAAAGTTTAATCTCTTGTGTAGCTAAAAGTAAAAGTGAAGCCAGGTAGTGCACACCTGTAATCTCAGTCCTCAGGAGGCTGAGGCAGGAGGAATGCTGGGAATATAAGGTCAGCCTGAGCTACCCAGAGTTCAAAGCCAGCCTGGACTACACAGGGAGACCCTATCTCAAAACAAATAAACAAACACGAGCTCCAATACTTCCCCCACCTCCCAGTGCAGACGGCTACACTTTGAGCCACCCTCAATGTTGCTACCTCTAAAAAGCAAATATGGTTATACTGCTGCTTGAAATCATTGTGGTGATTCCTCAAAAAGATTCACTTCTTTAGCAAATATTTGTTAAATGGTGAAGTCTGTGCATGGCACTGGGAATACACAGTTAAATAAGTCAGTCCCTCCGCTCTGCAGTTTCTAGTCCATCGAGAGACAGAGAAGTAAACAAGCAAATAATCCACTGTGTGCTAAATGCGGAGACACAGACAGCAGCAGGACCCACCTTGGACCTGGAGGGCTGGGGGAGGTCTCCCAGAGCAGCCAGAACCAGACCTGGGCGCTGGCTGGGCAGGAATCAGCTTGCACAGATCACTGTGGGGAGGGCCAGCCGAGGAGATAGCGCAGACTCGCACAGTGAGCATGCGCCAGGAGCAGGAAATGAGGCTGCGGGGACAGCCGAAGGGGCAAGCTGGAAGGGAAGAGACTTTATCTGATAGTAAGGGGGAGCCGTGGAAAAGTTTTCATCAAAGTGACTTAATCTGTTTTTTAGAGAGACCTGCACTCCGCTGAATGTGGAGGATGAATAGGTATTTTGGGGGGACTAAGGGGCCGCAAGGCTGTCAGGAGAATATTTCAAAGTCATCCAGCTATGGAGTGAAAAGCCTGGCATGTTCTGAGCAGCGGGACTGAAGGAAGAGTTGTGAGACAGAAGATTTCTCCAAAGCCTACAATGAGAAATTCCATTTGACCCAGCTGTTCCCCTCTTATGTATCTTCCCCAAAGAGTTGAAGACATCCTACTACCACAGTACGTGCACACCCATGTTTATAGCAGCATAATTTCACAACAGCTAAATCTTGGAAGTAGCCTATCTGGCCATCAACAGACGAATGGGTAAAGGAGATGTGGTAATTATACACCAGGGAGTACTACTCTGCCATAAAGAAGGATAAACTTCAGTCATTTGTAGGAAAATTCATGAACCTTGAGACCATAATGTTAAGTAAAACAAATGAGACACATAAGCTTAAATATCACAGTTTCTCTTAGACGGAAACCCAAAATATAAGTTAAGAGTAAAGTAAAATAGAATAGGAAATAGGGAGATAGATCCTTTGCAAAAATAAAGGGGGCCAAGACACAGGAGGAGGGAGGGCCAAGATGAACAAAGAACGGAGAGGTGTTGTGTTCGTTTACCAGCTCCCCTCGAGGGGCGTAATCATTATGTATCCCAAACAAGAACTAATAAAAAATGGAAAAAGAAAGAAACAAATGACAGCCACGCTTCTGCTTGGGACCTCAGCTGGGGATGGCGTCTCCCCGGAGAGAAGGTGCAGGGGTCGGAACGGTGTCAGGAGGAAGGTGGTGAGCTGAGCTTTGCACATGCCGTGGAGCTGGGAGGCCAAGGAGTGATGGAAGGATGGGGGTCAGGAGATGGTGGCGCTAGCCTGAAGACCCAGCTTGGGGACTGGCTGGATCAGCAGGAGATGGAAGAGCAGAGATTACTGAGGCCTGAGCTGAGGTACCCTGACCGTCAACAAGCAGCTGAGCAAAGGTGTTTTAGTAGGTCAGGAAAGGGGACAGATACAGAACTTCGTCATACAGGACAGAGTCAAGATTTGCTAGCAGAGCAGGTGTAGGGGGAAGGCTCCAGGGTCCCGGAAGGGTGGAATATAATTCTAAGGTTTTACACAGTTGGAAGGATGGCAGTGCTGCTAACTCTGGAGGGGACAGTGGGGGAGAAAAAAGTTTTATAGGAAAAGATGCTGGAAGTGCCTGGAGGAGACCCGGCTGAGCTGTCTGTTAGCCATTTACATGAATGTCTGAAACTCAGCAGAGAGCATAGAGATGGAGGAATCAATGGGAGAACTGCTGGGCGAAAGTTGAGAGTGAGCAGGAGAGAACAGGGGCTGTGAGCTCTTTGAGAGCGGCAGGTCCATACCGGACTCTTGGGTGTCTACACCACGAGAATGGTGCTCAGTGATGACAACACACTGATCCAGGCAGTGATACCGAGGCCATCAGAGAGAGGAAAAGCAGGCATCCTTGGCCACGCTACCTGAGGACATCCGAGTCAGACTCACCTATGGGGTCGTTACTCTAAAAGAATCCTAGGTGAGATTTCAGACTTAGTGAGTCAAAAGTTTGAGAGGGCTGGATCTGGGGAGCCATAGTTTTCCCTGACTCCCTCTCAGATGCAATTCTTTTTTTTTTGTCTTTTTGAGACAGCGTCTCGCTATGCGGTTCAGGCTGGCCTTGAACGCACTTTGTAGCCCAGGCTGGTCTTGAGCTCACGATTCTTCTGCCTCGGGATTACAGGCGTGCACCACCACACTGAGGTTCTCAGACACAATTCTTAAGCACCCGTTTAAAGCAGGGGAGTGGGCTGACTCCAAAGCCAAGAGAAGCGAGTTTCTAGGAGTAGAGGAACTCTGTGTGGAATCCTTCGGAGGGGCCGTGCACAATGATAAAGGAGAAAAGACCCTCCACGTAGGGAAGCTGGAGCTGACTGAGAATAACGGGAATGTAAGGAGTAGAGTTGATGGTGGAAGAGACAGGGAAACAAAATCAACTACAGTGAGGGCCTCAGAGGCCCCCAGAATTCCCACGGGGTTGGAGTCACTTGGGGAACTTCTAAGTCAGCGTGTCCAGCATCTTGTTCGTACCGGCGCTGGAGAATCATTGGCGTAGAGAACTTCCTCAGGACGTCCGGAGCTCGGGAAAATAGAAAAAGGAATGGAAACAAACAGGAGCACAGGACTGAAGCAGCTGGGCGGCGGGTTTTCTTTAGTAGATGCGATGTCTAGCACAGTTTGAAGCGGAAGGAAGCAGGTTAAATTGACGTAAGGGAAGGAAGGGGCACAGGTATTCTTTCACAGCACGTCTGATGCCCATAAGAATGATCCAGCAGAGGGGGAAACTGACAATGCTGTGGGTAACAGGAATAAGATGGGCTGATATTTGGAGAAAGCAGAAGAAAAAAAGCCTCTTCTCCTGGATAATCACATGGCTCACTCCCTTCCCTGGCCCCTGCCATGATCTGAAATAGCGAGGCTGCCTCTACCCTGCCCATCCTCTACCCACCTTGGCTTTCTGCACAGCGCAATCTCCACCTGGTATGCTCGCTTTTATTAACTGACCTTTCTATCAGAATGTAACCCATGAGGGCAAGGGTTTTACCTATTTCATGCAATGCTATCCCCAGTACACAGATAAGCTGTAGTATCTCTGACACTCAGTCATCATTTAATATTCAATGAGTGGAACCCAGGGAGGAAGGAGAACTCAGATCAAGAGCCCAAGTACAGAGTTAGCCTCAAAAGGAGATGTAATACATTCTCTTGGGGGAAGAAAGGATGTTTACTGGCTCTGGACACCTAAGCAAAGCTGTGACGGTAGAGCCATCACACGCAGGGCTTGCCACGTGCTACGCCCAGGTCTCTGCACTTCACACTTGTTAACTGGTAGCCTCGCAACAGCCTGTGGGTAAGTTGTGTCATTTCCATCACACAGACAAGGAAACTGAAGTGGAATGAGCTTAAGTAATGTGTCCAAGGTGATTAGCGAGTCAGTGGCAGAACTGGGATAAAAACCCAAGATGATCTGACTCCAGGACGCATCGCCTCTGCCTCCACACCCACCTACATCTTCCAGGTCCTTGGGTAGGAAGGATACAGCAACAGTGGGACGCAGACATTGAGCAGAGATTTGGAATAGTAGCTGAGAGCTGACTTAGTAAGGTCCACCGGGAAGAGAACAAAAGGCTTTGTTGAACAGTGTGAAAGGCCTGGATACAACCAGACAGCATAGGTTTGAGGTGGGCTCGATCCACTGGGCAGGTCACGGCCTTGTTAAGCCAAGGTTTTGGGTTGGTGGAACAGAGTGGTCCAGCAAGCAAGCTAGGATGGAAGCAAGTTTGAAATAGTTGAACCCGGCAGCAAGCTAATGGACTTTCAGCACTGGGGATCCAGAAAATAGAGGTCAGGGTGTCAAGGAAGAAAAGACTTTGGAGGAATGTAAGGCAGACATGAAAGCGACATGGTCAGAGAGGGGGATCAGCGTGTGAGTCGTGGGGAATGGGATGAGGGAACGGTCCCCAGGGACGAGGCCCATCTGAAGCAGGACTGAGTCACTGCGGCTGACCTCGTGTCCTCCTTCCTTTGCAAACCCCCACTGTGTCAATGCTTCAGATTCCCACAAGCCAAGGGAAGCTCTTCCTCCCATAACTGATGGTAAAGCTTAGAAGGGAGATAAACAAATGCTTTGTGCAAGGGTTTTCGATTCCCTAGAGCTCCCTTAAATACCAAGAAATCTCAGTAGGTGCCAAGTTGGGAAGAAGGGATCTCTGGGAGAGGGAGCGGGTAATCACTGGGTAAGTCTGTGCAAATGTAGTCCTACCTTTTGGAAAGTAATAACTAATCTATATAAACTAAATATTTTAGCTTTCTAATAATGCATCCAAATCAAATGCTTTACATGTGTTCTCCCACCATGTCACTGGTCACCACTACTGGAAAATTCTGACATGAGCTTCCAGGAGTCAGCGTACGGATGATTTTTGTGACAGGGTTGTGTTCCAACAGCAAAGGCAAGCTGAGGATGCTGCTGCATTTGATACACTACCCCCACTGAACACCTTAACTTAGCAACACGGAACACTGTAGTTGCCTGTTGTTATCCTCACGAGGGTACAGACCCCAGGACTGTGGCTACCTGCATGTGCTCCACGTTGTAAGAGGATATCAAGCTGCATATTGCAAGCCCAGGAAAATCTAAAAGCGAAAATTTGAAGTACGGTTACTACTCAATGTATGTCACTCTTGTAACATTGAAAAGTTGAAAAATGTTAAGCAGAAAGCAGCTTTATTAAGTCAGAGCCATTTGTGCTTGTTTTTCTGTGATTGTCTACCGAATTCTTCAGAGTTATCACCACTGGGGGCAGAAAACACAACTCCTTTAGCTGCCCCAAGAACAGAGAATTACTGTCCTTAGGGGGAATGAAAAGTAATGGATAAACGGTATCAAAATGAGTATTATTCACGGTTAAAGGGATAAAATTCTGGTACAAGCCACAATAAGGATTGCTATGTTTGATACATTGTGTCAACTTGGGGAGTCTAGAGGTTTCGCTAAGTAACTCAGCAGTTGTAAATCTTGGGGTATAAAGGACATGCCCTTACCCTTCTGGGATGTTGTTTATTGTGTTAATTTGGGAAGTTTAAAAGGTTAACTATGTGATTCAGCAGGAAGCCAGGGTGCTTCTTTTGTATACATCCTGAGCCTGTGGAAGAGGAGGGCATGGAGACTGTGTGAGAGCTACATGTCCCCTGGGTGGGGGTAGGCTGTTTACAATGTAAAGGAAGAAAAGAGGCTGCTTGCAGCCATATTTCCCTTTTGCTGGTTGTTTTTGCTGTGCTCTGCTGCCTTGAACAGTTTGCCCTCTGCCATGTGCTACTCTGCCTCTAAGCAGCCAAGTATGGATTGAAACCTCCACAAACTGTAAGGTAAATAAACCATTCCTTTCTTCATTTTGGGTGTTGGGTATTTTGTCTCAGCAACGAGAAAAAAGTAACCAAGACAGAATTTGGTACCAGGAGTGGGGTTGTTGCTGTTACTATACCTGACCATGTGGTTCAAGAGCCTTTGGAAATTGCTTATGGGAAGAGTTTGGAAAGGTTTGGAGATGTCTGGTCAGAGCTCAGAAGACCAGAAGGCTGATGGAAACCCTGCTGGTAAAGACCAGGTTCAGGAGGTTTCTGTTGGGAAGAAGGATTTCATTGGTTGTTGGACTCCAGACGATGTATGTTATGGCTTGGCGGAAAGTTTGTCTGCATTTTGCCCGTGTCCAGAGACTTTCCCTAAGACTAAGATTAAGGGCAGCAGTGAACTGATTAATCTGGCAAAAGAAATTTCAAAGCAGTCAAATGTTGGGGAAGTGGCATGGCTATTGTTGGGGGCTTTTAGCCAGATTTATATTGACAATCACGAGCAAAGAGCCCAGCAGGATGATTTAAAATGTTGTAAGTTTGGCCAGAAAGGAAGCTCCAGTAAAACTGTGGACTGCAAAGATAAGGCTGAAGTGATCTCTATTCCTTGAAGGAACAAGAGAATGTAAAAGATGGCCTGAGGGCATCACAAGCAGCAAGTCTCCACCCTTTGCAGTCTCAAAACTGTAAAGGTGAGAGACCTTGCCTTGAGAAGGAAGCTAAAGAGCACCATGTTTCAGAATGGCGGTGACAGCTGCACCAGGTTCCAGAATGGAGGCGGCATAGAGAATTTGCTCCTCAGAATTGGATTCAGTGTGCCCAGTGATCCAGGCATTCGACCCCTATGGCCAAGAGAGAGAAAAGTTTGGCTACTGCTCCAGGTGGCAGCAGACCTTGGCATCATCCATGTGGCCCTGGCTTTAGGCAAGGAAAATGCAAGAGTTCTGAAGTTAAAGAGGCTTCCACCCAGATTTCAGAAGGCCTGGGAGGCCAGGCAGTGTGCCCCGGAGAGGGCAATATGTGAGGCTGTGAGTATGAAGCAAAAGGCGCCCTGCAGACCTCAGAAGTTTAGAAAAGACAGGACCGTGGATCATCTAAGGAAAGCTGCAAAGAGGGAGCAAAGCAAGCCTAAGAGAGAATCCATGGGAGCTGTAACCACCAGAAGTGCCATAGGGGTGGACTCATGCAAGCTCTTCGGAGCTCACAATGTGCCACAAGTTGCTTCAGATGCTGGATGTGGAATTACGGGACACAATGTTAGCCCTGCTGGATTTTGGACTTGCTTTGGTCCCAATGCTCTGTATCACTGTTTGTATCTTTTGGAATGGTAATGTTTATTTTGTGCCTTTAAATGTTGGAGGGGTTTAATTTTCATTTGTATGGGGTCAAAATGTTATGGTTCTAATATAAGCATGTTTTTGTATCTGGAAACTGGTTTAAAGAAATGTGTCTGGTTGCTCAGGTGACAAGGGGTGGAATGTTATGGTTGATACATTGTGTCAACTTGGGGAGTCTAGAGGTTTCGCTAAGTAACTCAGCAGTTGTAAATCTTGGGGTAAAAAGGACATGCCCTTACCCTTTTGGGATGTTGTTTATTGTGTTAATTTGGGAAGTTTAAAAGGTTAGCTATGTGATTCAGCAGGAAGCCAGGGTGCTTACTTTGTATATATCCTGAGCTTGTGGAAGAGGAGGGCATGGAGACTGTGTGAGAGCTACATGTCCCCTGGGTGGGGGTAGGCTGTTTACAATGTAAGGGAAGAAAAGAGGCTGCTTGCAACCATACCTCCCTTTTGCTGGTTGTTTTTGCTATGCTCTGCTGCTATGAACAGTTTGCCCTCTGCCATGTGCTACTCTGCCTCTAAGCAGCCAAGTATGGTCTGAAACCTCCACAAACTGTAAGGTAAATAAACCTTTCCTTTCTTTATTTTGGGTGTTGGGTCTTTTGTCTCAGCAACAAGAAAAAAGTAACCAAGGATGAACCTAGAACACATGCTGAGTGAAGCATGCCAGCCCTAAAGGACAAATACTGTGACTCCACTTGTATGTGGACACTGGCATGGTCAGGGTCGTCGACGGGAAGTACAGTGCTGGTGGGCAGAGCCAGGACAGCAGGGATGGAAAATGGGAGCTGGTATTCTGCAGGCACAGAGTTTCAGTTTGGGATGACAAAGTTCTGAAATGGATCACAGTGATGGTTGCACAACGATGTGAATGCATTTAATGTCTCCGAATTTTACACTTAAAATGGTTAAAATGGTAAAACTTATGTTTTGAATATTTTACCAGAGTTATAAAAACCAAATACGAAAAGTAGAGAATTACAGGGTTGTTAAAATATACTTCCCAAGAGAAAACAACTAGGCTTCCAGGACTGCTGAGGCAAAAACAGATTTGTAAAGAAAGGGAGGATGACCAGGCTAGAGGATGTGATCTGTGTACCCTAATTTATAGGATAAAGTGTGTGTTCAGGATTCTTTGTTACACTGCTAGTGACTGCCATGGGGCTGTAGTGACTCCCAGGGCAGTGAGGATGTATGTCCAAGCAGCCCCCAATGCTCCTCTCCTGCACAAATATTTTGAGGTCAAGAGTCGTGCGTGACCCTTTGTTATTTATGATGCAGTTCCTGAGTGTAGGTCAAAGCTTGTTTTGGTTTACAGAAATTAAGATATGTGGGGGTAGCACTGAGGATTGAACCCTAGCCTCCGACATGCTAGGCAATAGCTCTACCGCTGAGCTACATCCCCAGCCCTCCGATGTCCTCCTGAAACTGCAATATCTGAGTGGAATGAGGTGACACTAAAAACACCGAGATGAAGGTAAGCCACTACTCTTAATACAAACAGGACAAAAAAGGCTTGAAAACTCTCTCTGAATGTTACAGTTGATTTGCCCTGGTCTACATTCACAGTGAGCTGAACGTTACTTTCATTGAAGGCAGGGAAGCTCAGTCTTCCCTTCTTATTCCAAGTTGGTGGTGACAAACCTTTTAGAGCTTTCAATGCTGACAAACAGCTGCCTGTGGCATGCGTGGCATAGGTTCGCAGCACTGTTCTAAGTCACTGTGGAAAGTGGCATTTTGTCTGTCAAGTTCCTCAACTCTTAGTAGGATGTAATAAGGGATAAGCACAGCACTTTGTAGCTCAGGGGGTTCTGGGTTTATTTGGAATAAACATACACTAGAAACAATAGCCATCTGTTTCTTTTACCGATTTTTTGAAAACACTTCTTTTTGTGAATTCACTATGCAGGAGGAAATCTAAGAGAAGACGTTAAGAGTCTCACAGACCTTCCCTCATAATTTTGCTAATCTAATATTTGACAAGCAAGCTGATAAATTTAATTATCCAAGAAATTTTATTATCTGGGTTTCATATATTGGCCACCTATGGATCAGTATTTTACTGTATGATACATTGGGAACAGTCAAGAATCATACCTTGCATTTATGATTTAACAACCTATATTTAAAAATTAAGACTTGTGCTTATGTAACTATGATGTTAAGGGCAATTAGAAACCAAAGAGATTGAAATTTATAAAAGCATATTTCAGGAAAGGATTTTAAAGAGCCTTTTCCAACTTTTTTGTAAACTGAGGTACATATAATTACTTTAATGAGAGAGAAGTTTCTTCCAAATTTCACTCCAGATTATGTCAAAGGCAAAATATTTAGCCATCTTTTAGACTTTTACGTTCCAAAATTTAGATGGATTACTTTTCAGAATGATTTTTCCAAGTGATTATATGAAATCATCTAGTGACAAAAAGCTGAATGTTTACGTTCTTCTGAATTTTATGTATTAATGTAAAATTCCAGGGTTCACCACAGCAGAAGGGGACCATTCACTTCCATTGTCCACATATTGCATAAACGAGCGAAAACCAGAATTTTCTTTGATGGTCAATACTGTTGACCCCGCATCAGGATTAATTCTAAAGGACATAACTGTCTGTATCTCAGGTATAAAGTGTGTTTTTCAGTTGCAACAGCATCTTCAAAGAGTTTTCAGTTTGTCTTTGTCTTGCTCTTTTTGACTGCAAAGCGCAAAGGATTCCTGCACAAACTGCCTGCACATCGGGCACTGCTGGAAATACCTGACGCAGGCGTTGCACAGGCAGGCGTGCCGGCAGGGCAGGAGCACCCAGTTCACGCTCCCGTTCTGGCACACAACACAGTCCTTGCTGGTTTCCTCTGCTGGCTCTGCCTCGCTCTCACACAATCCGGCCTTTTCCAGCAAACTACGGTCCGCGTTCTTTTCTTCTGGCGAGGGATTGGTGGAGGGAGTGGAATTATTATTTGCAGACATGAAAAGTCGCTGGGAAAAAAAAAGTGTAAAGGTAATTATAAATAACAATTACTCTTTTAAGTCTGGGGGGGTCATAAGAGCTACATAAAATTTATGAGGTAGCAAGTCCAAGAGCAAAGAATTGCTAACTTCATAGTAACTGAAGAATATAGTTATTGCTTTATAAACACCTATTCTTTGAAACTCTGTAAGCAAAAGAGATAGAGACAAGGTACAACTTACCTTAAGATCATGAAATTGACCTTGAGCCAGGAGTAAATATTGATACAATATTCTGCAGGGAAGCTTATAAGTCTTATCAGGGATATGAATTACTGATACCATGGAAATCTAAAATAAAAATTGAACACTAGTCAGTCCTCATGCTCCTTGTATTATCTTACAAACATTAAAAATACTTCTTCAATATAAATAAGAGACCAATATAATTGGGAATGCTTGTGGTTTATATGAAATCATAGAAAAATTTTCAAAAGCCTAAGCACCACAAAGAAAATGCATGTGTACACATTTTGCAAAGATACCATGCCCTAAGACAAGAAAAGCAGATATCACTTCAATGAATAACTTCAAAATACAGTCTAAGTCTAAAAGGCAGTTGGCCCTTATGGACTACCTTCATGCGATGGCCCATAATTGATCCTTATAATATTTTCTCATATGTCAAATTTTTAATTAAAAATTATCTTTCAATTTTTTCCCATTATTTTAAACTGTCAGCATGACTTTTACAATTTGCTACACTGTGTTTTCACCTTCACATCATTTAGAATACCAGCGGTACAAACCGTGTAAACCCTCCTGGAGAGTTCTAATCATTTATGTATTTTTTGCGAACTGGAGACCATGGAAGTGCATTTCCACAACACTGACTTTGTGAATGAAAGTACTGTGTATAGAAACATTGAAACTTCTTCAATAAATGATGAAATGTCCCTTTTGCACATCTGCATTTGTGAACAATAAACTTTCTTGAGGTCTCAGCTCTTTGGAAAAACGCATGCAGCAGGGCCCATCAGGGCTTTTGATCATCTCAACACAGGACTGAGGTATTGGTCATGGCACTCAGACGAACAGCAATAAAAAGGCAGGCCCCACAATCACCACTGATAGTGCTATGTCTTTAGACAGTTTGCTTTGTGACCTATTTCTCTCTGAATACAGCCTGTGTGCTTAGAATTGTTGCACCCGTCAAAAGCCATTCATACGTTTCAGGGCTGATAGTCGCAGAAATATGTAGGGAAAATGGCTTGATGATAAGTTGATGAATTCTCACACTCAGACATGATTTCTGTGAAAAGAAATCATGAACAAAACACCCAAGAGTCTGGGACACAGTAAAAAGACCAAATATATGAATGTTTAGTGTACAATAGGATGCAGATGTTTAAACTAGTGGCCTAGAAAACCTACTCAATGAAATAATAACAAATATTCCCATGTCTTGTACAAGATATGACATCTGAGTACAGGAGGGATTCAGAACCCCTGAACAGAGATGAGCTAGGTCAGATTCTAGTTAAAATGTCAAGAGTACAGAACAAGGAAAGAATAATGACAGGTGCGAGACAGAAATGCCACGCCACTTCTGGTGGTAAACCCACAGGATAACTGCAGACGTCTGTGCAGAAACTCTAAGGCCAGGAGGCCATGAAACGATGTACTTCAAGTCCTAAAGGAAAATCACTGCCAAGCCAGACTGCTGCGCCCACCCAAGCTATTCCTCAAGACTGAAGGAGAAATAAACATCTCCCAAGATAAGCATCAGTGAAATAAACTCATGACTACTAAGCCAGCATTGCAGAACATACTTAAAAGAACCCTACTCATAGATGAGGAAGAGTACTTAAGGTATTGAGGATTAGAAATAATTAAACATTAGAAAAATGTAAGACACTTGAATCTCTGTGATACAGCTGAGAGACGTTACAGCAGTGAGGGCCTCTATCAAACAATTAGAGAGATGTCAAGTAAACGGCCTAGTAATACATCTCAAAGTCCTAGGAAAACAGGAACAAATGAGAGCCAAACCCGGCAGAAGGAAGGAAATAACCAAGATAAGAGTGAAAATTAAAGACACAGAGAGTGAAAAAGCAACTCAAAGGGTCAGTGAAACAGAGTCAGCTCTTGGAAAAGGTAACCCAGACTAACAAACCCTTAGCCAAAGAAAAAGACAGAGAAGACCCAAATAAACAAAATAAGTGATGGAAACATGGGATGCTACAACAGACAGCACTGAAACTCTGAGAAGTATTAGGGATGATTTTTAAAGCCTGCATTCTAGTAAATTGCAGAATCTAGAGGAAACTGACAAATTTCTAGACACATAAGACCTACCAAAATTGAGCCAGCAACATATAAAAAAACTAAATAGATCAGTAACAAGCAATGAGACTTAAGTAGTAATAAAAAGTCTACCACCAAAGAAAGATCCAGGACCAGATAGACGCACTGCTGAATTTTACCAGACATTTAAGGAAGGACAGCAGTGCTCCTCAAACTACTCCATGTGATAAAAAACTCATTCTGTGAGCCCAGTATCACCCTGGTAACAAAACTGGACAAGGACATAACAAAAAAAGAGAAAACTACAGACCAATATCCATAATGAATGTAGATGCAAAAGCTCCTAATAAAATACAAACTGGAGTCAACAGCAGATTAAAAAGCTCAAACACCATGGTCAAGTTGGTTTTCATTCCAGGGATATAAGGATGGTTCAACATAAGCAAATCAATAAACATAATATGCCACATAAATAGAATGAAGGGAAAAAATCACATACTGATCTCAACTGATTCGCCTTTGCCAAAATTCAATATCCTTCTAATTCAACATTCTTCCCTGAAGAAAACAAACCAAAGGATTCTACTTCAATGTAACACGCTACCTACAGCAAACCCACAGCCTACGTCGCACCACCTGGGGAAACACTAAAAGCATTTCCTCTGAAACCAGGAACAAGACAAGGGTGTTTGTGCACTCTCATTACTCCTAGTCAGTATAGTACTTGGAACTTTAGCTGGAGCAATTAGGCAAGAGAAGGAAAGAAAAGGGATACAAATAAGAAGGAAGTCATGCAGATGACATGGTCCTACACTTTGGAAACCCTAAAGACTCCACGAAAAGACTTGTAAAGCTGATAAATTGAGCAAAGTAGCAAGATATAAAGTCAACATGTTAAAAATCTGTGGCTTTTCTATACACAAGAAATGAACTAGCTGAGAAAGAAATCTGGAAAACAGTTCCACTCACAATCGCTTCAGAAAAAATACGTAAAATACTTAAGAATCAACCTAGGTACAAAGAGTGCTAGGAAAACTGGATATCCAACTCTAAGGAGTTGAAAGACCTCTACAGTGAAAATTACAGAACACTGAAGAAAGAAACTGAATACACTACAAGACAGAAAGATTTCCCACATTCATGAATCAGCAGAATTAATTCTGTTTATTAATTGAAACTCTGAGAAGTATTAAGGACTATTTTAAAAGCCTACATTCTAATAAATTGGAGAATCTAGAGGAAACTGACAAATAGACTGGTTTCAGTAAAATGGGCACATTACTGAAAGCAGCCTACAGATTCAGTACAATCCCTATCAAAATTCCAATGAAGCAACAACTACTGTTGAGACCATATCACCTTGTCTATAGATTAGTTGTGATTGTACTATTTTCTATGATAATGGGTGTCTGTTTGTCAATATGTTTTTGTACTTTTATGTTTCTAAAATAAAGAAAAAAAGGAAGAAAAAAAAAAAAAGAACAAAATTCCAATGACATTCTTCACAGAATTAGAAAAAACAATCCTAAAATTTAAATGGAAACACAAAAGAGCCAGAAAGGTCAAAGCAAGTCTATACAAACAGAGCAAGCTAGAGGTACCACAATACTCAATTTCAAATTACACTACAAAGCCCCAGTAGCACAAACAGCATAGCATGGGCATAAAAGTATACATGTAGCCCAGGTGAATAGAATGGAGCACATAGAAACAAACCCACACAACTGCAGCCACCTGATCGCTGACAGAGAAGCCAAACACAAGTGTTGGGCAAAGTCAGCTTCTTTAACAAACAGTGCTGGGAAAACTGGATATCCAAATGCGGAAGACTGAAACGAGATCTCTATCTCTCACCCTGTATTAAAATCAATTCAAAATGGACGAAAGACCTACATATGAGACCTGAACATTTGAAACTACTAGAAGACAGGAAAAATACTTGAAGCCATAGTCACAGGCAAAGACTTCCCGAATTAGACTCTAACAGCATAGGAAACAATAGTAAGAATCAACAAGATGGACTACATCAAACTTAAAAGTTTCTGCACAGTAAGGGAAACAACCAACAGAGCAAAAAAAGTACACAGAATGGGAGAAAAATCTTTGTCAGCTACTCATCCAACAAGATTTCTATCCACAATAAAGAATTCAAAAAACTTATCACCAAACAATCAAATAGCCCAATCAATAAGTGGGCAAATAAATGGAACAGACACATCTCAAAAGATGTGGCTACTGAGCACATGAAAATATGTTCAAAATCTTCAGCTGCCAGGGAAATACGAATAATGACTGTATCTCGCCCAGGTCAGAATGGTATCATCAAGGATACAAAACACAGTAACTGCTGGTGAGGATGTGCAAAAAAAGGAATCCTTTGACACTGCTGGCGGAAATGTAAATTAGCACATCCACTATGGAATCAGTAAGGAGGTTCCTCAAAAAACTAAAAACAGAACCACCGTTTGGCCCAGCTATACCACTCCTTTGTACAAAGCTGAAGGAATTAAAGCGAGCATACGGATGCCTGCAACCCGTGCTGACTGCAGCACAATTCACAGCAATCATCGTGGAACTGGTCTAGGTGCCCATTAGCCGATGGGTGGATAAAGAAACGGTGTAGGTGTAGGTGGATACGGTGGAGTAGTATTCAGCTGTAAAAATGAAATCATGGCATTTGCAGGAGTGGATGGAAGTGGAGGTCATCATGTTAGGTCAAAAAACCAGACTCAGAAAGACAGGTATTACATGTTTTTCTAATATGTAGAATCTTTAAAAAAAAAGAAAGCATGACAGTAGAAGGGAGACGATTACTAGGAGAAGGGCACTAATGGGAGGGAGGGAGCGGGGCATGAGGGGCAGCCATGGGGGGAGGGACATGATCCAAATAGGTTACATGCGTGTCTGAAAACACCGCCTTAGGACTCACTGTTTTATGAAGTAGGCATTAGTTAAAATACAATATTCTAAAAATGTGTGCCATGTTGGCCTATTTTATTTCATGAAATGGTCAATAAAGCGTTCAGACAAATCCCCTTTAAAAAGGAAGACTGATCTCTGCGCCCGGATCTGCAGAGGGAGGGACGTCAAACGGGAAGGGCAAAGCACAAAAGAGCACGCGGCGGTGTGGCGAGCGCCACTGCTGCACGAGAGGGAAAGGAGGCACACGCAAGGCGGGGGGCGCAACACAAAACAAAGACCCTGACTCTGAAGTACGGGCTGAATGGGACTGAGGTAAAGGGCACAGCAGAGGGCATATGAGCGTGTCTCTTTACAGTTTTCCGACTTCTGGGAGACAAATCCGAATCGCTTATCCACAAGTTTGGCTATAAATGCACTGTCTCACAGGAAGGGGGGGAGTTTGGGCACCATAATGATCCAATTCAGTAATGAATTACAAACCTGGTGGGGAAAAGGAGTTCATGAGGTCACAGAGACGACAGAGAAGCAAACAAACACTGGAATGGAAGGGAAGTGCCTGGCTTGCAGTGCACCATGGTCAGATTGGAAGGAGGCTGGCCTGGGAAATGATCACTTTGCACCATCACAGTAAAGAGAAAAATCTATTAAAAACAGGAGCAATTTAAAAAGAAAAAAAAGCAGGGTATTGGCGTGATCTTACAGTGCCTCCACAAGATAGTGGAGGGGGAAGACAGAACAGGACTCCAGCAAGTGTTTCCCAGCAAAAAATGAACAACCATCCACAAACAACACCCTGGAAGAGCTAAGCGCCTCCTCACATACTAATGCGGAGCAAAGCCCACACAGTGGGGGAAGTGAGGAAATACCTCGACTAAGTGATCATAGCATCACCAAGAGAAAAGAAGCCACACGTTCTACAGGTGGCACCCTGGGAGGGACACTCGGTCACCTGTGTATCACACTGGCTGCCAAAGCACAACCGTGTTCCATCACAAGGGAGCATCAGACAGGGAAAATGAGAACACTGACTTGCAAAACCTGACTGCGGACTGACCTATCCTTGGGAGGAAAATATGCTGCCAAGGACACTGTCAGGCTGACTGGCAAACCACAAAACAGGCAACAGGCTGGATAAACTGTGACACCGATGTTAAACTGTGCTGTGGTTATATACGAGAACACCCTTATTTGGCAATATACACGAGGGATTTAGGGATAAAGAGTCATCATGCATATAAGTTTTTCTCATATCATTCATTTAAAAATACATATGAGATTATAGGATGTGATTACAGATACGGAAATAATCATAGTGCCAGTGGTAGAAATGTTAGCAGCAGATGATGAGGCTAACGGGTGTTGTGAACTATTTCAGTTTTAGTTTTTGCAACTTTTGGGGATTATATACAAATAAAGGATTAAAGCCTATTGCGGTTATAAAAACACAATATTCTTTAAAGGTTGTGAGTATTTATTCAGTTGTGGCTTAAGAGGGTTTTAATGCTGAGCCAAAACAGGACTAGCAGAGGGCAGTCTAACAAGCCTGTCGTGGGGTTCAGTGCATTCAGGAAATTCCTGTCACACTGGTCATCCGCAGGCAGCCGCCCCTGCCGCAAAGATGCTGAGACACAGTACTCCATGAAAGCAGGTCACAAACAGTACGGACACCCTGACATGTAACAAAAGTATGTGTGAAACAGTCTGGAAAGACCCAGGCAAATGCAGTTGCCTCTGGGTGACAGGACACAGGCGATTTACTTTCCTCTTTTAGTCTATCTATATTTTCCAATTTTTCTCTGCCACAAATGTGTTCTTTAAATAATACAGAAGAAAAACCCTAATGTAACTCACTAAAAAATTTTAAATCAAAATCTTTTAATGACATTTCTTGCTTTTCTTTATTTAAACAACAAACTGGCTCCTAACTGGACTAGGTAATTCTTTCCTGTTACAATGGAATGGAAGGGTTGTTTTTTCTTTTGTTTTGATCTAGAGTACATTAGCCCAGCATAAAATGCTGGCAAACCACAAGTGAAAAACAAGTATGAAATAGCTTACATTAAAAATTATGAACTGGGCATAGTGGTGCACTTGGGAGGCTGAGGCAGGAGAATCAGAGTTTCAGGCCAGCCTAGGCTACATAGTGAAACGTTGTCTCAAAAAAAAAAAATATGAACAGAGAACATAAATGCAAAATACACCAACAAATATGCTTTGGTGCAAACATTAGCCCCAAACTGAGAGGTTAAAGAGAAGCAAAGATCAACAGGAAAAGGCAAGGGAGCGGAGAGATTTGAGTAAGACACAGAAAGGATGCAAACAGGGAAACATGCAAAGGACAGGAGAGAGGTGCCGGGTGCTGAGAATCAGCTCGCACAGGGACAGCAGAGCCATGGCATCCCTGTGGCAGTGCAGCTGTGCAGACCTGCCCCTCTGTCTGCACCATGGAACCCTACACTTTGCAAAGTTTAAAGGGGTACATGTTCTGGAATATAGTTTTCCACACCCAGCATCAGCTTTTCCTGTTCAGGTATAGGAAGAAAGTTAGACAAGCACGAAAGAAGCCCTGAGCTTGTGAGGAGATGGCGGGCACCTCACAGAGGGGCCAGGAAGCCCAGGGGAAGCGATCTGACCCTTCTGTTCCGATACACAGAGAAGCAGGGGACCCAGGAGTGATGGACACAGCTGTGGGAAGGGTGGCCCTGGCCGGCAAGGCAGCTGAAGGACGAAGAGCATGGAAACATGCAGTACCAACGCAGCAGGTCTTATTGAGGCAGGCTGAAAGGGAGGGCGGGAAGGAGAGAGGAAGGCAGCTTTCTCCTCCGCGCCACCATACGTGCACAGCTGTGGAGCCCCGCTGCCAAGTGTCAGGAGCATGGCTAAGACTGCTTGCAACGATTCTTTTCTCCTACTTGCCCGACCTTAACTGAACCTCTGCTGTGTGCCAGGTAATGGACTCCTGTTGGTGACCCCTGCAAAGTCTGCGTGCACTGAAGGTATTCGGCATGTTTTGATGCACATATACTGTCCATGGTGAAAGGGTTACTGCGGTCAAGCAAAGGAATGCAGCCATCCTGTCACAGTTTCCCTTCTTCTGGGGCAAGAGCACTTGTCTTTTAGCGAAAGAACCTACACAGTATTACCAACCACGGGCTTCACATTGTTCAAAGTTCTAGACTTGCTTATCTTATTACCTGCAACGTTTTACCCTCTGACCTACATATCCCTGTTTCTCCCCTCCATTACCCGTAACTCTTAATTCAGACACAATCTCTCTGTAGCATCCAGGCTGGCCTTGAACTATGTAGCCCCTGCTAACCTTGAAGGCAAGGCGATTCTTCTGCTTCAGTCTCCCGACTGTGGGGTGACAGGTGTGCGCCACGCCTGGCTTTCATAACTCTTAATTGAAAAAAAAAAATTTGAAAAGCTGACTTCAGCTCTATAGATCTTCAAATTGATAATTTTAAAAAAATGAAGGTGCTCTTGTTTTTTTAAAAGAGGTTAGGGACCAACTTGGGATGTAGTTTAGTGGTAGAACATTTGCCCAGTGTGAGGCTGGGGTTTAATCCCCAGTAGTGAACAAATTAAGGAACTAACTGGGATTTTTGAGTCTCTGTCAGCTTCTGTACGGGCACTTGCCCTAACACTCTAGATTGCTGGAAGGCAAAAGTAAGCAAGTAAGTTCATGAAATTGTTACTGTATTTTTATTAATGAGCATGTCTATACCAAGCACTTCAAAAACATAGTAATTTGTGAATAAGGGTATTATTATGCTGATAATTACAATTTCACCACAAGTTTGTTCCATGTACAGGATGAGTATCCTTTAACTGAAATGCTCAGGACTGCATGCGCTTTGGACTTTGGATAGTTTTCAGATTTGGGAATTCTGTGTGTATATAAAGATATCCTGGGATGGGACCCAAGTCCAACTGTGAAACTCATTTCTGTCTCAAACACACTTTATATGCAGAGCCCGAAGAACATTTTATCCAGTATTTTCGTACACATGCATTTGGCTGTGATAGTCCATATGCAGTCAGGTGCGGAAATTTCTACTCACAGCAACAAGTCAGTGCTCAAAACATTTCAATTCTGAAGCATTTTGGATTTTGGAGTTTTAGACCAGTTAAGCTCATCCTGTAAAAATTCCCACCATCGTTAGATGCTTGCCAAGTCTCAAGTCCTCCTCAAATGCTAAGACGCTTTTATCTTCCTAGCAGGGTTAAACTACCAGTCAGTCAAAGGCACATAAGGAGAAAACGAGGTTACTGTAATTACTGCAAACGTAGGGACCAGACACACAGGGAGCGGCAGGGCACTGAAGAAGCAGAGTGGCAACAACTACTCAAAGGAAAATGGTGCTCTTTGGGTCACAATGGTGTTTAATTATTCACTATTAAAATGTTAATAAACATTTCCCAATAAACTTCTTCTATAGAGCAAACTAACAGGATACAGAGACACTTAATTCAATAATAATGTATCTTTTATTTTCTAAATGAAGTCATATTCTGATGACCCATAAAGAAAAACAGGTCATACCCTGAGGGTGCTGTTACACATATAAAAATCACACTGGCACACATCCTGTTTTATTATTTGTCAAGAAAAATGCGGCCAGGCTGAATGCATACCTTCAGAAATTAAAATAACTTTTCTATTTCAAAAAATAATTAGGAACCACAATCCAGATCAGTTAAAGGTAATGCTTTCAGAAGTTTTAAATTACTCACAATATCATAAATTTCTCGGTTATCCTCATCAGCTAAAGTCAACAGCGCTACCAGTGGATACCGAGATCTGGGCACTGTTCCGAAGTCTTCAATTTTAGTGTCTCTTGGTAACTGGCAATATATTTCTTCTTTGCTGTCCTTTTTAATACTTTTTGAAAATGTAAAGGCAAATTGCCACTATAGCCAAAGGATAAAAATATACCAAAAATAAGAAATAGCTCAGTAACATTCACTGTACCATAGGAAGTCCAGTTCTCAGGAGCTGGTGGCGGTATTAGGACAAAGGATACAAATACTGTTCTTGGTGGAGATACTCGCTGTACAAGGCGTCTTCCAAGGCCTGGGGAGTGCTAACTCGAAAGCAGTACATGTGCTTCTGCAGGGCTTCATACAATTTTTGGACACTGCAGCCCCAGTAGCATGTGAGGCGGCTGTCTTCAAGGCAATCTGTTGTCAAGGTTATGCCCGCTGCAGGGAACAGAGCAGGAAGAGAATGGGAATCGCCTCGTGTAACCTGTGGTACAACTCTGCAGGGTGAGAAACACAGCGTCTTTTCCAGGGCGGAGCACGCTGTGCAGGGCTACAGGGCGGCTGACAGCCGTAGGCTGCATACCCACAAGTGAGGGCGCTGCCTCTCTCCCTAGCTCTACGGTCTGTGTGCTCTACCTTTCTCTCCTGTTTTAAGCTTAGATCAGTCTGATCTTCTTTTTCAGTGGCTCCAAGATGTGTCCTGCTCTACAGTATGTGTAGCCTGAGCGACAAGAAACAGGACAGCACGGCACAGTCGTCCCAAAAGTGGACACACGCAACCCACGGGCTCCAGAAAAGGATCACAAAGGAGGAAAAATATTGAAAAGAAACTGAGCTTTCCTAATATTAAAAACACATCTGTAACATTTAATAGTCTATGATATAGTTAATGTCCCATGTGATATGCAAAATAGCCTGAGGAGAGAGTGCAGGTTCCAAAGCGAGGTTGTTTCATAGCAATATCCTTGTTGTTAGTTTTTAATGGAAGAAAAGAGTACAATGTGAATACATTTGAAAAGTAAATATATTAATTGTAAACAGAAATGCAAATTATAGTTATTTACTTTGCATTTATCTAGGACCTACTAGGTGTTACCAATGTGGTTATTTTCTCCTCACTGGTGGCAGCTGTAGACTTATTAGGTTTAAGGACAATGACACCCAGGACGTCTGGTGTCCACACGGTGACAGTGGTGAATGACACTGGACCACAGGGGCACATGGTTTTGGACACTGTTCCCAGCTAAGGAGTTTGTCTTCTCTGTTTCTCTAAATCTATCAGCAATTCTATGAGCTACTCAGTATCATTTTTATTGGAAGCTTTTCCATTACTTGCTAAGAAATTCTGACTGACACATTACTCATTTTTTAAAAATGTGATCAAAAGTACATGTGTGGAGCAGCCACACATGTAAGCAAATGCTGTACAAGAGGGTCTGAGATTCTGGGTACAAAGCACCAGTGCAGTGGCCATTTCTAATGTTAGGGGAAATTTTTAATTGGTAGGAGCTCTACATAAGTAGTTGAAGCAGAATTTGATTTCAAATTTTTATATGATTCCAATCATCAGGCATTAATTCAAGGATAGAAAATTCCACTAGCTATTAAATAGCTGGAAAAACACTCTGTCTATACAAATTTATAGACATACACATGAAAGCACACCAATTCTCTGGGTCACTGCAGACCCCCTCAACATGAGACAGGAGAAAAAGCTGGATGCAGATAGGAAAAAGAAAAATACAAAAAACCTGTGAAAAAGTGGGCAAAAATAAACCCAGACAGTAACTACTTTAGTGTTGTAGTCCTACCGGCAAAAGTGTGGGAAGATCATGGATTGTAAGGTGGGTCATCGTGGCACAGCACTAGAGTCGACCCTGAGGCCCAACAGGAGGGACTACAGGAATAAACACTGCACAGGAAGTAGTCTGCAGCTGTGAAGCAAGAACTGAGGCACGGAGCGGATGCTGCTCAGCAATACAGCACTTGCCCCGGGTGTGAGGCACTGAGTTTGAAGATACATAGATACATTTGAAAAATACATGCATGCTTTTTTTAAAGCTGGTCAGGGTAGCACACGGCTATAATACCAGCCACGCAGGAGGCTGAGCCAGGAGGATCCCAAGTAGAGCCTAGCACTTGCTTTAGCACGTGCGGGCCCTGGGTTCAAAGCCTACTACCACCGAAAAAATTTTTGAAGCATATTAGAATACACATATGTACTAGTATAAAATGATCTTCAGAATATATTATTAAAGAAAAAGCAAGGTAGAAAAAAGTACAAAGACATAGGCATACATATGTACGTACGCTAACACTGTTTATTTTGTATGAGGGTACCCATGCAGACTTGTTCACATTTGAAAAGAACGCTGGGGGCTGAAGGTGTAGCTTGGCGTTAGAACAGGTGCCTGCACTGCAGGGTTTGATGAGGGGTATGTGGTGGGGAAGGCTGGATAAAACCTTTAATAAATAAACTCAACTTACAAAACATACACAATTACCAAGTTAACTCGCTCTGTAAACACCAGTGCCCCAAAGAGGAGCCCAGAGACTCATAAAACAAGCATAAAACACTTGTTTAGTTTGTATATATGACTGGAAGGACATGCCTGAGATCTTTGACAATGGAATATTAATAGACATGTGCCTCTTACACTAATATTGGAAGTTAATAAAAAAAACTATAGGAAATCTTTTTTTTTTTTGGTGCCAAAAATCAGACTCAGGACCTTGCGTTGGCCAGGCAGGCACTGTACCACTGAGCTGCAGCCCCAGCTAAAAAGAACTATAAAATTTTCTTCTCCACATTCTTTCTTTTGTCACATAAAAGAATTATTGACTGATACCATCCGACAGTAGTTCAAATACTCCTGTGCAAGACGACTCCCTCCTTAGTTTTCTCCACTCCTTCTAGAGTCCCCTACTTTACATTATCTTGGTCTTCTAAATTCCAGTGCTCACACAAAACAGTCTTAGATCAATACCAGAATTGGGACATACCTGTACAGCAGAAAATTTAGAGTTAAAATTAAGTGAAGAAAATAGTGCAACTTCTCTCAATCTGCTCTTATTCAGCAGAGCTGTAATAGGCAAATAAAGCAAAATATGAGACAACTTTGTAAAAAGCTGAAAAATATACAGTGTAAGTCTAATGCATTGAGTCAAAAAAAGAAAAAGAAACAAAGAAGCAGACAGGAAAGCCACAAACCTTCTTGGGGAAGAATCCCTCAAGAAGTGAGAGGGGTAATGTGTAGGAGACCATGCATAATGATAATAAAGATGAGATTCTAGATTGCAGGAAGAGAATTCCAAACTCCTCCCAGAATGCTATGCGTGTTAGCCTGCCCAATTCCACAGCTTTACATTAGCTCTTACGATGGAGAATAAGCTACAAACAATAAAAAGCTGTTTATAAGATGACAGAATTTCTCAACCAAATTACTCAACAAATACATATGAAACACCAAAATTTTATTAAAGCCTCTATACCGGTAAAACAGACACACAAATCTAAAACACAGTATCATTATATAACAATAAAAATATCCAATAACCTACTCCTTGTAAACAGAACTAAGTAACTAAAATTAAAACTGATTCTCTCCTTTGTTTTCAAGTTAAATCAGGTTTCTAGATGTTTTCCCCTTCTCCGCCTAATGTCAGGTACTTTGGGAAGAGCAGTTCAAAAAAAATCCTGAATTACTAAGTTATCTATACAACAAATGAAAGAACCTTTTCAAACGTCACAGTGTTGTCACAAGATTAGCTCAGCATCCTGTGCAGACACCTTTAATGATACCCCTCCTTTCCACAGACTAAACAAATGAATTGTATTCTAAGTACAACTCTCACCAAAATCCTTATTTTCCCTGTAGAAGAGAGATAAGAAACAACAAGCACCGGCATTTTAGTTACAATTCTTCAGTAATCACGCCAAAGTACACACATTGAAAAAAATTTTTGCATGTACTTAAGTAATGCTACACCTAGCATGTGGGCACAGCTGAGAGGTCTGCCTGGGCCTATTTCTGCTGACCGACTCGTTTCTGGGCACTTTTCAGCACACAGGTGTCCTGTGTTTTGCTTACACTGTAGCAGCTCTCGTCACTTCTGCAGGATTGGCCGGCTATGAAACTGAAGCACAGAAAGGACACTCCTGGTCATAGGCATTTTCATGTGCAGCCCTGCTCAGTAGCCACATGTGACCCTGTAGAAGTTCAGGTCCAGAGCTATGGAGATGGAGCTGAACCATCGCCATTCTGTATTCATCAAGCATGCACAGCTGGCTGTCTGCTCAGCAAATTACTGTCCTCTATGTCCTGTCCTCACAGTTACTTTCCTGAGATGTAAAATGTGAGAACGAAGTCGTCTCATCTACTTACTAATGGGTGAAAAAGGTCCTGGTTCTTTAGATTCACAGGGGGCATTCTGTAAATAATGTTAAGGAGGAAGAATGTGACATTTTGAACTTTTTTCTTTTAAATCAAGCTTTACTCAAGGTTAATGATCAACAGGGACTAAACCGATTTCTGATGGGAAGTCAAGAGTCATGAGGACTACATTTTATGAACAATCTCGCTGCAAACTTTCACAGATGCAAACAGACCTCACATTATGAACATTTGTAGATTCAAACAAATTATGGAAGTAGCTCGGACACTGTCACGGTTGTGCTTACTGTGCGGTACAATAGCATACAGCAGTAAAGCGCTCAGTCAGAGCCCAGGATGTCTGCGGGCAAGAGGAGAAGCAGCAGCAATACGAAGGGGACTGTTAGGAAGCGCAAAGCGATAACCATGGAAACCAAAGTGAAGCTAACAGAGCCTGCACTGAGGCGAAAGGACGGTGGGCACTGTCTGTTCTTTTACTATGAATCATTCCATCACTGGCACAATGCTAAAGAATAAGGACAAGATATGGAACGTGCGAAGTTTTTTCTGCTTTATATTGTGTACTTGTGTCAAAAGTATATAAGGCTCACTTTGTTGGGCTAACAAACAATCTGACTTACCAACTAAGTTGGGGGCTCACTGTATTAGATAAGAATGGGTCACAGAGCTGGGCATGGTGGCCTATAATTTAAGAACTCTGGGAAGCTGAGGCAGGAAGATCATCATTCTAAGTGACTAACTTAGTGAGACCCTGTGTAAAAATAAAAATTTTTAAAAGGGCTTGGAATGTAGCTCAGTGCAAATGCCCTGAGTTCAATCCCCAGTTTGTAAAACAAAACAAAACAAAATAAAACAAAACAAAACAAACACTGGTCCACAGAAGGCAAGGGCATGACTCCTCAGCTCTGCTAAACACTATGATATTGCATCAACTCAGGCCTGAGAAGCTTCCATGAATGTGATGACCACAGGCAGTCTGAGGTCAGGGACAGAGATGGTAACCAGGGATCTTGAGAGACCATTTCAGCACAGGGTTACAGAGAAAGTCAACTGTACTACTCAAAGGAGGAAAAGGGAAGAGAAGAGCAGAAGGGGGGGGGTGCAACTAACTTTTACTTTAAGAAGCTGGCAGAGACTTGTGTTATGTCTAGAAGTTCCCCATAAACCTCATGTGGTCATACATGAGGCTTTTTCAGAGGTGGCGGGATTTAGAGTGGGTGAAGCTGGAACTGATTCATGGTGCAGCGCTAGGATCAAAGGCACTAGCAATAAGGCAGCGAGTGCTGCCTGCCCTAAGTCCTGGATAAGATACAAGGGACAGAAAGAGCTGTGTTCACCCCTTGTTGCTTTGTTGCCTTCTGCCCACCATGAACTGTTCCTACTCAGTGATGTTTGTCTGCCAGGCCACCTTGGTGCCAGCCAATTATGGACTGAAACCTCTACAAACTGTGTGCTAAATAAATCTTTTCTCCTTTAACTTTGGATGTTGGGTACTGTCTCAGCAACAAGAAAAGTACTAAGAGAAGGAAAGAAGAAAAACAGGGCAGTAGCTAGAATAATCTGTTTATAAGATACTGAAAGGTGACAAGAGTAAGAGGTGCATGTCTCAGCCCAGAGCCCTTTGAGGGCTACAGAACTGTACCTAGAGTACCCTGCTCTCAACTCTACTGGACGCATCCAATGGCATTCTGGGGTTCACAAGTTCAAAACTACACACTTTCTTCCAAACCCTGCCATTCCCTGTTTCCCTTAGCTCTGGAGCAGGGTCTTCCCACAGAGACCAAGGGAGAACCCAAGTGCCCGAGGCTAACTCCCCCCACCTGTGCTGTGTACCCCAACAAGTGACTTCTTGTTTCTCCAACATACTATTCTGTTTCTCAGCCATCTCAAAACTTTGCTCCCTCTACCTAGAAGTTTCTCAAACATCAGGTAAACACCTGTTTATCTTTTAATCAATAGGACTCCAGAAAAAGAAAAAAGGAAGAAGGAATAAAATAAACAAGCCTTAGCATATTCTCTTCAATGAAGCCTTTCCTGAATAGATCTCTTCACTTAAGCAAACATAACCACTTCTTTCTTTATAATTCCTTACAGTGGTTCATAAATGGTCCTGTCAAAAATTTATTTTTCTAAGTACAGAAACAACTGTCATCCACTATTATCAACTACAAAAATAACATTCATATAAAAAATTATACCAAAATACCATAATTTTAGATTAAAAAATCACTGTTCTTCAGAATATAGCAACCTTACATTAACTGTCACTCCCCACTTAACTGAAGACCAACAGAAACGGCACAGTGATCTAACAGACTTCTCCTGTTAATACCGGTGACACTTCATTCTTCTCCTGTGCATGAGTTTGTGCCTGCTTATTAGTTGATAAATTCCTTAGAACAAAATTGCTAAATTCTTCATCTATGTATCTGCAGTATTCAGTCTAGACCCTGGAACAAAACAGGTGCTCAGTAAGTGTCCGACACAAGTTTAAAGAGAAAGCAATAAAGGAAAACAAGAGCTAAAGGGGGCGCACAGTAAGAGGAAACCTTTGTAAAATAGCCACCAACTTGTAACTGAAGCTGTGGATGGATTAGTGATCTCTAAGCCAAAAGGATTCTTCACTTGTTTCATTTGCTTTTTGAAAACTCTTGTGCTGAACTGGGTCTCTTCTGAATTTCTCAGAATTACTGGAACATCCCAACCAAACCTGAAGAAAGGAAAAAATAAAACATAATTTTAACAAGTATTGAAACTTTGTCAGTTTGCAACTCATTGGCTATTCTCTTAACTTGTCAGAAAAAGAGGTTAAAGTACTCAATTTATACTATTTTAGTAAATTAATTTAGAATTTCAAAACATTGAAGGTCTCATAGAATTGCAATATATTGTTCATGAGTCATTGTTGAAATGACACACTCTTAAAACCAAAGAGTTAATTCTTAATATTAGCAATAACGATAAAAAAGCATAGTGATTACAAATTACATAAAAGCAAACACATTATAGTGTAGGAGAAAGTGACTCTGAGCATATCACTTTAAGATAGAATAATTCTAGTCTTAGTTCAAGCCTCAAAATGTGTCTTGAGAAACATCTCGGAGGTGCTGTAAAAAGTTAACTTTGTAGTGGACTTTGCCCTGGAATGCCTCTCCAAAGACAAAGAACACCTGGGAACAGATAACCACCTGTTTCATCCCTTCCCTGGCCCTAGATAACAATTGTAACCATAAAGGAAATGTATGGTTATCTAAAAGGGGACATATAGAACAGAGTACAGAAGTATATATCATTGGGGTTGGGCTCATGACCAGAGCCTGACCTGGTTACATGGCACAAGGAAGACAACGTGTGGCCAGTGCTACAACATGTCAATCTGTTACCATGGAAACCAAAAATGTATATAAGGTGGGAACACTGGCAGTCAGGGGCCCACATTCCTGACCTACAAGTCAGGGATGAGTGGCGACTGGTCTAAATTAATAAATTCTGTTTGTTCTAAATAGAGTCCTTCGTCTCCTACAGAATTCAGCCCACTTCACTGTTACAACAGAATTTTAAGTATTTTACAATGATGTTAAAAATACGTATTCAATATGATTGGCAATGCAAAAAAATTATTAAAACACCAAACACAGTGCTTCATTTATATATTTTCCACTTTTAAATTTCACATAAAAAGAACTCTAACTGAACAGACTTGAAAGGAAAATGAAAGAGACTAAACTTTATTTTCAGCAAAATGAAAAACCAGCTAAGTTCACTCAATTTAAATAAAGCAACCTAAAATGAGTATACGCCTTGAACTTGGAAACTTCAGTCAGGTTCATACTGTGATGAGCTCCCTTATCTCCAAGTACACACAACTGACAGATGAGAAATAAAAGTCAAAATGATGCTGTTGAAATAAGTAAATAAGCTGACATATTTAAACAAAGGAATCATAGTACTAAGCACTTGGAAAAAACCAATATTTTGCTATAAGCACCAACGTAAATTTTGAAACATCCTGCTGTGCAAAAGAAGCCTCACATGCAGCACGACCGCCTACTAGGAAATTTTAAAGCAGGCGGGCAAAGCTAACCTGGGGAGAAACCAGAAGGGGAACTCCGGGAGCTTTTTGGAGTGTACGACCAGGGAAGGACCAGGAAAAAGCATGAGGAAACTTTCCTTGGTAACGGAATCTGTATCTTGATGGAAGTTTGAATTGTGTTCATTATTTGTTTGACACTCAGCAAATAGGACACTTAAATACTGTAAATTTAATTGTATATAAATATTACTTGAAAAGAAAAAGGAACTATAAACAAAAATAAACCCTGAACTGTGGCTAATATTCATGCTCCAGAATTTGTGGGTGAAAAGTACAGCTTAAAGTGCATCCTGAAACAAGAGGGACCGAGGGTTGGGCAGAAGGATGAAGGAATGGGCAGACATATACCAACAATTATAATATTTATAATTGTATTATACATATTTATATATATTTATAATTATATTAAATTATAATAAATTGTTGATGGGAGAATCTAAGTGATGGGTAAACGTGTGTTTCCTGGACAGTTCTTCCCAGTGCTCTGAATGTTTGAATATATTTGTAATGAAATGCTGGGGGGAAAAGAGACACAGCTGGGTTTAAGACAAGTGTATTTATGGACCAGAAAGCAGAAACACATTAAGTAAGACTGATTCATGTTTGGATGGGCTCTGAGGCTAGTAGTGGGGAAAGGCAACTAAGACTTCACGTACCAGGGAGGCAGGAAGGCCGTCCACTCTGGTTCCAGGGACTGGAGGTAGGAACGCCAGGAACTGGGTTAGGTCAGTGTCGGTCTGGGACAGAACCGTCACTGTAAGTAAGACCTGGTCCTGGATGGAGAAGGGTATCTAAGAATCTGAGTGCAGATCAATATTAAATGTCTAAATAGTGAAGATAAAGGGAGAAACAACAACAACAAAAAATAACTCTTCACTAGGATTTACGTTGCGAGCTAAAATTTCAAAACATACCCATAAATCTAGCGCTAAGGGAAGGCCAAGAAAGGTAACAAATGGACCAGAAATTCACTCAAAATGATGCATTTAACTTGTTAGGTAGGGCCACTCTGGTCCCCAAGTAACTTCATTGTGACCCAGAACAAAGCTCAAGGATATTTATAGGAATAAAAAATGCCCAGCAGCATATAAGGTAAAATTCACAATGTTTTGCCGTTAATAAAAAAGTTAATAGTCATGCAAAGCCATGGAAGAACGTGCCCATAGTGAGAACAGAAACTAACTTATAGATCAGAAACGATAAAGGCACTAGAATTAGTAGACAAGGACACCAAAACAGTTTTTATAACTGTATTTCATATGTTCACAAAGGTAAGTAAAGACTGAACATATTATATAGAAACATGGAATATAAAATGCCCAAATCCACAAATACAGTGTTCGGAGATGAACGATACCCCATGAGCGATTAATAACACACTATAAACTGCAGAACAAAAAATGAAGAAACTCGAAGCCAACACAATTTAAAAAGTACTCAAAATGAAATAGAAAAAACCAGAGACAGACAAAACGCAAGTTGCTCAAGGGGCAACCTGAAGCATCATAATATACTGACTTCTTCAGAGTGAGAGCATAGAGATTTAAAAACATCACTGTCCAGTATGTTGAGAACTATGAATGCACAGATCCAATAACCTCAATAAACTCCAATCATAAGAAACAGAAAGTTACATGAAGGCACATAATAATCATACAGCTTAAGTACAGCAGTAAGGGGACAAGCCCAGAAGCGAAGGTCTCGCGAGGACTGGGCAAGGTCTCGCGGAGCTTGAGAGCAGAGCGGCAGGAGGGCCCCGGAAAGACGGCGTAGAGCCGCAGCTGCGGCGCTGTCTTCTGCGAGGGAGGATGTCGGGCTGATGGCTCCCAGCACCCTGGTCCTCTGGCTGTTGCTGGTCTCTGGCTCTTTCCTCCCAGGGCCACATACCACTCAGAACGGGCCAAGGACTGTCACCAGTGAGGAGGTCCTTACTGGAGACACCCCTGTCCTGGTCGCCGGCACCGGACGCTCACCTCGGGCGCTCACACCCTTGCCATCGGCCGCTGGACTGAGAACGGTGGGACTGACCGCCGCTCCTGACAATGCGGCACGCAGCACAGGATCGACGGGCCGAGGGCGAGGATTCAGGAGAATACCGCCGTGTCTATCATTTCTGTCAGCACTCCAGGCGCAAGCGCCACCCTCGAAGTGAAAGCAGCTCCTGACATCCCTGGCCACAAACGGTTCGAGAACAAGAACGAAGGGCAGGATGCCACAAGGCGCCTCGGGTCAGCGGGCTGCCCGCCACCGGAGCGGGTCTGGCACAAGCAGGAGAACGGTACACCCGAGCCAGGGCTCTGGCCGCGTCTTCCTCATCCACGAGGAGACTTATGCGGAGCTGAGTGTTCTGAATCTCCAGATCACAGAGGACCCTGGGCGTACAGATGCCAGCTCCATCAGCTCCGCCTCCGCGGTCACCACCCGTCGGGTAGGGGGCCGCTTGGCCTCACTCTGGTCTTTCTTGGGGATTTAGGCGGAAATTATCATCCTTGTGCGGATCCTTGTTGTGTAGGCAAGGGACGCCAGATGAGGTTCGTTTTTTTCGTTCGATCATGTATTTTTTTTACTTTTGTTTATCAAGTAAATTCTTAAATCCTTTTGCACTGATGTGTTGAACCTTACTCCGGTATGTTCAATCCAACCAAACTTTAATAATGTACCTTTTTGTTTCCAGGTAGCTTGGCATGTTAGAGCATGATGAGAGTCCATGCAACTAATTACACTTTATGGGTTGACTCTGTACTTTTTTACACTGATGGAAGGGCAGATGGTAGATTTTATAACCTGACTAGTTTCTCATACAGAATGTAACAGGTACAACATACATGTCCTTGTGTTCTATGTGATTGTTGAAATGCAAAGGTGTACAAATTACCTGTTTTTAACAATAAAACATTTAAAAGGGGAGGATATCTTAAAAGAAGCCAAAGAAAAAGATATACTACTTACAGAGGAACAAGGAATGACAGTTTTCTTATTAGAATTACTGAAAGCCTGAATATCTTTGAGGAATAAAAGTATCAATCTAGAATTCTATACTTACGTTTTTCAAAGGCAAAATAACTACTTTTATGCATAATAAAGCTAAGCTACAACGAATCATCAACAGACACGCTTACCAAGAAATCTTAAAGTCTTTGGAAATAAGCTGGTTGATAACCAAATGGCAATTTGTAGATACAAAGACATGGGCAGCACTCAAATGGAAAATACAATGTTTTTCTTACTATTTAAATATTTTTAAAATGCTACTTGGAAGTCAGAGGTATACTACAAACCCCAAACAGCTACCAAAGCAAGTTACTGCTGATAAATCAACATGTTAATTAACTATTGCAAATAAAGGGTGAGTAAGAGAGCAAAACAAACAAACTACAAATTGGGCAAAAAGCAAACAGCAAGGCCGGGCTGTGCTGGAGGCCTCGGGACTCGGCCACAGCGCGATGCCCGAGCGGTGGCGTGATCCATGATCCACAGGCAGCAGCCGGGCCGCGATGAAAGACTGCGGAGAGGAGCGAAACAAGCCGGAGACCCTGGAGTCCATCTACCCCGACTCCTTCACAGGACTGTCAGAAAATCCACCAGCTTCACCATTACTGTGACATCTGACGCCAGAGAGAATCATGAAATTGTCCAGACTACCCTCAAGTTTACATACAGTGAAAAATAGCCAGGGGAAGCTCCTCTTTATGAAATATTTTCCTAGGAAAATCTAGAAGATAATGATGTCAGGGACATTTTAAAATCATTAGCATTGCAGGCTGAGGACAATCTTGGTATAGTCATGATCTTTAGTGACAGTGGAGCCAGAAAAATTAAATGAAACAGTAGATCAGATAAAAACAAGAAGAGAAGAAGAAAAGAAACTAAAGGAAAAAGAAGCACAACAAGCACAGAAGCAATTATTCCGTGGCACCCCTGTAACATCAGAGAAATTCTTATGTAGGAAAGCCAAGGTTAAAAAAAAAAAGAAAAAGGAAAGCCAAGTTTGACACAGAACTCTTGGAAATTAAAAAGAAACGGATGAAAGAAGAACAAGCAGGAAAAAATAAACTGAGTGGCAAACAGGTGTTTGAAACAGATCATAATCTTGACACATCTCATATCCAGTTCTTGAGAGGATGCCGGAAACAAGATGGAAGTAGATGAGTCTTCGTTCCAGAAGATGGATGACTTGGAGCGGGAGGGCGCTGAAGGTGACCCAGGTTACAGTCCTGCAGAAGCAGGGAGTGACTCCACAGAGTCCACTGTCTGTCTCCATCTGACTGTCCACTGTCCACTGACTGTCTCTATCTCCAGAGAGGCTCGACCGCCACAGCATCTGTGGCTATGCTGAGACAGTTTAATTCTCCTTTCTTTTTTTTCTCAGAAAAAATAATTTTCAGGAGAATATTCTTCTGATAACTTTCATCATTGAATTTAATACACTGACCATAACACTTTACATACAAAATGTGCACTTCCTCTTACTGGGGAAGAGAAGATTACATATTTAACATTATTTAATGTTCGAGGGAGATCCTACCTATATAGCACCAAGACTTGAAGGTGAGCTGTTGCTATGGTCATAAGGGGGTTTACGTGCAAGGAACTGGCATAACCAGTCATTTCTATCCTGGAGAGGATGGTTACTTTTGGGTTCCAAATATTGTCTTTCACATAAAGTGTTGCAGCATTAAGATATGTAAATAGAAAATTAAACCTGGGTTCTAGCCTTTTAGCACAGTATAACAGAACCAGAAGCCCAAATTGTAAGCAGGAATAAGATAGACTTCATCACTATAATAGCACCTGAATGCAAATTTTGGGGGTTTATAAAACTTATGTACTCCTAAGTTTCTTGGGTTAGATTTATGAGTCCTTATCTGAATTTTTAAAGTAAAATCTGATATGAGTTCTAAAAAAAAACCAAATAGCTAGATGGTGGCCTTACATCCAGCCCTGAAAGTAATTCTATAAAATGTAAATAATTTAAACTTTAATTAAAAGATAAAGATAATCAGATTGAATAAGAACATAAGACCTAATTATAAGCTGTATCTAAAAAACCCAATTTAAATATAAGGACAAAAATAGATTATAAGTAAAGCATGAACAAAGATTTACCTGCTAACACTAGTCACAAGAAAGCGGGAAGGCTGAGGGATGTAGCTCAGTGGTAGAGGCCTTGCCTAGTGAGCACAAGACCTGGATTTAATTCCCAGCTCAGGGGGGAAAATGCTGGAGTGGCTATATTAATAGTGCTCAAAATAGGTATCAGGGCAAAGTCTATTACACAGAGTAAAGCAGGCCCATTTCATGATGATATAGGGGTTAATTCATCATGCAGCCACAAAGATCCTAAATGTTTATGTATCTATTAATAGAATTTCACAATATGAAGCAAAAATATATATAGTTGCAAAGAAAAACACACAGAAATTCCACTTCTCCCTAACAGCTCAATAATTGGTAGTACCAACAGACAGAAAATTAGAACTGCAGACTTAAATAATGCCCTCAACCAATTTGACTCAATTGACAATCACAGAACACCTTGCTCAACAGTAGCAAAATATATGTCCTTTTACATTATTAGGACATTAACCAAAGAGGGACCATATTTTGGCCTGTAAAACATATCTCAGCTTATAAGAAGTCACATTATAAAAAGGATGTCTCTGACCACAGTGAAATCAAATCATAGATCAATAAAGACACCTTTAAAAAAATCCAAATATTTGGACTAAATAACACACTTAACTAACTCAGAGATAAGGAAAAAATCATAAAGGAAAATTTTAAATTATGAACTGAATAAAAATGAAAACATGGGGCAGGGCATGGTGGCGCACGCCTGTAATCCCAGCACTTGGGAGGCTGAGGCAGGAGGATTGTTGCGAGTTCAAGGCCAGCCTGGGCTGCAAAGTGAGCTCAAGGCCAACCCGAACTGCATAGCGAGACCCTGTCTCAAAAAGACACACATACACACACACACAAAAAAGAAAACATGTACCAAAGGGGACACTGATTAAAACAGTATGCTTATAGGGAAACTTAAAAGCCCTAACTGGTTTGATTCCCAGAACCAAAACAAAAATAAAAAGTGTGAAACACCTCCATCCCTTATGAAATATAGGCCACCACTGAATCAACTTGAGTTTGTCACCTAAGCAGACAAACATGAGGTAACACATTGGATCGAGAAGTTCTTAAGAATATTATAAGCAAATGAATAAAGTTGGTTTGATTTTACCCTCTCTGATGTAATAAGCTGACAATCCATTCTCTTACATAACGCCCTAGGTTCCTGCAGGTAAGTTTACAAAGTTCTGCAGTTCTCTTTTAGAGGTCAGATTTTTGCTCCTGTCCCTTGGAACATCAGGGACCTTGGTCCCAGGGTGAAAGGCAGGAACTAAGTGAGGTATGGATATTCCTTTGCAACTACCAAGTTAGGTTTGTCACAGGGACTTCAGGCAGGGGAAAGCTAGTTTCCTCCACACGTGGAAGGCGGAAGGCAAACTGCCCCGGCCGGGTCTCAGAACTCTCAGCTGTGTCTGTGTCTGTGTCTGTCTAGACATCCCCATTCCAAGGCTCACGCTGAGCTTCTTTCATCAGTGTCCTAAATGAGATGTGGAAAGGCTGTGCAGTTCTATTGGCAGCATAACTAAAACTGGGTTTGACGTTTGGAAGGCTTTATTCTGTGGCTACACAAAATAAACTGCTTCAGAACCACAGAAACTCTTAACTATCTAAGACCTGGGCTTGTTGTTTTCTCTGTAAACGTGCCAGCAAGGTCACATACAGTCATCTCAGGTCTCCCTCAGTCCTTAAAGTCACCACTACTGTCATAACCAAATGCTTTAACCACTTACTTGGTGCCCTGAGGCACCTGCCTCAGAAATCATTTTATCGCACACAATCAACCAAAGGTAGTAATTTAATTAGTTATGGTGCCATTATGCACCACAGGGAGCCTGATTACTCATTAGCAAGGAACTGAAGAATGAACTAACCCCTAAGTGCTTTCTCTGAGGGGTTTTTCTTCCCAGCATCCCATTCTTAGTCAGGGACTAGTAAAAGAAAGCAAAACCAAACCACAGCAGTTATTCTAACATAGAGAATTTACTATTAAACCATGAGAACCAGGGCTAGGGCCATGGCTTAGTGGTAGGGCACTTGCCTAGCACTGAATGAGGCCCTGGGTTCAGTGTCCAGCGCTGGGGAAAAATGAGCCAAATGCTCAAGAACTACGAAGGCAAAAGGGGCAACCAAATACCAGAGCCGCAGTAACAGCAGGACAAAGGAAGAGGCAAAAGAGAATTCCTACAGTTTAGAAATTCAGAGTATGGCTCCCATGCAACTAGAACTCAGAGACTGGTTCTAGGGAAGTAGAAAATAATAATCTGGAGCACCCGAGACCAGGGCTAGAGTGCAGCACCACTACTGTGGGAAGACAGACAGAAAGCAGCCAGGCCCTGCCTCCTCCCCAGCCCTCCAGCCTGTCTCCCTTGTCGGGGAAGCCTGATAGACAGCCAGAGGGGAAGGGAGAAATGTGGCTTAGGGTTCCCGGCACAAACAAAATGTACAATCTACAAACAATGTATCAAAGTGGTGTGAAGCTGACTCATAGCACCATATCTTATCCCAGGGAGTGGCTGCTGGGTCAGGGTCCTTGTTAGAGGGTGTAAATGGCATTTGGAGCTTCTTTCTGCACAGTGCTTGGCAAGAGCTATTAACCCTCACAGAAGCCAAAATATGCCACACTTCCGGCTGCATGATTCTTTGGTACTGCACTGGGATCCCATAAGCAGATGCTCCTGTGCTTTCTCCACCCCACCAGGGCAGGCAGACACGGTGCAGCAGAAAGATCCAAGGGGAAAGAAACTCAGCAGTACTGAGGTAAGAACCATGACACAGGAAACAGGACCAGTGGGGACTGTAGTGGGTTGTCTATTTTACACTTCTAGCAGGAATACTATCAGATGTTTTGTGAGATCAAAATGATATCCAAGTGTTTAGTTTCTAGCTAATAAATCTGCAGCTTTGGCTTAATTTCAGAGTAACAGTTAAGTTTATCTACAGAGGCAAAGCTAAACCAGGAGGAAAAAACGCTTGAGTTGGCCTCAACATGACTGCTTAGGCCCAAATCAGAATGGAAGTGACTGTACTTTCATGGGCTTGTGGCCTCAGCAGGGCTTAACCTAGATTTCCACAGGTTTGAAAATTACCTGAGCTTCCACCCTTATAAAAACGATTGACCGATTAGTATTAAATGTTTAAACCAAGCTTTAAACCTGGCAGAACCAGGATTAAACCTAAGTCTGTGTGACTCCATCAGAACCAGTACAAACATGTGGTTCCTGATTCCCTTCAACACTGATGCCGCGGATACAGCTCAGTGGCACAAGCGCCTGCCTAGCAAGAAGTGTAAGGTCCTGAGTTTGATTCCTAGTCCCCCCAAAAAGAAAAACAAACAAACAAACAAAAACCCACTGATGTCAGAATCATTATCAATTCGGATTTCATTAATTTTCCTATGCTAAATGCTAATGTCTAAGGTATCTAACTACCTGGCCTGTTTAAAATAAAAATGCAGCCATAGAATGTAATTATCAACTAGGTGATGATTTTTTTATGGAGAGAAATTATGTTGCTTTGAGCGAGTAACACCAACCTTACAGTCACTTAAAATTCTTGTGTTAAGACTGCTTTTCTCATCTGACACCTTCCTAATTTGGACCACAAACTTTCTTTAATGAGTAACAGCATTAAAACTTGATGCATCAAGAATAACAAAATGTGTCAATTGGTCTTTATCTTCCCTCACACGGGATTTTATGTTCATCCACTGGCAGGGTGAGGAGCAGTGTGAAAATGTTAAAGTTTTGTTAGTTGCTGTTTTAAAGTAATGACAAATGTGTGATCAAAAGAGATTTGTGAACTTGTTTTACAAAGTCTGCTTTAGTTACTAACGTGTCCTCCTCTGCTCATGCTGTGTTCTCGAAAATGCTTCTCTTCACTGTCCACATTCAACTGTTCTTCCAAATTTTGGAGCCGTGTTCTCCAAAATACAGCTCACGCCTTTCTTTTCAGTGAGGTCTTCTCATACCTCTTCAGGCCATGGCTTGTTACTGCTTAGGAAAGCTGGCACATTTTGGACCCCACCTTTTCAAGAGGCTATGAAGGCTAGAAAACGGTTGTGGGCTAGTAAGATTTTAACCAGGGTGTATTCGCCAGGCTTTCCGACACACGACACAGTGCCATCTCTTCATGAGAGGAACCGCAGGCGCCCCGGGCCAAGGAACTGCTCAGTGGTTATCCAACAGCCTGTTCTTCTCACCGCCAACAGGTAAACTGCCTCCACCACGTAGTGCAACTTAATTCTAAAATCTCGTCCAGCTCCACAGTTTTGATTTTTATAGCTCCACCGGCTAAGTACTAATCCCGAAAGTATACAGCCGGTATAGTATAAACGCTCAAAAGGTAACAGAAGTCAGCTGTTAAGTTCCGCTGGAAGACCTGCGGCCAAGTTTCCAATTCAGGTCAGAAACACAAGGATCAGCTTTGTTCACGGCGGCCCCGCCCCCGCCCCCCCCCCCCGCGCACCCAGGAGGCCCCGGGCCGGGACACAGTTTGCTGGACCAGCACTTTACCCCAACACCGAGTCCAGCCGCTTCCTGACTGCAGTGTCGCCTAGGAACAAAGCTGGTACAGTACCGGAGCTGTGACGCAGGTGCCGGCGCTGTGCACCGGGGACAGCGGGGTCCCCGCCCCGACCCGGATGGCCTCGGGCTGCTCGCGGCGACCCTCCCTCTCCCCGAGTGTCTGCCCCTCCGTCCCCTGCTCCCAGTCCCGGGACACTCACCATCCCAGTACCAGGCCAGTGGTCACGATGAAGCAGGTGAAGACCACCGCGATGTAAAACAGCGGCGAGTATTCATAGAGCGTCACCAGAAACACCGCAGCCATCAGGGTCGCCTGGGCTGAGCCCGGCTCCCGCCGGCTCACCCAACCCAGCTTAACCCACCCAGGCCGGGGGGGGGCGGGGGGTGGTGTCAAACCCTCTACGGTACTCAGGAGGGGACAAACTTTTAAGATCTTCCTCGCCTAGGCCTTCAGGGAGCTAGAAATCTGGATCAGCTCTGGCAGTGGAACCCGCGAGCCAATCACAACATCACCAACCAGGCTCGCCACACCTCTTTTAAGCCCGTTCCAAGTTATTGGCTCTACGGAGGGGCGGGGCCCCTACTCGCACCGCCCGCACTGCTAGGATTGGTTGCCGGCAAGCGCCTTAGTTTGGCCCAGGGGTCATCGCTGCTCTGTCCACAAAGTCTAGATCGGAATTGGCACCAAACTTGTCAATTAGGTAAATGCAAATTTTCTGATGCCTAGGAAAGGCTTAGTCCGTGTGCATCGTTTAGAAATCTTGAAACCCTAAATGTCAGATCCTAGACTAATTTGGGAAAAGGAGGGCGGGCCTCAGGTTCTACAAAGGGAAATACCCTAACACCTGATCGTGTCGAGTCTGGAAGACGTGGAAGTAGGCACAGTAAAAACATAAAAAGGAGCCTCTACCATAAGCAATTTTTACGAGCCTTTTCAGCCGTTTCCAATTGGGCTTAATCATAAAGGATAATTAGCATTGTGTAACTAAGACTCTTTAAAAATCGCCTTCCTTCTACACCCCCTCTTTTTCTCCTCTTTCTACTCCCCTCGACTTGGAATTGGCTAGACCTTTCAACTTTTTAATATTCATATTAAGTAATAATTTTTAAAATTTTTAATGAAAACTTTAAGTGCACAAGTAGCTAAGTGGCCTCAACTTGCCTCCTTGAAGTCTCTCGCAACACTTACATCTTTTTGGTTTGTATTCAGTCCTAAAACAACCTAGTTACAGCAGAGAAGGGGAAACTGTGGTGTTATTGTGAGAGGTAACATCCACGTTACAAAACCAGGATTTTGTTACTGCGGCAGAAAGAGAGAATGAATATTGGGAGGAGAAATCACCAGTACTACTCATGCATGAACCAGAGAAATTACGTTTGTCCTGTGGCCTCTGCATCCCTTGGGAAATGCTCATGAATTCTCTGGAGTAGCACTGTTTGAGAAGCTTGCTTCCACATTATAATTTTAATTGCCTTCTAATGATTATATACCTGATTTATGAAAGTGCAGTTTATTTAATCAGCTCTCCATTATTGAAAATTGTTTCCTTATGAACAAAGTCGCAATGAGCATCCTTAAATTATTTCTTTAGAATAAATTACTAGAGGTGTGACGTTTGTTTTAAAACTATGTACATTTGTAAGCTTTTAGAGAAATGGTGTCATCCAGAAATGTTGTACTAACTTGTATTGCCACCCTTTCAACCAGTTTTTAAGTATCATTTGATACATCACTTAACAAAAATCTTGGTCAATCTAAAAGGCAATTTTATTGCAATAAAACAATAAAGAATATTCATCACAAAACAAAAATGTAGAAAGTAAAGTGGCATTAAACATCTAATTGTGCTCCCTCCCTAATCCACTAAAACTATGGTGGAGAGACTTAAAGTGTAAATAAAAGTCAAGAATAACAGGAAATAAAATCATAGCGATGGTCTATGGAAAGATGAAAATCAGGTAGATAATTCAGTAATCAGGCCATGAAAACTAAATCCCAAGCCAGCAATAAAAAAATCCGAGATCCAAGTTTATACTGAAGAATTTTCTACATGAGCAGGAACACAAACTTACCTCAAACCCGTATTTCCCACCTGAGTTTCTAAGACAGCCAGTCAACCTTGTGTCTCTCCTAACAGATCTGTTTCCCAGTGTGTTTGGTTCAGTGCTGGAGGCTGACTTTTGTATAGCTCGTATTCTATTCTACTGCTGAAAATCTTGGGTTGTCGGGTGGTATTTCTTCGAGGACAAAGTCTGCAAGGTCATTGTCTGGCATATCTACTTTTGCGTAACTTGACTCCCTCTTATCTCTCATTGATTCGTTAAAATTATTTAGTGTTTGATACGGGCTGACATGGTAAAAGAATAATAATAAAAAAAGAATAAAAATGGCACATTCCCTTTTTTATGGAGTTTATCATCTAGTGGAAAAGATAAATGTTAACCGAAGAGCTCTGAACACAATCGTAAGTGCTACTTAAGGGAGGTACACAAAGATATGAGGACTTCCAATGAGGTAATAGAGGAATATAAAGTCCGTCGGGGAAAGTTCCCCCATGGGCAGATGACCGAGATGAGCTTCGATGCAGAGGTTCACCAAACAGCAGATGAGAGGCATTTAGGGTACACGCTACCGAACATAGAAAGTGCTTGAGGCGGTAGAAATCACAGGCAATGGAAAAACTGTAAGGCCAGTGTGGCCGAAGAGGATGGAGAGTTAGAAACAGAGAATGAGCTGACGGCCCAGCTCAGGAGTCCTGCCATTTTAACTACTCAAATGTACCCTAAAAGCAACAGAAACCCTATTGATCTGCTTAAAGCGGTCAAGGGCAACAATCCGTTTGCAGTTGTAGTCCGTCCCTTCAGTGCAAAGCAAAGCGACTGGAAAGAGGCTGAGGTGGATGCGAGGAAATATGCGGATACAAATGACCAGATTCTGTCAAAAAGCCAGGAAAAGTCACCGCTAACTCTGATCGGGATAGCGCGGACTACTGGCAGCAAAGCGGGTTATTAGTTGGAAATGGTTTTCTCTGTGAGACAAAAATCCAGCAATGGTATCTTAATCAAGATAACAGTGTCTTTCTCTCATCGCAAAGTCCTGAGGCAGACAAAGCAGAGACTACGTAACGTCACGTTGTACAAGGGACCCAGACACCTATTTTGTCCACTGTATCGGGGCCCCGTTCCTAAGGTCACCTCACAGTCTAAAATGACTGCTCCACCTTCCAGCCATCATGTCTCTATTCCTGCTTGCCGGAAGGAGGAAAAACAGGAAAACTGAGACACCCACTCCCGTTCAGGGGAAGAAGGACGGAAAGAGCTAGAGGGAAAGAGAGAAGGAAGGAACTCCAGTCTCTTCAGATTTTCAAATACACCATCTGTTTGGGTGAGTGTAGGGCTAGGAGCTCGCTCCCACCCTGGGACTACTTCCACCCCTACAGTCAAAGGGAGAGGCGAGCGCTCGCTTTCCGCCTAGGTTTGAGCCGCGCCTCCTGCCGTCCTCGGTCACGTGCCATTTACGGCCGTGCTGATAGGCTAGGGCGACTCAGCCGGGCTCCAGGACCGGAAGGGAGGCGACCACAGTACCATTCTTAAAGGGGCCGAAGAAGAGGCGACGGGCTGAAGACGGCCAGAAGGAAAATGGTGAGCTGCTATGGGAGGGCGGGAGCCAGAGCGATAGCTCAGCCCGCTGCCCGGCTTTGCTGTTCTCTAGAGCCGAGGGTGGCGGGCAACGCCGGGGTGGGTCCCGCTGCTGGCAGGAGCATCCTCCATCCCGCCCAGCAGAGCGGGGACGAGGGTGCGGCCTCGGCTGGGGAGGGGTCGTCTTCGACGCGCCCGGCGGATGGAACAGGGACTGGGATCGAGGAGCAGGGTCCGGCCCAGCGGAGGGTTCCCCAAACGCTAGTGTCCCTGCAGCAGCCGCGAGGGCCAAGCCGGAAGGATGGCTTGCCCCGGGCACCTTCTGCCTAGCGGTTTCGGCCGGGACTCGAGTTCTGACTGCATTCTCTCGGCCTCGCCTTAGCTTCCGCCTGTCCCTCGGCCCCCCTCCTCTGAAGCTCTCTCCTGATCCGTGCTTTCTTCGGATTACAGCAGTTGGAATCCTCTAACCCACGGCGTCGGCGATTGGCCTTAAAGTAACTGTCCGAGATTTAGTTTGCGTAGTCTCGGGGCTATGGCTTCCGTTCTCCTCTCTGATGGGCCCCACACATAAAAATAAAGTGGAGAATTAGATCAATTGCCAGCCAGGATCTTCTGGATCTTTCCCAGCGGGTTTTAAAATATACTCAAGTTTCATCAGAGCAACAACAGAAAAGCATTGCTCTGTGTCCGACTTCCTGTTAACTTTGGAACCCGCTTCAACCCAGTAGCTCTTGTGGAGATTAATGGATCAATGGACTCTTCAGTTCTCATCTTTTCTGATCGCCCAGCTCCACTGCAGGGTATTGACTCTCTCCTTTTTGAAGCGTTCTCTTCGCTCGTGCTTCCTTCCAGGTTCTGGGATTCAGAACTCTAGGTTTTGCTCCAACTCTTGGTGCCCATCTGTCTGCCATGCAGAAGACTCCTTTTCCTGGACCGTACACGTAGGAGTCCAGGGTTCCGTCCTCATCCTTCATTTTCCATTCGATTTTCTCTCTCATACATCGTGGCTTCAGGTACCACCCAAATTCAGAGGACTTGTGAATTTATGTTCTGCTCCTGAGATCCAGTCCAGGTTTTATACTACATACCTCAGTTAATAACCCCACCTCATTTTATCCAAAAAGAAGTCATACGCTTTCACCTCAGACCTGGTCTCCATGCAGTGTGCCCTAACTCGGTGAAAGGTGGTGCTGCTCAGTGTGTCATACGAGCCAGAGGCCTAGGAGACGCATTTGCGACACCTCTTTCTCTTTACCCACTCTGCCTCCCCTGTAGCCACTCTTGTCCCTAGCTCCTTTGTAGTGGCTAAGAGTGTGGGCTAGAGGTCAGGCGCCTGGGTTGAATCCTGCCTCCACCAGCTGTGTCATTTGGAGGATGACATTTAGCTTGTCTGATCCCACTTTTTTGCAAGATGGGGATGACAGTAGTACTCATCTCATGGGCTGTTGTGATCATGAAGAAGAAATCTGTGCAAAGGACATAACAGTATTTCGTGGTATTTACTATGTCCTGTTATTAGCATTATTCGCTTTTCTTTATTGTAATCATCTTCTCTAAACTACCTTTCGTGGCTCATCGGGACTAACTTTGCCTGCTAACCAGTCTCACTGATTAGCATTATGATTGTGGCTCTCTGCCTGTTTCCTGTATACCACAGCACATGTGACTGTTTCAACCTGCCAGTAGGATCATATTTTCCTTCATTTTGCTACTGAAAACACCTCACTGGTTTCCTTAGGCTCACTGGAGAGAAAGCAAAAGCCCTGTTGTGGACAACTTCTTCTGGACCATGTTCCTGCTCCCTGTCTGTGCTTGAGTCTCGCTGGCCTTTCATTATCTTGGTCATATTGGGACCAAGATATGTTAATCAGGAGGTCTTGGCATGAGCAGTTTTAGTCCCGCAGGTGCCTTTTTTGGGGAGGACCCCTCTGATCATGCTTCACCAGTCATAAGTTCTCATAGCATCACGTGTCTCTTTAGCCCTATTGCAGGTACTAGTTGACATGTTTTTGCCTAATTCTTTTGATGTAGGTTCCGGCACTGTATCTTTCATATGATTATATCCCTAACACCCCGAACATTTCAGGCACTCCTTAAATATTCACTGGATAAACTGACAAGTAGACACTTTCCACTTTACCTTGTGAATTAACATTCACTACATGGTTGTTTTCACGGTATTATATTTATTCCTAAGTGCTTGTACTAAGTGTAAGCATTTGAGTTGGCTGAGCCTGAGTCCTTCTGGTAAGAAATTTTTGTTCTGATTGTCGAATTGCAAAGTGTGCACACACAAGGATGTGGATTACATCACAGCGTGTTTTTCACTTGACTTCTGATCCCGGAGCATCAGGCTTATACAAGCTCTGAGTAGCAGAGCTTGAAGGTGAGACTTTCACGACAAACTGATCTTTATCTAAACAAAAATCAGAAAGAATAGAAATTCTAGTTTTCTGGCTTCATTATCTTTCTTGAGAGATAGAAAAATAATGAACTAGGATTGAATCTTAGCTTTAGGAAGCTCCCTGTGATTTAACATCTCTGAAAAGACCTACAAGGATGGAAATAGGTAACTTCTGCAGGCACGGGATGTGCTTTCTGGTTGTATAATATCATGTCCTGTGGTACATATCAGACTGTACTATTACCAGTGTTCTGATAAAATGTTTGAAATAGCCAGTTTTGCTTTAGCCTGTGCTGTCTTTTAACTAACACAGGGTCAAGCAAACAACAGGCTTTTATTAAATTTTTATCTTAATTTAAAAATGGAAGCCTTAAAGCTGATGAGATGGGGTTAAGCCTTCCTCTCAAAAGTGTCCTGACTTTCTTGGGGCTGGGGATACAGCTCAGTGGAATAAGCACCTGCCTGGCAAGTGCAAGGTCTTGAGTTCAATCCCCAGTACTGGGGGAAAAAAAAAGTGTCCTGACTTTCTTGAAGGAGGAGGGGGAGTATCATATCTATGAAAAGAGACCCAAGTGACATTATGTGTTTGGGACAGTCAAGCCAACTGTAAAAAAAAATTAAAACAATGAGGGAATGTGAACTATATTTGGATATTGGAGACTGGAATTCTTGTCAGTTTTTAAGGTGGAATAATTTTCCTTTCTTAATGTTTTTCATGGCATCTGATGTCTTTTACTTATTTATTGAAGTACCGGGGTTGAATGAGGGAAAGCTGAGCTACATCTCCACCCATTTTTATTTTGAGACAGGGTCTTGCTGAACTGCCCAGGCTGGCTTCAAATGTTCAGTCCTCCTCCTCACTCTCCCGAGCTGCTGGGATTGCAGGCCTGTGGCACCCTGCCCAGTGCATAGTCTTGTAAATGACACATACTAAATTACTTGCAGGTGAAATAACCTCTGCCTTGGTGGTGACACAGCCCACGGGGCACTGTTGAGGGTGTCCGGGGAAGTAAGATTGCCAGTGAGTACCGCTGAGTGCTTGGTACCTAGGGTTTCGCTATTGTTTTCTGCTTCTCTACACGAAGTTTCACGTGTCAGAAACAAAAATATTTTCATCTTCTTGCTTGTGGTGCATTGCACGACTGAAAGAGTGCTTTTGATCATTTCCTGACCAGATTTCTGGGGAAGCTTCTGTGTTTTCATAGTTTCTAAATGATTTTATATCATTTATCTGTCTATATCAAACACTTTTGCGTTTCATTTGATTTTACTTCCATATATTGTGTTTTTTCCATACATTCTTAATAGTGCCCATGGTCAAGTAAGATACAAAGTGTTGTTTTATGCTTAGGGTTTATTTTGAATACTTTTGCTGTTTTTATTTTTCCCCATTATTGTGAAACTGCAAAACAGGATGATTTTCCTGTTCCTGCACTGTAAAAATATTGTGCTTGTCTTATCGAACAGCAGATGGTGACCCTTGACTTCCCATTTTCCTCCCTTGCTTTCGAATTTTTTCTTTTTCCTCTCTATTTCTGCTGAAATATGCACATTACAAGGTGTCTAATTTTTGAAGCATTTATTGGCCCAAGAGAAAGTTAAAGTAGCGCTTACACAGAAGATAAAGTTGTGTAATTAAACGGTATAGATTTAAAGGCTGGTAGGTGTGAAAGTTAACACAATACATACACTGACATCATGTCACTTTATATGCTTTTGCTTTTGTTTTCTGTTTTGTAGAGTGAATCCTTGGTGGTTTGTGATGTTGCTGAAGATTTAGTGGTAAAGCTGAGAAAGTTTCGCTTTCGCAAAGAAACAAACAACGCTGCTATTATAAGTAAGTTAGTTTTCTTTCCCTTACTTTATAGCCACTTCGAATACCCTGGGCCTTCACAGCAATGTTGCCTTCACCTGTTAGACCCCCACACTACTTTAAAAATTCAGAAACAGCCGATTCTAATGTCATGAGACGGAGGTGGGCTTTCCCATCTCCCCCATACTCCTTTCTCGGCTGCTCACACAGCCGATCCTCTGGAGAGGATCTCAGTCTGGAGGAGTGAGGATCCCCACCCGGGACCCACCCAACCCCATCCTTCTCAGGACTGAAAATAGCTGGCACTTCATGCTCATACAGAAACCTTTGCTTCCATCTAAAACAGTCACTTTCAGCTTTGTATCCAAAGTGACTCTAGGCCTTGTGCCAGTTCTAGACTGGAATTCTCCTTTCGTGGACCGTGCTTGTCACTGTGTGCTCAAAATGGAAAGGATCCTTTGCATGTTACCTCTCCCCACCGAGCCGTGCGAGGCTATGGAGATCCCCCACTCCTCGTATATAGTATCTGGATGATTTAAAGATGAAGGAAGGATGGGGTGAACATAGGAAACTGTGTAGAGTGTGCTTAGGTGGTAAGACTTGTCATGAATTCCAGTTCTGTTTCAAATAAATGCTACAACATGGGCATGTGGTTCTTGAATGTAAAAATATGTGGCAGTGTTATTTTACCACCAGAGGTGAAAGCTCTTTAAAACCAAACTATATTTCACAGGACTTACTAAATTAGTACAAAACTATATATAGTCAGGTTAGTGCAAAACCAAACATGGTCGACTTTTCAGATGAGTGGGAAAAGAAGAGGCAGAGATGATCTAAACTTACTTTGATTTGGCATGAGATTGTGTCAGATGTATTTGAATATAGATGTCAGTCCTGTTTGGTAATTTACTTTCTCAGAATAACCACAGAGCACCATGAAACTGACTCCAGAGGCTGTGTTCTCCAGTCCTGACCTGGGCTCTGCTTCGTGGACTGTTGTCAGTCACAGTCTCAGTCACAGTCGCCCTGTCAGGGCCTACTCTGGTCCCAGAAGTCACATTTGTGTTAAGAACGGTTTCCTAGTCTCATTAAATGTAAGGAGTTGACATTCTAACTAGGCAAATGAGTGTTGGGAATGATGGGTGAAAACTTACAAGCTGAACCCTTAAAATGCAAAACTAGCTAATAGAACATAAGTTAACGCTGCACATGTTTGTACTTTAAACATCCCCCAGAAGGCTGAGATTGTAGGGTGAGTAGGTCATGGTCACCTTAGAATCCCAATTGACTCACACTGTATTTTTGTCTCAGTGAAGATCGACAAGGACAAACGCCTGGTGGTACTGGACGAGGAACTTGAGGTTTGTTCAAGGGATAAATATTTTTATAATTAGAAATGATTGTTCAAAAGATGCTTTTGGCTGGATGTAGTGGTGCACCCCTGTAATACCAGCACTCAGGAGGCTGAGGCAGGAGGATTGCCATTAGTTTGAGGCCAGCCTGGGCTATATAGTGTGTTCAAGGCCATCCTGAACTGTGTAGTGAGACCTTGCCTCAAAAAACAAAAACAAAAACAAACTGCTGTCTTAGTTACATGAACTTTTACAGTGTGTTCTAAACCTCCTTTGGATACATACTCATTATGCATGAAAGCAGGGGTTAGGGGCTGGGGATGTAGGTCAGTGGCAAGCACCTGCCTGGCAAGCTTGAGGTCATGAGTTTGATTCCTGGTACCAAAAAAAGAAAGAAAGAAAGCAGGAGTTAATTATCACGGACCACATTGTCTTGCCCACTTAACTGCCTTCCCTAAGGCCTGAACGGAGTCTGGGAAAGAAGTGGTAGACAGCAGGCTGTGTGCCCAGTCAAGAGTGAGTCAGCTTTATAACTTCTACATTGCTTGGGGAGTAAGTAATTAAAAACTAAAACCCTACACATGTTAGCATTTAGTTATTAAGCAACTAGCTCAGGGTGAAAAGAAGTGAACTCTTTTTCTGAAATCTGTGATGGCCTCTGAAGTATTGGTTGGAGTCACCCAGCGTTTCCTGACAGTGAGAACATAAGCGTGGAGTACTGTGCCTGTGTTAATGAGAGGAAGTCATTTTATTTTGTTGTGTTGTGTGTTGAAGTGTGTTTTGAGTGTCTTGTAAGAACTCACGGGTAAGCAAACGTTTCAAAGTTGCTTTTTCTCTGTGGTGCTAGGGCATTTCACCAGATGAACTTAAAGATGAACTACCTGAACGACAACCTCGATATCCTTTTCTTAGTGCTTTAGAAAAATCTGTTTTCTTTAGTGGTCACAATTTTATGTATGAGCTTATTTGTTAGATTTTCAAATGACAGACTGTCTTTCTATATTGTGATTATAACCAAGTTAAAATATATGTGCATATATTGGACTAAGGCAAATGAAAAGTTGATGTTTTTATGAGATAAATTATTTTCCTGAGTGAGGTGGTACTCATTTGTAATCCTTAGCATTTGGGAAGCTGAGGCAGGAGAATTGTAAGTTTAGAGCCAGCCTGGGCTATATAATGAAGCCCTGGAAAGAAGAAAGGGGAAGGAAGGAGGAAGATTTCCTCTATTATATTGTGGGTGTGATGAAAGCTGAAATATAAGCTGGGAGGCTAAGGCAGGAGAATCACTCCAAGTTGAGATGAGCCTGAATTATATCGTGAGAGCCTGTCTCAAAGGAAAAAAAAGTGGAAAAATAATAATGTAAAATATTACAAATATTTTTGAGGGGTTACATGATTTTATAACTTACCTTTGGGACCCACTTACAATTTTGTGGAAAGATAAAAATGAAGTGTGGCCTAAATGAATAAGACACTAATTTGTGGCTCAGTAGCCGCCTGGGTATTGGTAGCTCCTGTCTCAGAGCAGTGACTTCAGTTTCTTTAACTTGAGAAAAACCTTCATTGTGTATAGTTATAAATACCAGCATGATGATGGGAGAGTTTCATACCCTCTGTGCTTTATTTTCTCCAGTCCTGTTGGTAAGTGAATTTCTTTAAGTAATGTGTATTTGGCTCCAATCTAAATAAACCATCATTTACTAGACAGATTTTATGCTGTTTTTAAAAGAGAAAATTGTTGAATAACCTCAATTGAGATTTGTGTGTTTGTATGTATGTGTGTTTACGCACACCTGCCAGCGTCCCTAGAAAGAATGTAAAGCAGCATCTCTTAGAAAGTGTCTGCTTTCTCCAGTAAGTTTGTAGAAGATAATTGTTGGGTCAAATCACACATAAATTTTAATGATTCTGAAATAGGACACTTTTTAGATATCAGAGATTTATTTTCTTATTTTCATCTTGGTTGTAAGTATGTGAGCTTTGTATGATCAGGATAATTTGTTTCTCTTTTAAATAGAAGTTAACAGAGATAAGCCTGTAATCTTGAGACTGGTTCCCAAGTAGTTTACATTGTATATTGAAGTGGATTAGACTGTGATGTGGCTCTGTGATAGGACGCTCGTCTGGCATGTGTAAGGCCCTGTGTTCTTCCTCCAGTGCCTCAAAAAAAGATAATAAAAATAAAAAAGCACTGGTGGGGTTTTTTTTGTTTTTTTGTTTTGATACCGGGAATCACTCAGGACATTGCACTTGCCAGGCAGGCACTTGTGCCGCTGAGCTATATCCCCAACCCCAATCACTGGTATTTAAGAAATCCATTATCTCTAGAATTCCCCTACCACCAGTGTTCAAGGCCCCAGGAAAGGCCGTACTCACAGAACTCTCTTCTCGTTTTTTTTTTTTGGTCTTTTTGAGACAGGGTCTCGCTGTGCACTTCAGGCTGGCCTTGAGCTCACTTTGTAGTGAGCTCTTCCTGCCTCAGCCTCTGGGTGCTGGGATTACAGGCGTGCGCCACCACGCCCAGCCTGGAACGCTTTTCTAAACTTGATTATTTGTGTCTTTTTCTTAGTCCTTAAAATATAATCATTTTAACTCAATACATAAGCAGACTATACCTTTCGTTCATGGCACATCTCCCTGTCCCACTATCGTCACTTGCATATTTTTTACTTAGTTAAAACATCTATAAAATTGATCCTGATATTTAATGTCAAAATTAAGATAGTGCTGAACAAAGTTTTTGAGTGTTCATAAGGGTTTAAAATTCAAGATCTACAGGAGCCCGGAACTATTCTTTTTTGCTGACCCGTGCACTTCCTTACAGCTATGTCTCTTTTTGCAAGCACTGTTAGATTCACAACAGAGCGCATATGCATTTAAACCAAAGTGTTTGTAAAACCAAATAGCAAAAGAAATCCTAAATGTGTCATTTTCTTTCTTTTTTTATTTTAAAGAGAATAAGTAAAAAAAAGTAACAAAATACCAACAACGTAGACAAAACCAAAACAAAAACAATAAAAACAATACAGGGTTTCAGAATGAAATGACAGGAATTGGCAGTGGCTGTTATATTACATATTGTATGTGGAAGGATAGCTGGGACAACCGTACTGCTGAAGTGTAATGGTTTATTGAGAGGAACAGTTAATGCCTAAATATGTCATTTTTAAAAATAAAATTAATGAAAAAATAAATAGAAATGATCCCTGAAAATATAAACTCAATGAAAAAATCAGTAAGATCAGTGAAAACCCATCATGTTTGCCAAGTCTGCACCTCATTTCTGCACTCCTCTCTTCTCCAGGGTGTAAGCCTGAGCAGCAGATGATGTACGCGGGAAGTAAGAACAAGTTAGTGCAAACAGCGGAATTAACCAAGGTGGGGTTTATGTTTCACTTGCTTGTTGAGATCAGATTTCCTTAGTGTAGAGCAGTGGCTGAAGTGATCCGGACAGGTATGTTGTTTATGCAGGTGAAGGTTGTTGAGACCACAGCAGTAAATTAGCAAAGCTTTCTATTGGTTGGCAATGCTAGGATGCTAGTGGTCTGAACCAAAACATGATTTTTTAGTCAGTGTAGTAGAAGAAATCACATCCAAAATGCGAACAGCTTTAGAAAAGCTACTGTAAGTATTAACCCTATCACGAGATCTCCGTCTCCTGTGATGTAATCCCGAGTAGCTAGAGATCAGCATCGGAGCTCTTTTGAGCCCTGCTAGTGTGAAATGAACTTGGCTCTGGGCTGGGATTCTGTACCATCCAGCTAACTATAGTTTCCAAGTCTAAAACTATTCAAAAAACATTTAAAAAAAAATTAAATTATTCAGAACATAACAAAGCAACAGTGCTGTTTTGTGTGAAACACTTGTTTAAGGTTCAATATAGTCCCCATTCCTGGGTGGTATTTTTGAAGGGTAAGATTCAGAGGTACTTGGCCTAAAACTTCATTCAACTTCCACATACCACTTTGCACTGGAGCAGTATATACAGTTAGGATTTTGAAGTGGAACATAGTGTCATTAAAACTACTGAACAGTATTTCCTCTGAGGTTTTATTTTTAAAGACAGCAGTAGTGTCCACCCCTTGGGTGCTTAAGCATCAACTAATTTTTCTCTCCAGTCCGTATGGTCACCATTGATGCCACCAATATAGACACTACTTTTTCCTAATTTTTACCAGGGGAACATTCTAGAGTTGTGGCAGGTGGGTGAATGGTTAGAAAGGAGCTGTACACTTGGGAGGCTGAGGAAGGAGGATCACTGTGAGTTCGAGACCAGCCTGGGCTACAAAGTGGGCTCAAGGCCAGCCTGAACTGCATAGCGAGACCCTATCTCAAAAAGACAAAAACAAAAAATAAGAAAGGCGCTATAGAGTGCCTAGCATCTCAACACCCTGGACTAACCCCCTGCCCTCCCAAAAGGAAGGGGTCTTTTATAATCTTACATGTGCCCTAGAGTGCTAGAGTGAACGCATTAGAA
>PVLD010000318.1:0-312975 GCA_004027595.1 Dinomys branickii | reverse complement strand
GGACTTTCCCACGTCTCGCCCCGGCAGCCTGGTCCGCCCTACCACATCTCCCCCGGCATCTCAGAGAAATACGCCCAGTTTAAGCTTCCCAGCCGAGGTCCCGGCATTCACGCTCGCCAAGTCTGTCTCGAGCTGGTGGTGTTTATTAAGGAGGTTCGCTCCCTTGCTGCTCACCTGGTCGCCATCTTCCCCGGATCTTCTGATTTCTTTAACAGATCGCTCAGGTACTTGTTTTCGTAGGTGACGATCTAAGATGCAGACTCTGCTGGAGCTGACTTCAGGGAGGGCATCTCAGTGCCGTGCTCAAATCGGAGATCCTACCAGTTTTGCTGAGGCCAGCTTAATTTCTCTGCATCGTAATTTACTAGAGTCATGAAATAAGATCTGATTGAACACCTGGCATGTCAAGTCAGGTGGATGAAGATGGAGTAAACGGAGAGATCCCTTGGCATAAGAGAACCTGGACATTTAATCCCCCAAACTATGCGATGAAAAGACTTCCCTAGTATTTATTAGTACTCTGTGCGTATTTGCTTCCTTTTCAGCACTGGACACTGAATCCCATGCATCTGCAGTATGTTGAGTTAGACATTGCAGCAAACTACCAACCTGAGTGCTGTACACAGTTCAAATTATGTGTAGTAAAGAATTCATCAGTCACAACTCCAACACATCGAGGAATCTGCTGTTAAAAGGAAAAAGACTGAGAACTCTTATCATTCACTTAATTGTTTTATTTTCAATCATGCTGGTAAAGGCCTCTTGTGTGTCACAGAGCATTTCAGATGTGACAAATAAGAAAATAAGATAAAGTCTTTTCATTCATAATGAGTACAGTCTAAAGGAGGAAAAGATAGGTGCTAACTAGAGAGAAAAATAATCTACAGGCTGAAGCTGCTTGACACTGTTCCGTTTCTTCACACGATCCCTTCATTTTTCCAAATTCCACAGTAGTGTTAGCCTTTGATCTAACGTGATGAACCTCCAAAGCAGAAGTAGGATGAAAAACCCTGAGACACTTGAGACAGAGTTTGTGGGTGAAAAGAGAAGAAGCCAAATCAAGGCCTCTATTTCAAAATCCAACTCAACTTTTAAAATCTTAAAAATTAAAAATCTACTAAATCTATTAAAAAAGAATCCATAATTTTAAGAATCAGTTTTGTTTCCTGTCAGATATTCTAACCTAGTCTCATACAAGTCTTCTATTTCTTTTCAGACAAGGAGAGCAGTCATCATTGTTTTGAAATGTGGTCATTTCACATGGGAGACCAGAAGATGCAAGTGAAATTCACTTCCTCTCTGAGTCGCAGAAAAGCCCACTCACTTCAACTGTTGGCCTCAAAGATGCAAACTGTTGAATTCAAAAGATGCTCCTTCTTTTCTTCTGCACTGTCTGAGCCAGAATGATTTCATTTATTCTGAGTTAGGTTATTACCTTTTACCAGTTGCTTGGAACTTGTCAGATGGTTTTTTCTGCATCCCTACAAAACTGCATGGTGAATTGTGAAATCTTGCCAGACGTAATAATCATCGGTGACTGCTGCTGGTCCTCATATATCCACACAGTGGCCTCTGGGAAGGGAAGAATCTACACCAGAGACCCAGGGATGCTTTTAATGCCACCCATCCTCAGCAGGGCAACAGCAGCATGTGAGTGGGGATACTTTGTATTTAAGACAGGAAATTTTCCAGAACATGAAAAGCTATAGGTTTTACTTGTCAAAATACACCTTTATACACTGCAGATCTTCTTTCTGTTTCATTGATAAAATTTGCTTGGAAGATCTACTCTTTAGATGGCTTCTCTTTATTCCAGCACTCCTGAGTCATATATATTTATATTTATTCCTATAAACAATGCATTAGATATTTAAATACAAAGTTTAACTTAGCATTTTTTTATGATTATGAGCTTAAAAATGAGAAAGAGAACAAAATGTACAAGATAGTATCAGACACATTCCATAATGATAATGTAGGCTCCCTTGTGGAGTCAGTCCCTCACCAGATGGCAAACCATTTCAAACGGCTGAATTTATAGCCTTCTCTGGGGCATAGTAAATTTCTAAAAATTAAAATAGTAAATATGTCCATACAGAGTTGTTTTCCTGAGTAAATCATGATTTCAGAATGCTATGGACACAGTGTTCTTCCTTAGGCATTCCTAAGAAAATGGCAAAAAGCAAAGTAGTACTTGATGTATAGATGCTGTAAAAAGAAATCTTGTCATCCTAAGCATTTTAAAGTTAGAGATCCAGAATTTTAAAGAGGGGGAATAATTTAGTAAACTTTTCTGCTATACACTGTGTTCTAACTAAATGACTTTTTAATAGAAGAGAAAGATAAACTCTTGAAGAAATTATGAACATGACACACTGATTAGAAGAAGAGCTTATGCTGAGATTTCTTAAGGAATCTTTTCTGCTGCATTTCCAAGTAGATTGAATACAACTGGTTCCTTCATAGACTAAAAAATAATAAATTTATTATTCAAGCAATATTTTTTTTAAAAAACTTTAGAATTAAAAGTGTTTTAAAAATAACTTCGTGTTTTGTACTTAGAGAGGTCCGGTGTTATCCCAGAGCAATCAAAGAAAATACTAGAAAATGTATTTGGAATTTATTCAAGTTTTTCTCCCTTAATAAGAACATTCCCCATTCTTTTTAACATGTAAAAAGTAAATAGAATATTGAAATAAAAATTATGTAAGCTATCAGATATCTTTAAAATCTCATGGTCTAAAACGTCATACTTAATTTTCATGGTCTGAACTTGCACAACTTTCTCCCTCAGGATCTTAGAAAACTATAATTTTTTTCCCTTTAGAACTTGTCATTTGCAGATCTAGGTCATGAAAATTATCTCTTGTGACTCTCTCTATTCATATATGTTTTTTAAAATTTTTCCCTATCATCCAATTTTTTTTTTTTGCAAATGAATAACAGTGCACTCAGACCTACCATGAAGGTGAACTTGTACAAGATACTGTACTCAACAGTTATGTAATAAACGACTAACTCATCTAAGACTATACAATTGGATATACTTAAAAGCCATCCAAAAAAGCTACCTTCCCATTTTACGGTGAGGACTGCTCTGGCACTTAAATAGCAGAAACTGATGTTCATATGCATGCTTCCCCATCTCAATAACATCACTCATTCTTTAATGGCAAAAGTGGGGAGATTACAGCAATAAAAATCTTGACTGAAGTTCATCAAGAAACTCTGCAAGTGAGTAGCCATTGCACACTGAATGATGACATCAGGTTCTGAGAACAAGCAGACAAATACGTGAAATACGTTCATACCAATCTGGGTAGAGCAAGATGCTTTCAGGGCCCTAGAACATTCTACTTTACATATTTTTTTCAGTCATGTTTTTAACAGTCAATATTATGCAATTCCCGCTTCATCCATCATGTTTCTATATATAATACTAACAACTTGCTTAAGTCTACATTTTACCATAAGGCAACCACAATCCCAACTTTATAGTTGAGATTTCACAAGCTATTACAAGTAGAAAAGCTTTAAAAAATTAAGAAAACTCAAATTATGACAACAACAACAAGTAATACTATTAAAGTATATCTTTACCAAGGTCACTCTTATCATTACTTATCTTTAACAAATGGCGAACTCATAAATATTCAGGTTGAGGCAGCTCTAACTTTACCATATAACAACTATAACTCAACCTGCTTCCGTAATTTGATTTACTCTTAACCATATTTTCACTGTGATAGTTGCTTATAGTATTTCTTTTGTAATAATACTGCAAATCAAATCCCCTAAGGGACTCAAATATTTCAAACTATATCTATTATTATAAAGTGACAGAAATTCAAAGCAGTCATTGTTATACAAATACAGAATGAATCTAGGATATTTTACACCAAATCACCAGTCATGATTCAAAGAGAGACATAAAATAACACATTAACATTCAACCTATAAATCAAACTTATAAAAGAAATTGCAACATTGAGGAAAAACCGGCATCACTGGCTGCAACATTGGAGAAGGAATAACCAATGGGACAGATTCTGAGTGAAAGTTTTCTCATTCTTGGGTAAGGACAGTTGTCCTAAAATCATAACAAATAGTCACTGGAATCAGTTCTAATCACAGCTAATGAATAGGTCCATGGAAACTCACTTGCTTCATATCTCTTTTTAAAGCCAAACAAACTTCTGTAATTCTACCATTTGTCAGCATAAATGTGTGAGAAACCACCTACGTGAAGCTAGAAAGACTACCAGTAGCAACAACAGTGATCACCCAGGAAACTAACAGACTCTCTGTTCCTCTGCCTACCAGCACCCACCAGTACCTTCACTCCCCACCTCTCAGAGTCCCATGGAGACCCCTGCTTTGCTGGGAGAGCTTGTCCCTGTATGCATAGCTCTTTTGATTTAGACACGTGGCGTGCAGTATCCTATTTAGTGGGGTTTTCTTCCTGGACAATCTAATTTTTAAAAATCCCAAAGATTAATTTAGTGTTATATAGTGATGGTATTGATTGCTTTATTTTTTAAAAAAATGGTGAAAATGAATGTGGGGGAGAGTAGAGAACATGGCCTGCAAACTAGTGGAAAGATCCATGAAGACTCCTGAATTTCACCAATGAGAAAACTTCAGTTCTTTATAAATAAATAAAAAGACAACTATTTTGTTACAGAAGATTTAGGAGACTTGACTGGGCTTATTTTAGGAGAAATAAGAAAGCAGATGTTTCTCTGAGCAGTCCTATCTTTAGGGAGTACTCAATTTAAAGTGCTATCAGCCAGAAGCCTATTTTGATATCTTGTCTTGCTCTGCTTTCTGCACCAGTATGGTCGTTGTGGACTCAGAATTCATTTTACTTATTGTACAGCCTTGCTTGAGTTTATGTGTGAGAAAAGCAAATGACAACTTTAGATAGAAGGTGCTGATGGTAGGCAATGTCCTGTGCCCCAGATATTTTTCCTCAGAACAACTACTTCCTTTTGGACTTGGCTGGAACATGAGACACTTTGTCCTCTTACTCCCACTCCTCCAACAAATGTATTATAGAAGCATAATTCATTAAATCTCTTGCAGAGAAGTAAAATAGTCATAACACTTAGTCTTCTTTTAAAAGACCAAGCTGTCCTTAGAAGTTTGACCTTTAAATACCCTACCTCAACATATTTGCTGCTTGCAAAAACATACCAATTTTATAAAGTGTGAAAACATCAAAAGTGAAAGATATGATCTTATATTGAAAAGTGAGTAAAGTTTGATTTCTCCCTTGGTGGCAAGAAAACTGGGAGTCATCCAGATGACTTACAAATTAAGATATACTAACACATTCTTGTGAATAAAGATACTATGGTCACAAATGTACAATATCTCCTTCAGTGTTATCTGAATTTAATTTCATTTTTATAATGACTGCTTTCCCCTGATCTTTAATTGATTTGTAATTACTGATTACCTTATGTAAGAACCACTGGGTCGGCTTTTTTATATTGGCCTTATTTAAGAGATAGTAAATGGATTTAATAATTTGAAATGTTTCTTCAGTATCTTATTTAACATTCTTGTTGATAATGAGTTGCTTTTAAATTACATTGCTCCTTAGAGAATATGCTTAAATGTATTCTTTCATTTAAACTCTTTATCATAATGGTTCACTTAGCCACAAGGAGTGCATTAATGATTATTTCTAAAACTCTAGAAAGAGTAGGAAAATCAGAGTTTGATTAAGTGAAAAAGGTGACCACATAATTTGAAGTTTATTTGAGGTTCACCTTTTGTAGGACCCTAGATCATGGTTCATACTTGGTGTAAAACAGAGTACTCTGAACCCTTGGAAATGCTGGTCATCCTGGACACCTGAATAAGGAAACCAGCAAGGTGCATTTTTAGGGTGTAAATTTCAGAGACAGGAAGGGTACTTGCTACATCAGTCAGAGCCCAAGGGAAATCAGATTGCACACTCAGTTGGAATTTTTATAATGATGTCTGCAAGGTTAGAGAAACCCAAGAAGAATGTTTTAATCCCCATCTAGGACCAGAAAAGGTCTGTCACCAACCACAGGTATTCCTGAGGGGAGGAAGCTGCCTCTAAATCCTGAAGAGTCTTGTTTATAGAAACAGGTTCCTAGAAGGAAGCCACGAGTTTCAGTGAATCAACCATTGCCAATCCATGGTCCAAGTTAGGAGGAACCTTAGGAATAAATATTCAAGCTTCATTCTCCTCCCATCACCCAAGCTCAGTTAGAAGCATGGAGACAATAGAACCCAAAGAAAGAGTCCGGAAAGGTCAGCCTAGGAGGGCGCCGCAGAGGACCCACAGCACACAGACATGCAGCACATGTGGAGCACTCGCATGCTTGCTCCACTGCAGCTCTCCTTCCAATGGATTCCTCTGCGGTGGGCTGCAGTAGGAACATCGCTCTCCTGTGGAGGCTGGTAGCTCTCCAGCCCTCTCTCCTGACCACACTGTAGGGAGATCTGCTCAGTGTAGACTCAGAGGATCAGAGACTCTGTCTCATTAATCACTGTCTCCGCAGTAGGAGACACTGCCTCTTCCTGGCATTGCAAGTGTGCACTGGCGATGCTTACCCACAGAGCCTTCAGAGTATTGCATCCCCTGGCGTTTATGATTACGGCATCATCTCTCTCAGAAACTAATTCCTATAGAGCAATTGATCCATCAAGAAGAGCCCCAAGCACCCCAGTTCCCCCTGATTCTTTCTCTTTTGACCTTCGACTGGAGCTATGGTCCTGATTCATCTCCACACACGGGGAAATCTCTTTCAATGGACCCAAATCCACTTTGATCAATCTCTCTAAATCAAACTGAGATTTGGGAAGGTTTATACATTGTTTCCTACACAACTACTGGCGTATTGCAGCCGCTTTCGTCATGTTCGGTGTTGGCGTATTTCTAGTTGTGATGTTCCTGTAGGCCTCAGTCTTTCAGCTTTTCACTTCCCTTTTTGTGTTTTGCCTGGAGAATGCCAATTTCCTCACTTCTTTATGCTTTCCCTTACCTGAGCAAGTCTCACAAGTCCTTGCTACTGCATACAGTTGAATTGGCTTTATTAAAAATAAAAATATTTCTTTAAAATAAATTCAGTAGAACAAAGAGATCAGCCCACTGTAATTGTCAATACATGGGCCTTTGCTTGAGAAATGACATAACATTCTAGGCATAACATTTGCCTAGAATGAGTTCTCTTTCTCTATTAACTTATTTAAGCAACTCTGCACATGAGCTTTACTTATTACCCCCATTTTTTGGGATGGAAAACTGCATTTAATTGAGTCACTTCTTTCAGGACAAGGGAGAAAGAAGATGCACATGTGCCCTCTGCCCTGTTCAAGTCCATTCAGGTGGTCTGGACACGAAACCCTGCTCTGAGGAGAAGAGTAGTAACACTGAGGAATACAGGGAAACATGAGGTATTACAGCTCAGATCAAAACTCTGCTGTGAACAACCCTGCTGCAGTATTTGCTGCTACTGCCTCCTACATGTGCACCTGGGGGTTGTTATTTAAACTCTCGATCCTTAATCTCCTCAACTGAAAGTGAGAATAATGAGGGAATCTCCTTTACTGAGTGCGTGAGGGTTACATTAGCTCAGCTGCACTACTAGTCACAACTTACAGCCCGCCACCCTGTCATTCTCTGACTCTGTTTTATTTACCAGCCACTTATGCAACATGTTTCACCTCCAAGTACTGAATGCTATGAAGTATTTGAGCTGGTAATAAAGAAGCTTCCCCAACTTTCAGAGTTTGGGAGCCTATGAAACCTCTGACAGAGAAAGGAAACTTGAAATTGAAGGCCTTTGGCAGCCTAGTGAAAGGTAGATGGTGATGAGGTGTTTTAAGCTCATGAAAAATGTAACAAATTATTACATTAAAAGTGACCATAATACACTGAAAACTTTTATGCTCCTTGCTGTTATTTTTTGAGTGTAAGTTGAATTTTCTTACCCAAACCAGGCTTAGTGAGCTTGGCACATTTTCTAGGTCTCCTCATCTCCCTACCTCCCTGAGACCTCTGTTCATGCCACCACATGCCAGTGACCACTTGTCTGTGGGACCATGACTTACAATCTGTGTGACTTGCTCCACTGACCAACATCCCCTGCATGGACCTTCAGATGCCCCATGGTGACCCCTCTCTCTCAGCTGGCCACCATGCAACTTGTGTCTGCTTGCTGTGAACCCACCAGTTGGAACTCCTTGTGGGAAACCTGCTTGGGTAAAGCTCTGGACCCCAGTGAAGGCCTCACCCCGTGGATCCCTCTCTCTCCTGCTTCCCACCCTCTAGTTGCGTGTGAAAGTCCCTGAAGCCCCCCTCCTGATTAGCCCTGCAAGGCATGCTGTGTTTTCTTTCCAGAAACCATGGGTAGTGCTCCACTGCTGTAATTTCCTGTGTTTGGTCGAGCTGCTTCTTCTGTGTTTACCTGAAAAACACACCTAACTTAATTTCTTTTTTGTTGTAGGCTTTGCTAGAGATTGATTATTTTGTAGGAATAAGCTAGATACAGCTCAGACATGAGCCAAAGGGTGCTGCCCATGTAAAGGAGCTCCTGTGAAAGGGCACCTGGTCACAGGAGAGATACAGGCATCTCACATCACCCAAATATGGAGAAAGGCACATCGTAAAGGTGGATCAAGTCTTCTGGACCCTTGTCAGAGCAAGGCTAGAGCTTATACTCATAGTCATAAGGAACACCACAATACCAAATTTGTATTAACAGAAGCAAACAAGAAATTCCAAATACTAGATAAAAGGAAAACTTGCTGTATATATCCTATTGTTTCTACAACAAGCTACCAGATGCTTAGTGTCTTAGCCTCACAAAATTTTGTCCCTGTCTTAGAAATTGTCTTACTTTTTTCTCATTACTGAGACAAAAATCCCCAACATCCAAAATTAAAGGGGGAAAGGTTTATTTAGCTCACGGCTGGTAAAGATTTCAGTGCATAATCAGGTGACTCCAAGTCAGGGTGGTACATGGCAGAGGAGCAACAGCTCATGGTGGTAAAAGACAGCAAAAGCAACAAAAGAGGAGAGAGAAGAGAGACAAGACTCTTTCTACCTCTTATATTGTATGCAGACTACCTGCCCTAGGACATGCGTAACATTCACACCCTCAGCTGTAAGTTCAGCATTGGACTACAGACCAACCACAAACTCTAGACTCAGCTATCTCCTAAAAGCCTGTCCCCCATGACTGCATGAGGCTTTGGAGAGACATCCAGATGCAAACCCTAACAGAAATCTGAAGTGCAACATGGGTCTTGTGTGAGTAAAATCAGGCTGTCAAAAGAGCTATTTTTTCTTCTGGAGATTGTCTCCTCCACTGCTGCAGGCTGCCCACATTCCTAACATGTTGGATCCTTCCTCTATCTTCAAAGCCACAGCTGGCTGAATCTTCCTAACATCCCATCACATCAACTCTGGCCCTTCTGCCTCCCTATTTCTCTTTTAAGTGTCCTTGTGATGACCTGGACAACCAAGAGGCAGCTAATTATTAATCTTAACTCTGTCTGCAATCTCCATTCACCTTGCCCATGTACCAGAACCCTTCACAGGCTTTGGAGCTTGGGAGGTGGATCTTGGGTGGAAAATTATTTGGTCTACCATATCTGAACCTACATAATACAAACTAAAAATTATAATGTTGCTAAATCAAAACTATCCTGAAAATATTTTAATATATTTGATTTAAAAATTATACCGTATTATGATGATTTTAAAATTCACTTGTGTATTTTCCTAGTTAGAAACAAAGAACTACTTAGATGGCCCCAAGGGAGATCATTATCAGTTTCTTTCTGAACCCAGAACAGAAAACAGCCCACAAAGGACATCCTCATCAGGTGTTTTTGAGCCCCTGTTCTGCCCACATCTCTAGTAGAGAGTTGCTGAGTGGGAGACACATCTCAGGCCTCAGTCACAGTGTGATTCATTTAGACATCTTGCACAGGACACTGGATCTCAGGACAGATAAGGGGATTGCTTTTTAGAGGGTAATGACAAAGAAATCGGTGTGTTTTTGGCCATTTTCAAAAGTGTTGCTTGAGTTTTCAGGTATGCAGTCCATAGACATGGAGCGACATGGAGCGACATGGAGCGACATCTGCACATCCTTGTTTCCTGAGCTCAGCACTGCTCTATGCGCAGGTCACCAGAGGATCTCACAGCTGAGATGTATGGCACTCGTACAAATGGGCCTTACCTACTCCTAATTATCTGCATCTTCTTAATGCCCCTCCAGATTCTAGAAAGCTTTGCCAACGATTAAAAAAAGAGGTAATTCCCCTCTCACCAGTGAAGATACCCGGAAACAGGGTGGATCTATAAAGTCAGATAAATTTTCTCTTTCCAAAGAGCAATTTAACAACCAAAAGATTCATTCAAATATGTCCCTTGACTTCAACTCAGTCATTTCACTTACAAGAACTACCCTAACACATCATTTCAAATATATTCATTCCAGCTGTGTATTCAATAAGGACACTTGGAAATGGCCTAACTTCCTTGTAAAAGGTATAGTCCGTCCCTGACAGAAATGCAGAGACACTCAATATGAAAAAGAAAAATATTAACAGATTATTGTGTATGAGATACTAATGTGCAATGTTGGAAGGGAAAAACAAACTAGACAGTGTCGGACCCTACGATACCAAAATATCTGTATATTCCTAATAAAACAAACATTGAATGTTTCATATGAGATGGAACAAAAACCCATCCCCAGGTTTTAGAGCAATTTTTTCTGCTTTTGGGTTCTTCTAGACCTAAGCACCTGCACACCCACATAGCTTGCTTAGTCTCTGTTTCCTGACCATGCACCACAGAGTCCCTGGACAGCTCTGTGACCTGGCTTGCTGCCGGTTTTCCAAGTCAGCTTGAGCCCAGAAGGACCCTTGAACATTGATAAAAACAATCTGGGCTTTTTCCCACAACACCAAAGGAAACGAAACCTGTCCCTGGGCAAAGCTCCTTGGACCCTCATATAGGTATCACACACTGCAGACCTGCAGACACACCTAGGTGGAACATCTCTTTCTCTATTGGGAGAACATGAGGAGTGCTCTGCAAGAAAGTGTCCCTAAAATGCTTTGAACTTATAGCTATGAGGACTAGTATCTCCTCTTCTTCTTGTCCTTTTTGTCCTTCTTCTTCTTCTTCTTCTTCTTCTTCTTCTTCTTCTTCTTCTTCTTCTTCTTCTTCTTCTTCTTCTTCTTCTTCTTCTTCCTCTTCCTCTTCCTCTTCCTCTTCCTCTTCCTCTTCCTCTTCCTCTTCTTCTTCTTCTTCTTCTTCTTCTTCCTCTTCCTCTTCCTCTTCCTCTTCCTCTTCCTCTTCCTCTTCTTCTTCCCCTTCCCTTTCCACTTCTCCTTCTCTTGCTCCTTGTCCTCCTCCATCTCCTCCTCCTCCTTCTTCTCCTCCTCCTTCTCCTTTTCCCTTTCCTTCTCCTTGGAATCCTGCTGGCCTTGCATGGTTTGGGGTACACACTTGTAGGAACTCCAAGGTGCTACATTGGGATGATTTTAGTTATGGCTTAGAGGAGAAGAAACACTACTCTAAGATCACCTTCTACTACAAACTGCATTCTGTAGCAGGAAGGAAAAGATCTCTCATTAAGAAGAGCTAAGTCAAAAGCCTGAGGGACTCTTTGCCCCTTAGGCTCTCAGTAATCATTTTATTCAGAATTTCAATTTCCATATTTTTGCTGGAACAAGATACCCAACACCTGCAAATTAAAGGAGGGTTAAAGTTTTTAGTGGGTTCAGTCTGCGGTTGGCTGGCCCTGAGGAAGGAAGAGGGGTTGCAGAGGAAGGCTGCTCACTACATGGCCACCAAGAAGTAATAGGGAATAGAGGAGCAGTTGATGATAATAACATACCTTTCCAAGTCATCCTGCTAGTTATCTGCCCCTTCCGGCTGCTTCTAAATGTGAGATGTGTGAGCACTTTTATAATCTAAACCCTAACAGAGAAACACAACCTCTTAGGACTTCACCATTCCTTGAGATTCTCGGGTAGTTTTATATTTCTAATAGATACAAATATTTTGGTCAATTTTAAAATGTAGAAAATAAATAATATCCATTTGATAGTCCTTTATTAATCATATGTGTCCCTGGAATAAAATATTTTAAAATGTGTAAGCAAGAAGAGAGTGTCTTTGGAGAGTCCCTGTGTGCCATGAATAGGCTTGGACAGGTTCACTTTCAACAGATCAGACATTTCTTCCCCTTGCTAATAAAATCAGTGAAATAAAATGTGATCAAGACTAACTATTCTCTCTTGTTGGAACTCACTTAGGTCTGACATCTCAGCTTTTGCCTATATTCTTCACGAGTCCAATTTATTTGACAAAACACAACCCATGAATTTCACAATAAGACACATGGACGCACCTCATTCTTCTCTAATCCCAGCAGAATAAGCTTTTTCCCATCACCTTACTGACATTCTTCCCTTTTCTATACTTTTCTAGCCACTTATCGATTCTGTCTACATTCTAGAGGCTGGCTGCCCTCCCAGGTAAAGAACAAGCTACCCTTTGTCATTTCTGTCTTATTTATACACACATCATTCCCTAGCCATCTTCTTCTCAGAGTCCGTATTATCTCGTCTCTATTTTCTAATATACTTGTCACAACCAGGGTCCGAATATAGATATTTATTAGAGAGGTTTTTGTTGCTGTGACCAGAATACCTGACATGAACATCTTAAAGCAGCAAAGGCCTTTTCTGGCTCCAGGTTTCAAAAGCTTCAGCTTATTGCCAGATGGCTCCAACACAGCTGCTTAGAGTTCTCTTGAGGTGGAGAAGGGAGTCCTCTCTCCCATTGCTTACAGGCTGGCCCTGTCTCTGACACATTCAGACTGAGATCCTATGCTATGTGCACCTTACTTTTTGCTGGAGTCTCAGAATCAAACTGGGCCACATGGGGCTTCAGATCTCTCCAGATAAAGAATCAAATACAAGCAAGCAGTGGATCCCTAGGAATGCTCTAGGCATTACCACTCGGACGACACCTCAGGGGCTCTTAAAAGGTGGCTCGCTGGTGACTTTCAGTGTGATATATATGTTTAGAGGCTGCTTCCCACACCACCACAAGACTAAGAAATTGATCACTTGAAATATTTGAAACAGACATAGATAGAACGATGTTCACCTAGGGTTTTAACTAACGAAGGGGACTACAATGTCAACATACAAATCAGTCATTTCATCAACAGTGATATTTCTGAACATCTAGGTATGGATCTAGTTCACATTTAATTTATCCAATCTTGCCCACTTTCTACATTTATCTTTTGGTTTTTATTGAATTTAGATAAGTAAAATTAACATACTTTTGATGTACTGAAAGTTCTCACGTGTATGGAGTTATGTGACCAGCTTGACTATCAAATATTCAGAAGTTTCTTCCCCAAAACTCTCTCCAGTGGCCCAGTTGTGTTTAAGTTCTCTCCAAGGTCCTACCCATGACAACCAGTTGTCTACTCTGTCTCTGTAGGTTTCCCTTTCACAAAATGTCACATGAGTGAATTCATTCGGTTTGTATGACCTTTGAAGATTTTTTCTTTCACCCAGCATAATCACTTTGAGATTCATCTAGTGAAATTCATATTCCACTAGAGGGACTGCAACATTTTTAAAATCTGTATGTACACTGGTGAGCATTTGACACTTTTAAAATGGAAGGAAATTTTGCACGGAACTGCTGGCAGCATCCATGTGCAGGTATTTGTGTGAATGTAAAATTTCACACTTTAAGAGTGAAATCATTGGGCAATATGGAAAATATATATGTTACTTATAAAAAAAGCTAAATTGTCCTCCAAAGTGGTTATTCCACTTTGTGTTCTCATATGACAACAGATGACCAATGAATGGAGCTGGACCTGCTAATTTCTAGACTAAAGACCTTTCTTCAAGGTTATTTGCTCTCCAATTTGCCTTTTGACATTTTTGTTCTTACTTTAATTCAATATTTTAATATAACAGCTGAAGGGACATCATAAAGTGACTTTCTTAACATGTATTTTTTTTTATATATTTTCACATATGGGAATCAGCATGCTCCTCCTCTAAAACTGTGGAAGAATAATTTCTACTTTGTCTAAGGAAAGGAAAAGTCAGTGAGACAGAGAAGGAGAGACCACAGCTTCACAGCCACTGGAGAGTGGAAAGAGCAGGACACAGTAGCCTCTGCAAGTGCTGGAAGCTGAAGCTTCTAGAACCATAAGCCTGGCTTCAATATCTTCTTAAAGAGATGTAAAATATCTGTTCTTCTTAGAAAATGCTGAAAACTTATTTTTCCATTTCTCATCAATGCAGAAGTTCTGAGAACCCAAGAATGTTTTCCACAGGGTCTTGCCATGAAAGGTACTGGAAATCTTTGGAAAGCCAATCGCCTCAAGCAGTTTAAAAATATAACATAGAATCTGTCTCTTCAAGAAAATAACATCTATTTTTTAGCTGAGTTCTTTAATTCTTTGAAAAAACATAATGTGTAAGTTCATGGTCTTCCTATAAATAGGAGCTGTTTCCACCTCAGTTCTCCTTGAACAGCAAAACCAACTTTCTAAAGAAACAATCTTAAAGGATACAAGGCTTATCTTTTAAAAACATTAAAGGGTTGATGCTCCTAACTTAACAGCTTGCTTCTGTAGATTTCTAGAACTATTATAACCGATGTTTTGGTGGTAATTATGTAAATGTGGCTAAGGTACATTATCTAGCTTTACATGGGCCTCAAATTTTATAATGGCTCTTCCATTACCAAAGTTTGGCTGCTGTCAGACTATATCCTTTCAGGTCATTGGGCAGGCAAAGAATCATTAATACATCAACAACACACGGTAATTTCAAAATAAGTATGCTGAGTTGTTTGGGGCCCTTAGAGCATCATGGCAAATCTTTTGTCAACACACGGTTCCCAAGAACTTATTGGGGGCCTTTAGCCAGCACACAGACAAGGCTGGAAGATTCACCTCAGAGGGGAAGGGGTAGTTTTCCACTGCTCACACTCCAGTGCCAAGTCGCTTGTCTGGACACACCTACCAGTTCTGGGATGCAGCCCAAAGTCCCAGCATGGTAGCTGCTTCCTCATAGAACAGCTCCGCCTACAGGTCAATCATCAAACTCTCACTAATCAATTTTCAAAGTAGTCGTCACTCGTGTCATTGATTCACACATGGCCTAGCATGAGACAAGGGGTGTCCTAGGTTTTTTTCTCTGAAATATTTCCCTCTCTATTTGTGTTGTGTCTGATTGTTTTATTTCTATCAGTAGCACTACATATGTAAAAGACAGTGTGAAATGGTGTTCAACAGTGTTTTAGAATCTTGCTTCTTATACCACTCTGTTCTCATTTTAGCCTTATGTGTATATTGAAACCTCTCCCTATCTTTGCCATGACCCTTAACTTCTATTTTAGGTTTCGTGTCTGTGGTGTATCTTGGCTTTCTCTTCCAGTTCTCTTCTAATCACTGTCTCTTTGTTAGTGGTATCTAATTTATCATTCAGCCTTTTGCAGGGATCATAGTTTTCTTGGCATTTTGATGGTTTTCTGAGGATCACTCTTATCTGTGCACTATTTCTTATTCTTGCCTTCTTGATTCTACCCCTTCTTCTACCATTTTGAACATCTCAACCATACTTATTATTGCTGTGCTTTAAATATGGTTTCTGTCTCTCAAGGGCTTATTTGATGAAGGTCTTGGCGACAGGGTGGTCCTGTTGGAAAATGGTGAGACCTGTGGTAGGTGGGAGGATCACTGAGGGTCAGAGGTAGCCTGTGTGAAACTCCGTGAGTTCTCACAAGGGAGTTGTGAAAGGAGCAAGCCTGGCCCGGCCCATCTTGCCTCTCTTCTTCTGCTCCAGATTGGGCAGCCTGAGATATCACTCCAGCTAGGGCAGCCTGGTCCTACACATAACCCAACCACAGTGGGGTCCACCCATGGCCCCATCAGGAAGCAGATCAGTAGGGCTGTCTGAACTTGGATTTTGAATCTCCAAAACTGTGCTAAATAGATCTTTTATTTTTACAAGTTTACCACTTTGAGTATTTTGTTGTAGTTGTACAATGTTAGTATGTTTATTGTCAATATTTTCCATAAAAATTTAAACAGTCTCAAACTAAATATAACCCAAATGATCACCAACTGGAAGTGCCTGATTCTCTCTCCAGGTGGGATGCCTTTTCCTGTGCGTTTACTTTCTTGTTCACCTCATGAGAGGCTGCTTACAAGAGAGACACTGGCCCTTAGTGGAAGACTTGTCCTTAAGCAAGTTTTAAACTGACCTTTGTCTAATTCATAATACTTTTTTAGTTCTAGCCAAACTTTCCCCAGAAGCACTAATGAAACATACAAATAACACAAGCCAAACTTTAAAGTTGAAATATTTAAAACTTTGACAAAGGTATAAATTGTGTAACCACAGCAGTCTTCCTATCACCCATAAACTTTGTACGTAGCTCCTTTGTAGAAATATAATTTTCTGCCTACTCTCAGCTGTAGGCAAGCCAAAGTCTCCTGTCGCTCTGATTCTGTCTTTTCCAGAATTGCAGATAAACACCAGCACAGAGCGCGCAGTTACTTTCGTGCGCGTCTGCCTTGTTTCGCGTAGTGCCACGCTCTTGAGATCCATTTGTGTTTCTGTGTGTGCCAGTTTCTTCCTGCATTCCATTTGAAGAGCGTACCAAGTTTGTTTATTCTTTCACTAATTGCTGGACATTGGGCTCTTTCTGCTCTTTTGTTACTGTGAAATTTAATCTGTGAATTTTACACAGAAACCTTGTGTGGACATATGTTCTCATTTCTCTTTAAGGATATGTGGAGGAGACATTGCTGCATTACATAATAAAAACATATGTTTGGCTTTACAAGGTACTGTCAAATTATTCTTCATTATGACCATTCCACTTTGTATTGTTATCCACTACGTATCAGAGTTCTTTTTGTTCCAAATTCTCACTGATGCATAATAGTTTCTGCGTTTTTTAAATGTAATCATTACAGAGGGTCCTTAGTGATATCTCAGAGTGGATTTACTTGATGTTCTCCAAAAGATGAGTGATATCAACCACTTTTCCTGTGGTTATTTACATCTGTGTCTCTTCTTTGGTAAAGTAAATTATAGCTTAACTTTTAACATGTGTTTCTCTTCTAGGTTCTTCCACATCTTATGCACTGTGGATAATTTTTCTCACGAGATATTCTTTTCTAATCATCAGAAGTAGTTTCTAGGTGAGGTTGGGACTATCAAGTAAATAGTGACCACAGGTTGTTCAGCCTTGTGACGTGGATGAGGCCTTGACTCTGTGGAAGAATGAAATTCAGCTCCAGTTTCCTGGATACAGGAGAATGAGACCCCTGCAGAGGTTTTGTGGCTCCTGCTGTAGCCTCCATCTCTCCATAAAGATTCCCATAAGCTCAATTCTAATGTGTCCAGCCTTTTCTATAATGAAATACTTAGTTGAAGCAACATTAGACATTTCTGGTAGAATTTTCTGGGTGGTAAAGACTTTGTTAATTCCACTGTTCCCATGGATGCATCTCCTGAGAGGCAGCTTTGAGTTTGATGGGGGATGTGGCACTGTAGGGCCATGGAAGTTTGCTTCTAGGATACCCTTGCCATAGTGCTTTACACAAGGGCGGTGGAGACCAGGAGAATAGTTTCCCTGTTCAAAACATCTAATCAGTAAAGGAAGCATCCAAGATAACATATCAGCTACAATTATCTTCTCAGCAAGACTAAAAAGTTGTCAACGTTCCCTCCAATTAGTCCATGTGTGAGTTATATGTGTTAAATTGTGTGTGTTTTAGACTGCTAAAATTTTGTAAATAACAGTGCTCAGATCCATCAGTGTAGACTGAGACTTGCACTGGATTTCTCCCCTCGATGCCTTTGTCTTCATTGCCATGCACATCTGATCCTTTTATCTCCAATAGCTGCATTGAACCTGGTGAAGGAGGTAGCTGTCACTCCCCGGGTACCAGAAACAGACTCACAGGGCATTTCCACCGCAGTGGGGTGAGATTCATTGTCGCACAGTGGATGCCCTTCAGAGGCCCAAACTCATTATCCAGTTCAACAATGAGGGTTATTATCACCAGAGAACCCATTTTTCTTTTTATTATGCTGTTGAAACTTGTTTCCGGAAAAGCCACTAAAAAAGTAATCCATCTAAATTGGATTACTTTTTTTTCCAGTGGTTTTAAGATAAACAACACAATGGGCTCCATTCTGAGCTCTGAGCGCTCACCCCTGCTTCTGCATCTCCAGGCTCAGCAAGCTGACCTTTGCTGATGGCCAACAAGAGAGCCACAGCCTGGCTCCCCAGCAAGGCCCCATTCTCCATGCATCCGCCCCTCTCCTCTTGCTTGCTTTACAAGGGCAGGAGCTCTTTCTCATGGTTGTGGGCAGCTGATGCCCTGGGTCTAGGAGTGGCCGACCTCTCCCAGCCCTGTCTGCAGGGAGCTGACTCCCCCAAAGCAGGCAGGAGCTGGAGATTAGGTGGGCGCTAGCAGCCCTGGACCCGGGGAAGCTCAGCAAAAGTATATCTCTGCTCTCCACAGCCAGACCAGCTGCACCTCCAGCCACTCAGATGAACACTCTTCATTGTCAAGAGAGAAGAGCTCCTCACATGAATAGAAAGGACTTCAGGTCCCTTGGGAGTCAGAATCGCCTGTGTGTGGGGACAAATCCTCCAGCCCTCCACGTGGGCTCACCCTGCTCAGGGTCAGCCCTCTGGCCTCACTCTCTGCAGATGAGCTCTGCTCCTCCTCTGGCTCACCAGCCTCCCCACAAATGCCTCCCACTTTTTGTCACTGACCAATACTCTTTCCTGTGCCTAAAATGTGCAGCATCAATTGTGGACATCGCCCTTCAGGATGATCATTGCTGCCTTTGGGGCTGAGCAGCCAGGTGCCAACTCTCCTGGTCTCCATGACGCCCACAGCAGCTCCACGCCAGAGCCTCGGGGATGCCCTGCATCGGCCCCCAGATGTGAGCATGGGGGTCTGGGCTCCGCACCGTGATGCCGCACTTGCCCTGCACACCTAAGGACTCTCAGCACACAGTGGGCTGTGACCAGTGGCCAACACATTTCTTTGAGCCTTAAAAGTCTCACTTTCCACACGATTTTCAATGAATCTTTGAATTAGAGGGAGGCGTCTTGCTCTGCTTACCTCTACCAAAAGTTCTATATTTAGGCTCAGCTGCTGTGAAAGGACTGCTGCTCCATAACCGTTATTTGCCCAAGCAGACCCCAGCCCCTTCCCAGCAGTGAGAGGTCTGGGCGCCATCACTCCCCCCCCGGAAAGGAAGATACGGACAGAGGAGCAGAAAGAAGCGAGAAGAAACTTCGCTCGGGCTGCCCTTTGTGAGTGCCGGCCACAGCTTGGCCTGGGCCTTTGATAAACTTAATAAAATTCCTCTAAACATCTGTCACTCTGGTCCTCATCGGGCCAATCTTTTCTCCTCTGGCCTCAGCGTCTATGGAAGGGTTTCAGTTGTTTTAAGACAAGTTCTCCCATGCTGCTTCCACGCAGGGTGTGCGTGCAACGCTGTCCTCTCACACAAGCCCAGCGTCCTCCCTTCCAGGCACACATTACGTCCAGGGCACATGTTGTCATCAATGACCTGGTTCCCTCTTGACAGGGGTGCATGTGGGAGCAGGTGAGCTTGTGCAGCCCAGGGTGCCACAAGCTCACCTCTCTGCCCCACCTGCCTCACAGCAGAACTGGAGGGTGTCCCCACCCCACTGCCCTGTGCCTCCAGGGTCCATAGGCAGAAACTGGACTCAACCACACAACAGGAGGGCACTGTTCTCACCTGAGTCCTCTGCCCTCTATCTGTAACTGCTGCCTCTGCATCTGCCTGGAGCTGCCCCAGTCACCTGCCCCTGGCCCCGCCCCGGCCTCTGGAGAAAGCCAGTGTCTCACAAGCCTGCCTCCCGCACCCTCAAGAGCAGTAGAAGGAGAGCTCTGGGCTCCACTCAGAAGTGGAGACAGACCGCTACCCAACTCTTCACTTTAATTTCAGCTCGCTCTAATTTCTTGAGTGATTCACAGGTCTCTGATGGAGAAGCATTCTCAAAGCCTGGCTGGGTAGCCTCATCTTCTCAGGCTCTCCTGCTCTGGAACTTGGCTGAGAACACCAGAGCCACCCCGTGCCAGGCCTTCCTGCTCCTTCCCCAATACCCCCCCACTCACCCCACACTTGGCTGGGATTCCCTAGATAGCTGTCTTCTCCTTACTACCTTTATTTTTTTTTTAATTTTTTTTAATTTTTTTTTTTTTTTTTGCGGTACTGGGGATCGAACTCAGGACCCTGCGCTTGCTAGGCAAGCGCTTATTCCACTGAGCTATATCCCCAGCCCTCTCCTTACTACCTTTAAAAAGCATATGGATGCACACATGTCGATAACAAAAGAGAATCATTTACCTCTGCTGTCACCTCTGTTCCCACTGTACCTGATGTGAGACTTGGGCCAGTGCTCCTCCCTCCACACTGTCCCTCACCAACCTTTCCTACTGAGCCAGTCACACTTAAGCCTCTTCATCTACGGACTGTCAGAGGCCCTGCCCTGGCTTGGCTGTCCCCGGCAAAGGGTCACCTTGCGTCTTACCACAGCAGTGCCTCCTCCACTTTCTGCATCAGAAGAGACTCTGAGGGCTTCCATGTCCCTGGCCACTCTGAGTATGAGCAGGACCTCTGCTTCCTGTACTGTCCTGTTGTGGGAACATGCTCTGCCTGCAGCCTGGACTAACAAAGCTTGAAAGGGATAGATCACATGTTAGAAAGAACTGGAAAAAATGTAAGTTAAGTAAAAAATGTAATCTTTATTACATTTTCCCTTCTAAGGATTCACTGAGCCTTTTCCTTTACCTTTCACACAGTTTGCATTAGTCAGCTTTTTGTTGCTGGCACAAAATACCTGACAGCCACAACTTAAAGGAGGAAAGGTTTATTTTTAACTCACAGTTTCAGAGGATTCAGCCCTCTGATTCCAAGGGAGAAAGAGCAATGCAGAGGGAGTGGTGAACAAAAGCTGCTCAGCGCATGGCAGCCAGAAGCATGGGGAGAGCTGGAGAGGAAGAAGCCAAGGACTAGATATGCTCTCTCTGTCTCACCCCACACTCCACTGCCTCCCACTAGATCCTACCTCCTGCATCCATCACCCTCTACTAGTGCCATCAAACTAGGATCTCACTAGTGGATTTATTTAATGCTGGTCTCCCATGACCTTGTGACTTGAGCAGCATCTCCATCATTTTCAAGATGTCTTATCTAACAGCTGCTGGTCTTTTGCTGAAGTCCTGCTGTTGGAGGGCAGAGGCTGGACAGGCCATGGCTCTGGTGCCCTGCAGCTTGTGTTGACTCTTTTCATGCAGGTGGGTCTGGACGTGGTTCTAGCTTCCAGGAAGAAGGTCCTCAATGCAGTGGATTGCTCTGTGCTTTCACCTGGCCTGACCATGAATTTCTATTTTTTATTCTTTGGTTGGTATCTGTTTGGGCTGAATCACAATGGATAAAACTACATGTTTACATTTTTCATTGTTATTTGCTGCAACATTTCCTTTTCCTATTAATTTCAAAGACCACAAATGACTTTGCAGTTGTGTTGGAATGTGCAGTTGTAGTCTTGCCAGATGGTTTCAAAGCTGTGAATCAACATAGCACCTTCCACTGCAGGTGACTTCATATGTTGTCCTCTTACAGATGCCCCTGAATCCCCATAAAACACTTCTGGATTCTCCATGATCCAAGCTCTCTGAATTTTGATGGACTATAAACTTTGCCAATTCCAATTTTGTAAAACTTATAAAAATATGAAGCAGCGAAGCACATGCTGGTCCGAAGATACTTTTCCAGTGGTGGCTTTTCTTTCCCATTCTTGAGTGGTTGGCATGGTTTTATGAGGACCTTGATCTCCATCTTATGAAGACAAGTTCAGAGGTTAGATATTTGTTCTTTTTATCCCTTACAGCTTTCTGATATGATTTATTTTCCCAAAAGTAAAACAGAACAGAAAAAAAATCAGCAGAAAAAATACCAGAAAACTATCTGCCTTATCAAAGTTTTCTCTTTCTCTGAGACTGCCTTAAGAGCAAAGAGACCAACTATCCTATTCTTCTTTCTGTTGCTAGCAGAATACCACACATTGGGTCACATAAACAACAGAAGCGTTTTGGTGCTCAGTTCTGGAGGTTGGGTCATCCAATGAGGAAGGGCCAAATCTCCAAGTTTCATCACAGCTTGGCTGAAGGGTGAGGGAGCACACTGAAGAGACAGGAGAGGCACAGAACACTAACACATCCTTTCGGTGACATCTAGCATATGCCTGCCAGAATGAGCTGATCTACGCAAGAGGACAGGGCCCTTGTGACAAACTAATTCCTAAAGTCTTTTGTCCTAATCTGTTGTTACAATGAGAATTGAATTTCAATATAAAATTTGAAGTAGACATACAAATCGCACTCCTAGAATAATTAGCCACTTTACCTAGTAACCCCAGAAAATCTGTCTTTTGCCCACAATTCTTGAAGAAAAATTATAGTATTTTATACTCCATTGAAATATTACATGCTAATAATGACAATAGCACCTAGATGGGTAGAATGGCTAGGAGAATATCTCCTTAGTGCTAGGAGAATATTTTGTATTCGAAGGAGTCCTTTCATCTGCACAGAGGATAGGCAGCTGCTTTGCTCTGATGAATTCATTGCTCCACATTCTACAGAGCAGAGCAGTGGAGAATCTAAATGTTTCCCTCCCCTTGGCACCTCTGTTACAGATAAACACAACTTGTTCGTGTTTTGTTCAGCAACCCCCAAAGCATACTTCTCACCAACCTAGCTCACTATTTCTCTGTTACTCTATACATATCTTTTCTGACATTCATTCAGTTTGAAAGTATGTTTTCCATCTTCTAGTTCTGTGAGATTAAAAAACAGCTCAGTATGTACTTGTCACAGGAAGGGTTTCATAAAATATTACTTTGAATACTGTTTACATTATTGTCTGAGTTCCAACAAGAGCAGTCACAGCAGTGATGTATATTTATTGAGCATTTCCTACATGATCAATATTTTTATATAGTTTTGTATATATTATCACAATAACCTAGCAGCATAAGATTTTCTTATTATCCTCTTTCAGAGTGAGGAAATAAGCCACAGAAAATGTGTGAACAACCCCAAGATCACCCGGACAGTAAAGGGCAGAGCCATTCTGGCACCAGGAAATACCCAGTCTAACACTTTCTCTTTTCCATCCATACTTCCAGATGCTTTAAAGGGGAACCACATCTACATTTGCCTCAACTCATGCCTGGAAAACAGAGATGGATCTCCTCCACAGGACTAATGAATTGCAAACATCAGGGGCCTCTCTTGCACCCACCCTGGGGTGGGCAGCCTGCATACAGTGTAAGGGAGGGAAAGAGGCTTGCTAGCTCACTCCTCCCCTTTTGCTCCTGTTGCTTTTGTTGTTTTCCATGAACAGTTGCCCTCTGCCATGCCACCCTGCCTTGGTGCCAGCCAAGTATGGGTTGAAACTTCCACAAACCTTTCCCTCTTTAATTTGGGTATTGGGTACATTACCTCAGCAATGAGAGAAAAGTAACCAAGACATAGCTCTTCTCACTTGCTCTTACATTCAATAGTTTGAGACCAAAGTGTCTGGATCTCTGTCTTTCTGTCTGCTTCTGTTTCTCTGTTTCTGTCTTTTTTCTTCTCGCCCTCTGCTTCCTCTGGCTGACAGTTTGAAGCACCACAGGTGACTTTAAACATTTTAAAGCACAGGTGCTGAGACAATAGCAGGGCAGTTTTAATCAAACCACAGTTGTCCTTGACTTTGCTGTGTGACCAGAGGGATGTTACTGAGGTGTCTTCACTTACAAAGGAACAATCACATTTCACTTCATGAAGCACCACACATATACGTCAAGGTTAAGCAGACAATTTTCTTTTTATTTCTCTTCAAGTAGTTTAAATAGACAATGATGAGCTAAATATTTTGAGGAAATGAATACATACATCACAAAAGTTTGGAAGAAATTTTTCAGAACATGTGATATTATCTTAAACTGTTAAAGTAGAAATGGCTCACAGACCTAATAACATCTTCAGGAGAAAATTGTTTTTAGCAAATCGATATCTGTACCTAGAAGGCACCATGACTTCCATGCCAGCCCCTGAAGGTGTTCAAATGCTGTCTGCCCTGTGTCATATTTGGTTATGTTTTTTGCTTCCCCAATTGTGAAGTTCCTAGGAGCAGAGTATTGCTCCCTGTTTTTTTCCATATCATCCTTTATCTCATGAAGTGAAGCATTTGTAGACTTGAGCTGACTGTGCCTGTTGCTCCGTGTCATGGTCCTTGTCCAGAGCAGTGAGCTACAGCAGTGAGCTCCAGTAAAGCCAATGCCTGCTGCTCCGTGTCATGGTCCTTGTCCAGAGCAGTGAGCTACAGCAGTGAGCTCCAATAAAGCCAATGCACTAATGCACTTGAGCTACCATAATCAAACACTCTGGTTGGAGTGGATTAAACCAGAGACATTAATTTTCTTACAGTTCTAGAAGCTAGATGTGGAAGACTGAGATGCCAGAGCATTCAGCTTCTAGTGTGGTCATCACTCTGACGGCCCTGCCCTCTGAGTCCCACATGATCTTTCCTCGTATGGAGAGAGAGAGAGAGAGGAAATCCTCTTCGTCCCTTCTTCTAGGGGTCCCACCTTCTGATCCCATTTACTTTAATGACTCCCTAGAAGCCCCACCACCCATGCAGCCACCACGAGAATCAAAGCTTTACCCTGTGAACTGGGAGGTGGGGAGCAAAGGACACAACTTTCAGTTCATGACAGCCAAGGAGACAGAGTCAGAAAGAAAGTTATAGTTTCTCACAAATCGAGACTTCGGCCTATTTCTCCATTTTTACTGCTCCAGGCGCTTGCTGTCATGGGTTGTTTTTCAAATTTCTTCATATTTATTCAGGTCAAAAAGCCACTCAGCAGCAGAGCCAGACATGGACTTCATAATTTATATTGGCTGGTCTTGCTCCAAGCATTTTGCCTCTTCTTTTTCTATATTATTATTTTCTTAAAGCAACCTCAGCTCCCCTTCCTGCCTGTAACAGTAGACATACATTTCCCAGGCACTACTGTCTTCAGTAAGGCCAGAGCGTCTCAGCAGAAAGTAAACTAATGTAGCTTTTTGAGTAAAACTATGTATTCATATAGAAAGGAGTAAAGCTGGACCCATAGCACACATATATATAAGAATTAATACACATATTATAAACTCATAAACTATAATAGCTAAAACATGAAACTCCAGAAAGAAAGCATAGATAGAAATCATCATTCCACTGGGCAACAAGTTCTTAGGCATGACATTTAAAGCCAAATAACAAGTAAATAAATAGGATTTTATTGAGATGGAAAATTTTTGTTTTTCAAAGGAAAGTTTTACTCAGGTGGTAAAGATGCCATCTGCCTGATAGATAAAAGTATTTCAGCACTGGCCTGGTATCCAGAATATATAGTCTTACCGCTCAATGATGAAGATAATTTTAAAATGAGTAAATGATTGAGCTAGAAATCTCTCTAAATTCTACAGAACCAAAGGTGTTATATATCAACTGTCATTCAGAAAATATAAGTCAAAACCACAGTAATAACAACTTACAGCCCACAACTGTTAACTTTGCTAAGGATGTGGGAAAATTAAAGTCCTGTAGCTTGCTGGTACCAATTTAAAATGGTCCAGTCAGTTAGGAAACATTTAGAAATTCTTTAAAATGAGATTCCATATAGCTTACCAACTCTATTCTTAGGCATATACCAAGAGTAACAAAACACATATTTCTACATAAAAATTACACATAAATTTTCAGTATTATTCATAGCAGTCAAAAGGTAGAACTACCCAAATGTCAATCAACTGATGAGTAGGTAAAAAAATGTGATATAGCCAGGTATAGTGGTGCACACCTGTAATGCCAGCATTCAGAAGGCTGAGGTAGGAGGATTGTTGTGAGTTCAAGGTCAGCCTGGGCTACAAAGTGAGTTCAAGACCAGCCTGAACTGCATAGTGAGACCCGGTTTCAAAACAGTGTGACATATCCATAAAATAGGATATTATTATATCATTAAAACAGAATTAAGTAGTGATTCACAGTGAACATGAATAAATCTTGAAAACATTCCAAGTGAAACAATAATGCTAAAGGTCACATATGGTATGCTTCAGTTTATATGAAAAATCCAGAATGGATAAATTCGTGGAGACCATAGCTGCCAGGGGCTGAGAGAGGAGGCAGGAGAAGGACTCTCAAGGGACATGGACTTTCTTTCTCTTGGATGAAACTGTTCTGGAGTGAGTGGTGATGGCCACATGATCCACAAGGATACATTGACAGGAATGAAGTGATACATAAAAAATGATGAATTTTAAAAATTAATTTAAAAATGTGTCCTGGCTGGTATCAAGAGTATATGCCAGGATTTTCATGAATAGCATCTCACTACGTTTTGCTGGTGCTGTATAGAATTTCTAGGCTTCATGGGCATGTTCCTCTGTGCTCCTTGGGATGACAGAGAAAGCTCATTATTCCCCAGCTTCATCAAATCTCTCTGATATTCTAGCTTGACCTGGTGATATGGAAGGGACCGTGGAGCCCTGGCCATAAGCGTCTTGGTAGGAATCAGTATTATCCAACAAGCAATGCCAATAGCGCCCCGTTTCCCAATGGCCCTGACTTCTTTATGTCATGGATGTTGTGCATCATCAGGGAGATAGTGTCTTACTTACTCCCTCATTGCTGGAACAAAATACCTGACACCCACAAGCTGGTGGAAAAATCCATCGTAGCCCACAGTTGTAGAGGATCCGTTCATAGTTGACTGGCTCCAAGGGCAACATGGCAGAGGAGAAACAGTCCATGGCAAGGCAGGCAGAAGAAAAGCAGTGAGCAATGAGCATTCCTTTCTGGTTTTAGTCCATTCAGGCTACAAGTCTATTGGTTGGTGTTACTCACACCCATGGTGGATCTTCCTTCTGCAGTAAATCCACCCAGCCACACCTAGAACCAATCAGTGAACTAATCCAATTGTCACATGCCACCCATACATCTACCTCCCTGAAGCCTCCTCATGTGTGTACACGGTTTTGAGAGGACATTTGAATACAAACCACGGTACATAGGAATTGTGGGGAAAGTCCGGGGAATAACAGATCCAACTGTCCATCATTTAAGGTATCATTTAAACTGCAAGAGATTAAAAATTATTTTTTTTCCAAGTTTGCAAACTGAAAATCATACTTTATACCTTATACTGGGTATATACTTTCTTTTTTTAGAGCGTCTCTAAGCATTCATAAAAGCTTGTACAAATGGTCTTCTTTTGCACTTGTAACTACAACAGTAATACAAAAGAAAACAAAAAATGAGGACTTCTTTATGATTACTTTCATCAAATTGCCAATTCTACAACATATTGTCAACCAATATAGTTTAAATTAAATTGTATGCATTTTCTCCAAGCTGTTTCTTTACATAGCTCCACCTTCCCCAACCCCAGGGTGCTTCCTTCTAGTCTCAGCCCAGGAAGTATCTCATCAGGGCTGGCTGGCCTGCACTTACCTGATATGGGTGACTACGCTGTAATAACCAGAGAGAAAGAACTCATATGTGCCCATAGAGAATTTTACGAAACAACCAGAGCTGTATGGTCTAATATTTACTTGGGATGTGCATATCCTTCAGGCCTTGGCTCTCCTGTCCTATACAAATATTTCTACCACTATGAGGATCACAGAATCCATTTCTTTGTCTTTTGCTTTTAACCAGATGACCTTCAATATGTACAAGCCAATTCTATTCATGCAGGTCATCAACTAAAGCTCAGGAATTTATTAAACATGGAATATTTTCTGCCATTGGACACCTGTATTTATGAGTTTTTGCTACATTTTTCCATCTTATCAATAATCATTGTTTCAGTATTAAGATTTGAGTATGTGACAGAGAAGAAGCTAAAACACTCAACCCCTTGGCTGACAAACACGTTCATATTTTCCGTATGTCGGTGAAGTGCCAAGGCTTCACAGGCTGCTGCATTCCAGGTCCCAAACCTGTAGTTGCCCAGAAGTGACACCAAATTATGCTGCAAAGATGCTTCTACTTTCCTCACCTGAGAGGATTGTTTTGAAACAAACCGAAACCAAAGCTAGCAGCAAAATTTAGTACAGGTCTGATCCACTTTCCCATAAAGAAATGATTCTTCTGTCTTCAGAAAAGAAGCATGTTTTACACAACTACACATTTGCATGGGTTAATTGCTTCAATAACAGGTAACACATGCAATTACAAGAAACTGGAAGTCTGAAACTTGGTTAGTGATTTTTCTTTCCAGAGAATATCTCTAACCTCCATGTCTGTTCATCGTAGTCATGTATTTATTCTCAACCTCCTACCAGTCTTATCTGTATTGTATTGTGCACATGTTCCATTAATGGCTCCAGTGCTTCTACAGCCACTCCAAATAATTTGCAAAATTAGTTTGTTTACTACCTCTGAGTCTATCGAAGGAACTAGGCCAGCACTTCTCCCTCGAAGAGAACACTGATGGAGAGAAGCCCTGAGTGATAGAAATGACAGTCACCACTATCACTTACAGGCAACCAAGTATGCAGGAAACCTCAAGGCTGTATTTTTAAGCTTATATTCCTGTGCATACTTCCTAGGTAATCCTGTCACATTTCAATGATGGAAACCTTGCGGTTCAAGAGTGGAAGGAAGGGAGGGAAGCAACCGGATCACCTATCATTTCCTTGATCTCCAAGCTTGGTCAAACCCCTCTGGGTTTCAGGTCAAGTCCTGGTCTGTCTCTGTTCTCCACCTGTCCATCTGAAAATTGAGGCTACATAGAAGGAAGCCTGTCCTGAGAAGTCAGAATTTTCACTATGTGAGTTCTTGAGCTATCATATATTTAGGCAAACCCTAGAAAAATCATGGCAAATAATGCAGATGTTTCAAAATTTTTAAAATATACGATTTAGTGAACTTTCTCAAAGAATCTTGGTTTCATTTGTTTCAAGTACAAGTAATGGCATCGCTTAGAGGAAAAGGAAAATGGCGATATCCAGATTGTAGATCCTGTTATTAAAAACTCAATTTGTTTATCACGGACAATGCTTAGTTGAATGGGCTTATTATCTGTATACTCACTTCTGCTGAAATAGTCTTTTCTTCAAGGTCTCAATCTTAATTATTTCAAAGTCTCACAGTGGAATGTGTGTTAATGAACTCGGTTGTTGAAGTATAACTGCCACCACTTGAGAAGAAACAACATTTAGAATAACAATTTTTCTGAGAAAGGCTGACCAGGCCTGGGTCATATAATGTATTCTGGTCTCTAGGAAAAACCGCAGCCAGGATCAGGTACCCTCCCCGCTTTAGGGCTGGATAAAGATGAGCTGCAAGGCACTGGGTGGGAGGAAGTGACCTGAGGAGCCGAGTGTGTCATTAACTTGCTATTGGAATTGGAGCCACGAGTGATCTCCAATTTCAATGAATCGATGGGTCTTTTAGGAGTTGAGCGATTGCTATGTGCTCCCGATCTCATGCATTTGCTTTGTTAAACTTCTGTCTCCATGGATAGGTGAGCACTTGAGGGAACAGGTATTTAGATTGCCTGGGTCACATTACCCATTTGTTTTTATCCTCCTTCATAGTATTGTGATAAATACTACCTGTAACTTTAGATTATCTCCACATCCTACAATCAGAATGGAAAGACCTCTTAAATACAAATTCAGGACTCATGTGTGAACAGTTGTATGATCAGGAAGCATTTTCAAAAGAGCTCAGAGATGTCCATCATTTTTAAAGATGCCAGGACATTCTCATACAGGGATTGACGCTCAGTTATTTTCAGGGAAGGGAAATCTACAGACAGAGACTGGAGAGGAAAGCACACATGGTGGGGAATTCTCAGGCTAGGGTGGCACTAGGTCAACACTTGCTCACAGTGATTAAGGTGTCTGTCCCTCCTCTGTGAAATAAAAGGATTTAACCACTGTGACCTCATCTTAAAATAACTTCATGTTCCAAGAAAACCCCATTGTTTTACAAAACCCAGTTTCTTGAAACTTCTAGCTAGAAATGATGCCAAATGTATTGAGGCACTTCAGAGGAAAGATGGGGTATTAACCAGCTTTTTGTCTCTGGGGCAAAGTACCTGCCTCCAGTGACCTACTTCCTCCAACCAGGTCCTTAGTCCATTGATGAGGTCCGTGCCCTTGTGATCCTATCACCTCTTCATGCCTCACTCCTGAGCACTGCTACCCTGGAGATCCAAGCCCTCGATACAAGAGTCTTTGGAGGACACTTCATATTGAAACGATAACAGTGTGTTTTGTGATACCAGGAAAAGGCCTTGTATCTGTGGGATTGCTCAAATATCCTTCATGAACGGCTGCTCCATCGTGGCGGCACACATCAGTCCAATAGGAACTTTCTGGGCAACTAACATGTTGCTGTGTCAAGGAAGTGTGAAGCGTGGCCGGCAGGGCACACGGGCACTCTGAAGACACACAAAAGCCATCACGTAACCTGGCACTTATAGCAGGAAAGAAGTGGCTCAGAACAGTTCTGAGCTGGAAGTGATGGAGGAAAGTGAAAAGGAAGAAAACAAGAACTTAATGGTCTTCATTTTGCTTCACTTTCAGGGAAGGGTGGCCAGTGAGACCAGAGGTGTGGGGAGCAATGACCTTACAAAAAAGCCACCACATGCACCACATGTGCCCGACAGGATCACACCCATCAAAAGAATTTAAAAAATCATAATGCTGCCTTTTCATTTTCAAAATATTAACAGCATTTCTTTAAACTGGAGACAAACTCAGTTCCTGTGATTTGCATGATGGATACATTTTAAAAGTATCATCTCTGAGCTTCCTTTCCCTGCCGCTGTGTTTCTTCTGAAGATCCCTGCATCGTGCAGAACCATATATTCAAGTGTGATCTTGAATTCAGCCCTGAATTTCCCACTGTGAATCCAGGGTGGGGCAAGGACATCACAGGTTCTTCCCAGGCAAGTAGACACAGATAAATGAGAGAAATACTTTCTGACATTGCTTTCAAGGTCACAGGTACTTAAGAAAAACAAGGACAACTTCAGGAAAACAGTACTGTTTCAAATATTGTTTTAGGACAATTTTTTCTAATATTATTTGTAGTTATGTAGTCAGGATCTCCAAACGTTTCTGCTATTTTATTACAAAAGGGGCCTGAAGAGACACTTTAAACAGAAAATGATATTATGTATGTCAAATAGGTAAGAAAAAAATACCTTAAATCACACCTCAACTATTTTTAGGAGTGAAGGAAAATTCTAAGAAGACTTAAACATAGGAACTTTGCATGACACTATCTAAATATTAGGATAGTATTATGATCACAAAGACTCAGAAAAAATTGCAGAAAATTTTGGTAGAGCATTTACTAATTCTATTTATTTTCTAAACTAGCAGCCAGATATAGTTTTTTCATGGAGTACTCTCAAATTCTAATATTTTATCACTTGGGGATAAAACAATTTTTATAACATGCTTCACTAGTTTAAGTATATATAGCTTTATTTTATTGTGTCACTATTTAGTCTAAAAATTCAGCAAGATTGTTCAGCTTTTCAGCCAGTTGGCAAGATATATATGTATATATATGTATATATATATATATATATCTTAACAAGAAAACTAGAATAGTTTCTTATTATATATATTCTTTCCTTTTTAAGTGAGATCATGAATTGTGAAATAGTTCTCAGTTCACAGAGTGCTTTCCCTAAGGTCAAGGATCTTCTAGCTGTGTTCATAGTGTTGGATTATCAGCATTTCATTCCAAAAAAACCTTATTTTCTGCAAGAAAGAGCAGAATGTGGTGTGCTGGACAGAGCATGACTATACCACCACTCAGTACATCCATGAGCAGCAGGCCCCAACATGCACTCCCAGTAAATGGAGACCTCGACTGCCTTTCCTTGTCACGCAGTCCCTATCATCCATGGACATACTCCTAAAAACACTTCACCATGTCATCACAAATCTGGGAGTCCTGAGAGGGACCCTGCCCCAGGAGTCTGAGGACCTGAAGCTCAGAGCCACGTGTGTTCTGTGATTTGCAGAGGAGCCCACCCAGTCTTACTCTCAGCAAACCTGGCCTTTCAGGAAGCCTTAGCATGAGCTCAGGCAGCACCACTAGTTAGAGCGTGGTGCTTCTACAGGACGCCGCAGCACACCTTGTCAGACAGTGTGCTTTGAGCTCTGCAAAGAAAGATGCTACCAATTTTTTCCTAAATGGAAGAATTTATTTCAATGCTCACATACAATTAAATGAGACAAACTATTTACATAAAACATAAGTACAAAAAATATAATACAATTTATACTGTACATAATCAGGGTTCTCTTATTTAGTACCCCCCTCAATCTTAGCAGTTAGGGTTGAAGAGGGCGAGAAAGGCATTGCTACAAAAGGAGGATTGCTGCATTCTTGGAAGGATTAAGAACTGTTCTTCAGAAATTTGTTGTTTAAAAAAGGTGAATTAGCTTGAGATACTGGAAGTCAGCAATCACCAAGGGCAGTGAGAGTGCATGGCCTTTTCACTGTTGTAATGATAGCTAGTTTTGTCTTACAAGTGTGTTTACCTTCCTCAGAGGTGAGGCTGGGAGAAGTTGAGTTACTTTCCACTGATTGGTTAGGTAATGCCCCTCCTCGCCCTCTTTTCTGAACTTCCATAATTGAGCCAGTGCAAGACAGATTGAATTCCCTGCCTTAAACTGATTTCTGAAAACAACGTGTCCGTCAGATATTACACAGCAATGTGAGCCAAAACCTACATAGCTCCAGTGGGAACTGAAGACCAGTGAGCTGATGGACGGAAAACAGAAAGCAATGACCACAAGAAATTGCTGCTCAGTAATTCTCACAAGAAGAACTCAAAAGAAATCTCGTGAACAAAATCTCAGGATTGGAAAGATGTGTGCCATGCCCAAGAATCCCTTGACAAAAATATTCTGCAACTCATGGCCATTCCAACAGAACAGCCAATATTCCATTTTCTCATTTCAAAGGTAGGTGAAATGCCAAACAATTTCATTCTTGAGTAAGCTCTGTGATTTACATAAGGAACAATTAAATTAAAATTAATTAAGATTAGTAATTATTTTCAAGTTTACCAAGGGCTGAAGTTGGCTTTGAAGAATTATCATTGAAAAAAAAAATCCCAAATAAGTTTATTTTGTATCACAAACAGGCTATAGCAAATGAACACAAAATGAGGTCTAACATCTTTAAAGTTAAATCAAGTGGAATAACACACAATTTTATTACATAGTTTTGAAGAATCTCACACTGAACCAAGCTGGTGCATTTTCTTGGCAGACAGAGCTGACATGAGTTTGGATGATCAGGTGGGAGGTTCCTACTGTGCTTTCTTTCAAAGTGCAGGAGTTCAAATTTGAGTTCCATCACACAGTCATGGTATAAGGGAAAGCAATAAACTTTAGCAGGGAGAACACTGTTTTTAAAATCCAAACTGAGAGTACTATCTTTTGTTAATTTGTGAAGCAGTTTTGACACTGAATTAAAAAATAAAATAAACCAGGCAACGATCCAGGCGGTTCTCATCCCACACATCCCATAGGGTTCCACCCTTGGCAGCCTGGGTCTGGTTTTCCTATGCCTACGGACTTGGCTGAAGCCCAACGAAAGACACAACTCTGACGTCCACCGGCATCACACGGACATTCCTATTACAGAAAAGACATGAAGGTGTTTCTGGAAGATGTGAAAATTAGAGTGATGTCAGTTTGTGGGAGCTTGAGACTAGGTTAACCTTAATTCTCAACATACCACTGCCCAGCGGGATCCAGGCCACATGTGAAGATGAAGGGCTTCACGGCCATTTTCTATTCCTGAGTTCAAAGAAGCATGGAAGGATGATTTTCTTCCAAGTGTATCCAATCAACTCTCTGCTTCTAAGTGGAACCAACGATATCCAGGTGTAATGATGAAACATCATCTTAAACAAGGCACTAGCAGCTTTTTATAAGAAAGTGAACTATCCACACTTATAGAGATGGCAGCTAACAATGCTCTTCTCAGCATCACTGTAGAAGAACAGTTCCCATTTTTTAGAATCCAGACGTGGCTCTCTGCTTGGATTTATCTAACATTTGAATCATTTGGCATTAAACTGTCAAAAGACTGAGAAAGAAGAGGATCATGTTTGAACTACTGGCCTCATATTTCTGACTAAATACTAAGGGGAAGGAATAAATTTTCCTGCCTGACTTTACATTTTAGTTTAAGAAATGCCACGGGGTACATTTCTACCTGTGCATGTTTCCTTCTAGAACTGGAAGTGTTTTTCAGTAGCTTACTAGTATAAGCTTCACTGTGTCCGTACAGTGAACCCTGCTGCGTGGGCAAAGTTGATATTGTTTCTGATCATGGACAATAGGCTAGAGTGTTTTCTATGAGAAACTAATATGCTCTTTCACCAAGTGTGGTGTTTCAGAAAGAGTGCTAGGCTCTAAAAGTAGTTTGTTGAAGCTCTAAGGACATTGCATTGTGAACTCTGTTTTAAAAGAGAAAAGGTCTCAGTAATGTGTACTACATTTCTGATAATGCAACGTGTGAAAACTGAATAAAAACTTTTGATCTGCCAGCTAAAAAAATGTGAATAATGCATCTTAACATAAATCCACAAAGAAAAGTCATTTTAGAAATTGCTACCAATAGTCCAGCATCTCATCTATTTTTCAACTTTCAAAGGAGAAAAAGGTAAATACAGAAGCTATATTTATTCTTTTATTTTATCAGGTTATCAAAGCAGACAACCTGAAACTGAATGCCTTGGCTCAGTATTTGTATGTTATGAAATATCTTTAAGTAGAATTTAATTACCTCAACAGGAGAGAACAGCAGAAATAAATCCCAGTGTTTCCTGTGCTTCACACATATTATCTTATGTGGCAGTACAGTGTGCCCAGCATTTCTTTTTGAGCATTTCTCAGCTGGACATGAACATTACTTTGACTTTTTTTACTTTATGCTCATTTCCCAAAAAAGCAGTGTGTTCTGAGTAACTTCTAGTGTTTGATGGTAGATAACCATAGACAATGCACCACAGATGAAAATAATCAAATACTGGCAATGTCATGGCAACAAAAACTTCAAGTGCACTGCACAGTAAGAGAGAGCATGAATGGAGGGGTGGGCATGGCCCATGCCATCTATGAACTCCAACACGTACCATGTTAAAATAATGTCAGAGCTTCCTCATGGGTTCATTTGAGGTTTTCATCTTGACAACTTCATGAAAATTCACCGTTGGAGCCATGAGACCGACACAACCCTGCCGCTTCGAGAACTGACGCTGATGCCACTCCTTGTATCGACCACTGCTACCTCATGCCTTTGCCTAGCTGCAGTGTGGCTTCTTCTGAGACAAAAGCTGAAGCTCTAAGGACAGCCCAAAACACAGCAAGAACACCCCCCTGCAGTGTAAAGGATGCTTTGAAGTTAAATAAAGATGATGGCCACGGAAAAAAGACAAGGAAAGTGGCCAGACAATGTTGGGAAATGTTTTATTTACTCTAAAAGTAAGCAAAATAAAGAAGCATAAGGATAGTTGTAAATCCAATGCTATCAAAGCCGTGTTTAGAAAAAATAATTACCTGAGTGCATAATGTATTTTAGGATCAAGTTTCCTGTGATATTTAACTATACTGCAATGTGTCCTTTGGGTGGCCTGTTGGGGACATGGAGTCTCCTTTGCTGAGTCTGCCACACCTTTGAAGGTGAGCCCATTAATTCCAGAGATGCAGGGGAAACAGTCACTAAAATAGGTTTTGTCTCCCATGACTTTCACGCCCTTGCTGAGTGACCTGTTTCTCATTTTCTTTTTGTCATCTACTTATCTGATAATTTGCCTCATTTGCTTCTTTTCCATCTAGCACCCCCATGAGTTAAAAGGGGATCCCAGGTTCACCCCAGACCTTGTGGACTGACCGTTCCCAGGGAGAGTGTCTCTATGGCAGGGACAACCTCTCATCCATTCACTGTTTGTAATTCTTTACTTCCTACAGAACCCCCACCTATCCGGCCATGTGTACAAGAACCCTACCCATCCCCTAATATCAGGGCTCATCCCAGACCCAGTGTACTCTATCAAGTTCACATTCTTATACCAGCAGGAAAGTTCAGCTTTTGAGGGAGAAGGCATTGAAATGTGTCTTGGGGAAGTTTGGAAGGAAATGCCCAGGAGTCTGGTTAAAGTGGCTCTTTCGTATAGCTGAGACTCGCCCAGCACTGAAGCTCCTTAGAACTCACCGAGTTCATGTCTTTGAGAGATGATAAAGCCCAGTTTCACCAAAGCCCAGATACTTAGGAAGGACCCACTGCGTCCCTTGCCAGGACTCTGTTGTCCCTTCCACAGAATATCAGTGTCCTCTAGGAACAATGGTGATTAGTCTTCTCCAGAGGAAGGTCCCTGAATAGCACTAGGCCTTGCTTTCAAATAACTTGAATGTGTGACTAAAGCCAATTTTCTAACGAAAATCAGCCAAATTTCAACTGCACCTGGGAAAAGCCATAGACATTAAGTTATGGTTAATGTCATTTGATCTGTTCACATCTATGCAGCTTAAAAAAAAGTCTCTATTTGTGCCGCTTAAACATGAAAAAAGAAGAAAAGAAAGAAAGAAGAAGAGCGGAAGGAGAGATTAAATGCAGTTGTCTGTCAGGAATTTACATGTTGATGCAGTTTTCAGTGGGAATCCTAGACCTAGAGTTGCAGCCTGCAGAAGAGCTGCTCTGGGGAGGTGGCCCTGCAGACAGTGGACGCCACTCCATGAGCCACGTGAGGCTGGGGACCAGGAGAGCTCTAGAGGGAAAGCGCGCGCAGTGCCCCGAGCAGCATCAGCACGACAGGAAAACAGATACGATTACTGCACAGATGCTGGATGACTTAGAGCACAGCTAAGATCATTCTGAACGAAGTGCTTTTCTTCTGTTAGAAGTGACAAGTTGTGGGGGGGGCCCTTCACTTTGAATAGGGTGTCAGTGAGCCAGACATAAGGGGATTTCTTTTTGCAGTGCTAACCTTGAAGGTTCGCGTCATCCAAAACATGAGCCTCTGTGGTGGAGGGAGGGTGCTTCTCCTGATTGTTTCATACGATTGCTTAAAGACCAGCCTGGATGCCACTTAGAAAGTATTTCACATCAAGTCCAGTGACAAGCTCATAAGATATTTGTGTCCTCCTTCTTAGGGGAGATAAAACAACCATTAAAGTTTAGAAAATACTTAGGAGAGGGTAATTAAAAGAAGAAAAGCTAAGATGTGCTACACACTGAGGATTTCTTTTTCTTCTTTGATGAGTCAAAGCATCCAGGGAAAATCCAACCTGGAAGCCATCAGGAAACCTTCTGCTCTGCTTGCTCTGCTGAGTGGATGCTGCAGAAGTGTGCGCAACAGAGGATGCTTGCACCACGTACACAAGGTGCGTGCAATGCCACAAGGTCTTGCTGGGAAATCCTTGTACTTCCCTTTACAATTGGATGGACCTTGAGAGCCTAAGCACCAGACCCAGAGAACTGTGGGTTGAACTGAACAGAGAGCCACTGCTGCCAATTTAGGTATTTTAGAATATTTAGAACTCAGGACTATTCATTATTTATTAATCTTAAGATCTTCCCAACACTCTCTGAGACTGCTGTTTCAAACTAGAGAAGATAAAAACACATATGCTAATAACTCTGTTCCTCACTACCCCTGCATACATGTTCACAGATCTGAAGGTTCTTCTCTCAATAAGTACAGGGATTAATACTCTCTCAGGCCTTTATGGTAGTGCCCAGGGCATCCGATGACTCTTTGCAATTTTATTCTTACTTTCGATAATTATTCCATCAACTGCCATGTTCTATATGGATCCGCTGTTTGCAAGTAATTATATCTTTTATGTCTGAAGACGTCAATGTATGATCTTAGAACACCCTGAAATGCTAATGAACCATACAGGCTCATCCACGGGGACAGTCACAGCCCTCCCTCCCTTCCTGTCCTTCCTTCAGCCCCTGAGCCCCAGGTGCCCTGTGCACTACCCTTGCCACAGTGCAGGGAGAGGAGGGTTCGGAGGGTTGGTGGACAGGGAGACAGCTCTGAGATAAAGACAAGGCACCAGGCTGAATATCTGCTCCCCTGGCCTGAGGCCGCAAGTGACAGCCTGGTACAGGAGTGTGACCTCCGTGTGCACTGTGATAGGCCCAGGAAGCCAGCTTTACACACCATTAATGTTCTTGGTTCGGGCTGAGCGCCCTGCATTATTTATATCAGGGAAATGGGGGAAAAAAAAGATGCTTGTCATTAAACATCAGTTCTTCCAGTACTCTGAATAATATGGAAACAATTTTTAGTAGTTATTTTCAGTTCTAGGTCTGAACTTTCAATACTTTCCCTAATTGGCAATACCAATGTACAGGGAGAGGAGGCGTGGAGTCTAGCCCCCTGCCGGCCAGTGGTTACTCTACAGGCTGCTCTGTGGGACATTCCTGGTGGGCTTCAGGCCAACATGAAATCCAGAAGTCACCAGGAGGCTGGTTTTGTAGCACACTGCAGAGCACTGTCCGTGTCCCTGTGTCTATGCCTCTGCCCTGTATGCTCATTCCACAGTGGAGCAGTCACAGCCTCCAGGCCCGGGTAGGCCTGACCATCAACTGGGCAGGTGCAGGGTAGGTGGGATCCCTGGATCCCTGGGCTTTCCCAGGAAAGAAGCTTTCCAAATCCAAACATAGCTGCATCCAAAACCAACAGTATTTTCCAAATTGTGAAACTTGGGAGATCCATGGTGAGCTCTTCTTAGGCCAAATTCATTTTCTTCATTCTATCAGATAACATGGGCCTTGTGGAGAGAGGGACTCTCAGATAAGGTGCTTATTTTCTTGAATTAAAACATCATGAAGACCTCAAAATTAATAAGAAATTTGCATTTCTAAGACTCCTTCCAACATGGATGGCACATATATAAAATAAAGTTCATGAAACAATGGACTTGCTAGAGGAATAGGCTAAACAAAATAAAAAGAACTTCACACCATTGCTCATTTAACAATGATCAAATGTTTGCTGTAGACCAGATTTTCACTGTGTCTTAGTTTTCTTGTGGCATTTTAAGGATGTGTATTTGGGGCAACCATGGGATACTCTTGGCTTGAAATGCTCTTGAAACAGACCCAGCTTTCCTCTCAGAAGCCTTGGAAACGTGGAAGTCGTGGAGCACAAGCTTTGAGGGACTGAGGATTTACAAGAAGCCAACAATGTAAGCGCGGTTAGTACTCATCGTAGTTATTGAGATCTGTAAAGTAGGCATTGGAATAGGGCTTTCCAGTGAGGTGTGGGTTGAAGTATTTGTTTCTTTCCTCTAGGATCAGGTTGTTTTTGTTAAATGCCTGTAAAATATATATTGAAAAGATGTCAGAATACTCAGCAAATAATATTCTAGGATGAATATAACCAGGAGCCCAGATGTTGAATTTTAGCTCACTGTCATGGTTTCATTATTTTGGAAGATATTTTCTCACATGCTGGCTTCCCCAGATTATTTATCTCATAGAAGACTTCCCTCATAACTATAGTGAGGTTGACCACCTTTAATATATTTGTTTCTATATTTGAACATTAGTAAAGAAGTTACTGAGAGAAGCAGGGCAGCAGAAAACCTAAATCAAATCTTCTAGAAAAACTTGAGTGATTTTCAGCTAAGAGACACTTTAAATATTACCACATAGATCAAGAGTATATTTAATTAGCTTTCAGGTTTCACTGGACAGGTACGTTTATCAGTGATCTTGACAGACCTTACTTATGTAAGTGCATCTGATTCAAATGCCCCCATTTCTTTTCACTCTGCACTTAGTGTGCTGAGGTGCCATCTCTGACACAAGGCCCTTTGACAGCCATAAAAGCTACCTGCAACCTCAAAGAAATAGACTATGCTAAGTGGAGAGTACAAAAAGGCAAAATAAAGGCGAAGCTGAGTAGGCAGGGCCCAATTGTTCAGCACTAGTCTGGGAAAGGTACAGATGAAGTTCTGGAAGGATTCACTAAAGACTTGGCAGCCACCTGTGTACTCAGTGTCCTTGGCCTTTGGCAGCACCACTGCTGGCCATCTTAAAAGTGGACACAGATGGTAAGGGGAGCACAGGCCCACTGAGTTGCACAATCAGTCCGCGTGTGGGAATGGTGCTTAGAGGAGCCCTTTCTCAGGCTGCGGGCACTGGTCTGGAAGCTCCTGCTCACAGAAGGAGCTCCGATTCCTCTGCACACTCTAGGATATTATTTCTGGGAGGATGTAAGGGCCTGATCTTCACTCCGGTGCTCCATTCCTTGGGTTCATCACCTGATGGGGGCAATCCTGATGGATTCTGGATCATAGTTCAAGCAGAAGCCCTGGGTCCAGACAAAGTGGCTGTCTGTGCCCAGGTAGTGGGGAAAGGCAACCATGGGGAAGCAAGGGATCAGGTGAGGGCGCCAAGACTCCAGGGACAACCTGAAGTGGTAAGAGCCACCACATGCTCACATAGGAAACAGTGACAGCAGAGGGAGGAGACCATCAAAACCCTCCTGACCAGTGTTAAAATAAACCACCAACTTAAGAGAACTATGACACTTTGGTCAGACTTAGCTGAGGAAATGACCTCCAGCCATGTGCATTATAGGCAGGGTGGAAGAAGTAGGCGGAAACCCTTGATGTCTGTCTTTCCAGCTGCACACCTGACCTGACATCCCACATAGAAGCAACAATAGTAGTTAGTATTTCCTGGGTGCTGAGTCCTGGGTACATCAGGTCAATGAAACCTCACAATACAATGTGAGTATGCATTATTATGCCCATTTCAAAGATGAAGACACCGAGATTTACAGAAGGTCAGCTTTATTCCTGCATTAGATGTGGATACCTGATTACCACGTTTGGCCCTCATCACTGCCACTCAGTCATGTGCCTTCTGTAAACCTTACTGCTGCTGGCCTGGTGTCCCTTTGTAACTATGTTCCCAGTAGGAGAGGCTGTCTTTGCATGAGCAAAGCAAAGCTAACAAGGCAGTTCATAACCAAGGGGGCCTCTTACCCTGTCACCTACTGTGTGGTGACACCACCCGGCTTTGCTAACACTCTAGGGTCCACCACCCTTTACACATCTGGCTGCAGCTGTCACTACTGATTGCTTACCTTGATGGCCTCCACTGAGTCGTACTTGTCCAGCTTGTTGATGTGGTTGGTTATGCTGGTGTTGAGAGGGGCAGGCGACACGGGGTGGATGACAGTCGCGTCGTGGGACTGCCGCTGGTAGCGCTGGCAATAGGTGTAGACCAGCAGGGTGAGGAGGCAGCCAAGGATGGAGCTGCTCAGGCCCACGGCGATCAGGTGGAACGTGTTGAACTCTGGAGGACAGAAGCGACAGGACGTTTTGCTTGAGCAGACCACACTACCGAACTGCTCAAAGCACCCGATGAAAACAGAAAGAGAAAAGCATGCCCCTTCCAGAATGAGAGAAATCACAACTGTTTCCCTCCACGTGTCACAGGCAATAGAAAGCTTCTCCAGGAGGAGCAGAGTGTTTTTTAAATTCATGCTTATCTGGATTATAATTACAGGCATCTCAAAACTTAGTATGCTAAAAGAAGTGTCTATGTTGTTCTCCCCTTTGAAGCTTGTACAATGCTGTTCTTCTGTCCCACGTTAATGGCCATCTCTGGCCTGCGGGATTTTGGGGAGCAAGGTATACTATTCCTTCACCTGCATTCAGCGTGGCACATCCACAGCCTAAGGTGGTACACTCTCCTCCCTACAAGCCACGCTCTCATCCCTACACCTGCAAGCCATGCTGCTTCCTCTACTTCCCTTATTATTTCGTTTCATTTAAAAATGTTTTCCACTTACATGAATTCTCATGTTTCCATTCTATTTTGAATATGAATACAAACACACTGCCTAATATTAGAAATTTCCAAGGGCTCTGAAGGAAAAATATATCTCCCTTCATTAGAGGTAACTGTTGTAACTATGCCTTCCAGGGTCTGTCTGTGTGCTCTGCCCACACGTGTAGATGGCAGCCTGTGGTCTACTTTTTTCATTTATGTTGTATTTCCTGATCTTAACAGGAAATGGTTTACTCCAAAGAGACGAAGGATTTGTGCTAAAGGATTAAAATATGATATTTTAGGAGGCTGGGAATTGATATTTTTTACCTATTGTGTTTCCATTCAGTAAGCATCTCTTTATTTAGGTTTCTTTTCCTTGAGGCAAGAATATAAAATAGTCAAAAGGTCAGCTGGGATGCACTTACATCTCTGACAGGAGTGGTGTGGGTGGCAGGAGGCCTCCGTGATGCCCCCCACATAACAAGAAAAAATCAAGCATCCACTGTGAGTTCGCAAAGCACAGCTATCAAAGTTTCAAGCCCTTCTGGAGACAAAGGTAACATCTAGGCAGCGATGACAGAGCTGAAGTTGGAAAGTAGCATAAGACAGAACAGGAATCCCTCCTCCCTCCCTGCATTGGAACTCTGTGCCTACGCACTTGCAGGTTACCCAGCTCACGGCTCCCCTGCTCAGAACACATCCCAAGGACATCCACCTTTCCCCCAGGTGTCCCCGCTTTGCACCAGTGAAGTGTACACACCCACCCTCTGTGTCTGTTGTCCTTCTGGGATCTGTCAACCCTGGATCAAAGCGAACTATGCAGATGCCTGCTGGGTACAAGCTCAGACACCAGATGAGCCTGTCCAGTGGAAGGGCAAAGTCTTCAGGGCTCTGGTGGCAACATGACCCTGCAGGTCTGTCCCTCATCTCTGCGGCAAGGTGTGTTTGCACCTTAACCTTCAGGAACTGTTCCCCTCCATTCCGCCTCAAGGAAAGAAACTCCTCCACAGAGCTTCTTCCTTGTGCTCTGTGATCCAGAAGCCTACAGCCCGTGCTCACTACTCAGAAGAGTTGATTCTTCCAGTGAAGGGCCAGAGCTGATGCGGTATCAAAGAACCACTCGCCACCCTCCAGGAGACACCTGGGGTAAAGTTCTAGCAGGACACCAGGACTGTGGCTGAGTCCTTCCTGCTCTGCCTGCACAGAGACCGAGGGTGGGGAGAGTCCTGAGGGCCACTGCAACATGTGATGTCAAAAGTTCAGTACTCCTGATCTGCCCCTAAGCCCGTTTACCCAGCATTCTGTGCTCCTCTCTGCTGCAGGATACCACAGTCCAGGGATCCTGAGATATGGACTTGTCTGAACCTGAGGCAGAGAGATGCAGTGACCCATGGCTGCTTCCTCTTGGGATCAGGGTCAGCCCTGGCCAAAGTTATGCTGCTAGATGCCCTGCACACACAAGGGCAGCTCCTGACTCGGGAGTTAGAACATTCAGTGCTGATGCCAGACAGTCCAGGCAGACAGCATGGAAACTTTGCACAATCGCCCCATATGGGACAACCACCCAAGTCTCCATGCCCTGCTCGCTTGGCCAACAACACAGGACTACAGAAGATTTCACAGACTTTCTACCTTTCCTGGTTTGGCTGTGGAGCCTTTGAAGCTGGAGGGCTTCAGGCTGGAAGAGTTGGATAAAGCATCCCGGGCCTCTTCCACAACCATCAGCATTTTACTGTAAGCCTGGGGTTGGCCTTAAGAGAAGCGAGTACAGAGATCACACGGGCTCCTGTTTCTCTATATTTTAGCTGTTAGGACTCCCCAGGGTCAATGTCACATACTGATAAAATATTTGTTGCTGCGCTGATAACTCTTATTTCTTTATAACACACAGAGATGTATGGTGGTCCCCACATGCAGATACTTTGTCATTAGTCAAATGAATCATCCCTGTAGGTGCCCGGGAAGGCTGTGGTCAGCTGACATCTTTATGAGGATTATGGAGTCTTTGTGTCTCATGCAACTAAAAATACTTCAGTTGAAAAATCTCCATAGGAGCACATTTTCTAAACAGGGAAAAAGCAGTGCCTGTTTAATGTTTTTTTAAAAGCTGTTTAGTCTGGTCCTTTTCTTTGAATATGTGTCCTTCTTTTTATTATTTTTAATTTTTTTTGGTCAATTAAGCTGGAATAGAGATCAACTCTCCAGTGGTTTAACTGGATGACCTTCTGTGCAAAGTTTGATTGCTTTGTCACAGAGAAAACGCATCTGTGTTGTCCTGCTAAATACCCCCAGACATCCAAGCTAGGTGATGGTTTTCACAGATTAGCCCTTCCCTATGGTCCACCTCATCTCTTCCCACATATGTGAATGCCAGCAGCCTAAAGATCTAAGACAATCAGGTCTAAAGGCTGCAGAGTAACTGATGTTTCTGTGATTTAGCCGTCAGCATCTCCAGGCTTGGCTCTGGCGTGTCCAGTCATCCAGCACTGCTTGTCCAGCTACCAGACCTCACTCCAAGCAGAGGTGGCTTTGTACTGTGTCTCCTGGGTGCTCAAATCCTGGAAGGGACCCCAAAGCACAGAGACCCAGGCAAGTAGGCCAGCCTGGGGAAGTAGACTATAAACTTGGATGGTTCCTGTCAACTCTGCTGAGCTACCAGCTATGTTGCTACCTATTCTCTTGTGGTCTCTCAGCCTGGCAGGGCATTTTGTACACTGTTCCCCTACTCACCTGCATGTTCTCCTGCAGGCAGCCGACAGACTTGAGCCATGGTTCTGACCAAGAACATCACCTAATCAGGGCTGCAGTGGCTCGAGGTCCCCTGTGTATAGACCTTCTAGACACGTACTACAAGATCCTTTGCTGAGGCCTTTTGAGTGTGAACCTCCCACTGAATTCCACTCCTGGCTAGGATCTGTATCACTTGGGCCAGCAACCTTACCTCTCTGAGCCTTGCAGTCTCCACTTAGGACACACAGATAATGACACTGCTGTTACTCTCTTTTACAATTTCTAAATATGAAATCTCTGGGAACAGAGTTCTCAGCACTCATCTTGCAGCAAAACCTGACCTGACATGACTCACTCTGCTGCAGCTGTATCTCATTTTGCCCACATTTCAGGAGAGCACCACTGAAGAGACTGTCTCTGGAGTTCACCTCCACACTCAGGGTGTCCTGTACTGTGCAGTACGAGCTCCAGATCACTGCTCTGGAATCCGTGAATGCCCAGCTGCAAAACTCTTCTCTGTCTCCAAGGCTACATAAAAAGCTGTGGGCCATGGTGCCCACATGAATGCTCTTTGTGAGGACCACAGGGAACACTGACTGTGTGGTGCATTTACTACAGTGTCTGGCACACACTGGCCAGTCTAATAAAACCAAGGGGAACTTTACCAACATGATTCTTTTTATGAGAATTGCTGCATGCTCACCTTGCAGCTGGAGCCTACATTAGCAACTGCCAGTGAGTGAATTTCCTGCGGCGACTTAGGTCACACCCTGGTTACTGCCTCCCTCATGTGCTTGCATCTCTTACCACATACTTGTTCCAAATGGGCTGGGGTTATAGGTCTCCAATGTGAGCTTACAAAACTGATACAGATTACTGCATGAAAGGGTGGGTGAATCAACACACAGCTGACTAAACAGAGAGGATACAATCAGAGCTCTTAAGCAGTGCAGTTAACAATGATAAAAGTGCATTTCTGAAAGATGCCTATGAAGCACTGGAATCCATGGTGGTAAAAACAGAGACCAAAACCTGTTGGGCTGAGCTCTGTGGATCACCTGTAGGATGGATTATGGTAGGAATGAGCAAGTATGTGTTGTCAGTCACACACATGAAAATGAACATCTTAGGGCAGACACTAGTTGAAATTATTAAAGGTGGATATGGGCAATGGATTCAGAGATTGAACAGTCAATCCTTCATTCAGACATGTTCAAAGTCCACATTCAGTAATGCTTTGAAGCAGAGAATATGGCCTTTTGGCATTCACTGTTGTAGAAAGTTTGAAAACTTCCTCTGGTGACACAGTTATCATCTGATGCCCTATCACAATGTAGTCTCTCCAGTCATCTGGAGATTTGAGAGTGATGGCCTCGGATTTGCATGAAAACAAATAATTGCATGGATTCAGTTTTACTCATGGAGGATATACTTGTGGCTTATATCAGTCTCTCTGACTCATAAGGCTTATATCCCTCAGCAGCCTCTGCTGACCTCAGTAAGCCACAGACTGCTAGACCCCATGAGAGATGCTGGTCCTGGAGGTGGAGGTAGGGCCTGGGAATCTGCACTTCCATCAAGTCCCCAGGGGATGCTGAGGATGCTGACCTGGGGACTCCACTGTGGGAAACCCTGATCCACGTGGTAAATGTTAACTATTCACATTTTAAATACAGATGTAACATTTTGAGACCCATGACTTTCTCCACTGTGTCAGCAGCAAAAACAGAAAACACATAGAGGTGAGAAATGATCAGAAGATATTAGGGAACCAGGCAGGAACATGTTAAAAGGAAGAACTTACCTCCACATCTTTTCTCTTCTACACTACTGGATCTTGCCACAGATACTTCTGGAAAAACAAACATCCAATCACAATGCATAAAGGGTGTCCAGGGGAAATTCACATTCATGCTGCATTTACAAAATGTAAAATGGTTTTGAATCTAATGTGTTTCTCAGTTCCAAAACCTTGATTGATTATAAGAAGTGCATTTATTTCTTGTTTTAATCAACCCAAGACTGCCTGGGGTAAGTGATCTTCATCAGGAAGGGAGGAGACCCAACAGGACAGAAAGAAAGTGCTGTGGTCCTTCAGGCTGGAACCAGAGCACACTGACTCCCTGTTCAAACGCAGTGCTTCTGTTCCATCCGCCAGCTGTGTGCTCCCCGCCGTGCCTGTCTGTGTGAAGACACATCACAGCCTGTGTTGTCACATTCCCTTTGATGGACACAATTTAGCAGAGCTCAGAGAAGTCCCCTTCCCACCTAAGGTTACTTAAAATCTAAGTCACTATTCAGGAGCCCATTCATGACCTTTGTCACATCACTCCACAAGTAAGATGCCAGGAGAAATCAGGTCTTCTAAGTGTTTGAAACCCTGAGGGAGAAATGTTCTTTCAAGATTCTAGAAATGCCACTCCCTTCTGTATTGATTTTTCATATTAAATATGTCCCTGTGGTTAAAACAATGAACTCTTACATGTGTATGAAGTGTGATCAACAACTACGGTGAATGTTTACATTTTAAAACATTACAATCAAAAACAACTTGCCATAATCCCCCTTAAACCCACTCTCTTCAAACACACTGATCTGGTCATTCTTGCCACTTTCTGAAGCAGTTTGCAGGGTTCTCCTTCATGAGTTTCTTTAGCTGTGCTCTTCTGGCTTCCTCTGTCTCCTGAACTGATTCAAAATGTTCACCACTCATGGTCATTTTGGGGAAAAGCCAGAAGTCACACAGGGCTGAGCTCAGTGGAAAAGGTGCATGAGCACCTTTGGGATGTTTTCATGAGCCTGCCTTTCCCTCAGAAAGCATTTGGCAGCAGCACTCACTGTATGTAACTTATAAAAACTTTCATGAAAGAGAACTTCCAGAACTGCTTTAGAATGCTGCAAGAACCACGGGACAAGACTATTCAAAGTGAGGGAAAGTATTCTGATTATGAAGAATGTGTAATACATTTTTATTAATGTATGAATAAGAATGGTCTAATTTAAATATTCATCATATATTATGATCACATCTCATAACACCATCCATAATTAAAATCCCTTATGAGGCTAGTACTAATACTTTTCTCCAAGATATGATTGTTTCCACAAATGGAGGGAATCAAAGAAAATCTGGTTTGTAGAACTGAATGTTACTACTTTTTGTAATAGAGATGTCTTTGCTTTGATTCTCAACCTAGTCCTCAGTTGCACAGAGGTTATAAGTTAGATGGTTTATACACTTACTGAGAGCACTGTGCCCACAGTGAGAATATGAGTGACTTGCTGCTTACAAAAAATAAACTCTGACTGCACAATGAAAAGGTGGCTGGGAAGAGGAGAGACTAACCTTTTCTGCAAGGCGAGAGTAAAGATAAATACCTATTTCCTCCAATAATGTAAGGGTTTCTTGAACAGAATGAGTCTTTTTTTCTATGTACACACACACAGCATTGGCAAGGTATTTAATTCAGTATTAAAATAATCACATAGACCATTTTTGAAGGCAAATCTCTAGAATATTTTAGAATCAATAAATCACAGAAAATATTGTGGTCAAACACTTTTAAATTTGTGAACTATACTCTAGTCTAAATCTACAGTTATTGATAAAGTTACCTTTAAGTTACCTCAAAACTAGAAAATTTGATAGGATCACCTCTCTTTCACCAAATGCAAAGAACAGACACAACTCTGACTACTGACACATTTTCTCTCTAAATGCTAAAATGATTTTATTCACACTGATGAAAACACCTTGCCCTACATCTCTTACCTGGGATGAAGTTGGAGTCGAAAACACACTGCCGGCTCTCTGTGTTGTTCCCAGAGCACTGGCTGCCCACTGGGAATGGAAGGAGGCAATGGCGCACGCGGATCTGGACGCCAGATGGGTCACACACAGACCAGTCAGACCACTCTGACCAGCTCTCTGCAGTGAGTAGAAGAGGAGCACCCACCAGGGTTACACTGAGGCCAATCAAGGCAGGACCTCTGTCAAGTTACGCATGTTATTCTAGGTTTTTACACTACACTTCTAACAGTTCTATTCATAAGTATGATATCATGCTATCTTCTGACCAGCCCAGAAAATAAAGTACACCCTAGGAATAAAAATAGTCACATTTTTTATTCAGACAGAGCATCTTTAAAATAAATTTTCTAACTCTCACATGACATTATGTAGTTGTAGGCAAACCGTGGAGAAGCTAATCTGTGAGACATAGCTGTGTACAAACTGCCATCGTGGGTGGACAGAAGTCATCAATGCAGACAATTTCTGCAAGCCAGTGCTCCACTGCAAAGAGCAGTCCTCAAGCACATTCCTGGACAATACCTGAATATGCTCCACAGACTGTGTGCTCAGGCAAGAGAAGTATTTGTGTTCCTGAGATTTTCCTGCATGCTGAATTGGAGTTTAAAGCCTTTTTGCCTCTGTTATGAAAGTGATTTTGCACAATCCACCTACCATGTCCGTGAGGTAGAACTCATTCTGACGTGGAGCTACTGAAGTGCATATGGGCAATTTCTACCATCTGGGTCCAGGCCAAAGGACAAGGGAAGAAAGGACAGTGTGCCCTCAAGTGGAAGATCTGCTGGGATATGTGCAGTTCTTCCAGGTGCTAAGAGAAGAAGAGCTTTCATATTCATGTAAAATGCTCAAAAAGATGAACTTTGACTATTTATAGGCTGCTAATCAATACAAAATGACATTTTGGGGTATGGAATTTGGAAGGAAAATTTGGAATTTTAACTTATGCTTTCACTCAGGTAAAAGAAGCATTTTTCCTTCTAAATAAATAAAATGTCAGGTTTTGGGATGACCACGAGATTCTGGTTTCTAGGTCCTATTCAACATTATTATTACCAGGATGATCTTTCTAGAAAAATCTGCAGGGCAAGCTAATAAAGTGTTTCATTGTTAAAGTCTGACCCACAGAATTCCTTGTAATTCAGAAAACCAAGCTCCTTCTTTTGTGTGCATGGGGGGATGCAGCCTCTGAAATTCTGACACCAGAGTCCCAAGGCAGGTCAAGGTCCCCTGGATTAGTCTTCTGACCACCAAGCATGGCTGCTTTCCCTACATCACCTTCAAAACTTGTGCATGGAACACTACTTAGGGGATCCTCTGATAACATACAAGTGGGTAAGAAAACAAGGAGCTATGGGGGATTCCCCTGACTCACCCCTCCAGACTCGGGTGGGAGCACTACAGTTACTCTTCCCCATGTCTTTCCTCCAACTTTCTCTCTCCCTTAAGGCACTGCCTGTGAGTCACTAGCAAGCTCAAGGTCAAACTGGCATGTATTTCCCAATAGTGGGGGTTTGATAATAACATATGCACATTATACCACCGAGGTGTCAAAGGCTTTTAAGACCAGGCAAAGTGAAAATTATTTTTCTATGGAATAACATACTATGAAGTCACATTAAGGGTAATTGTATGGGTTTGACTTGTCACCCTTTCTGGTACTAACTATGGCAGGGTATCATCAGCTCCACACCTAGATGTCACAGAAAGAGACAGCTTCCCCACGGTCACGCAGGCATTACAGCACTGCTTACCTGGGCAGGGCTGTGTGTTACAGAGAGCCTCCTCAGTGTGCAGCCCCAGGCAGATATCCCCTCCATATGCTGGGGCAGGGTTTGTGCATGAGCGCGTCCTCATGTGGTGTCCACCACCACATGTTGCTGAGCACTGCGACCAGGACGACCAGCAAGACCACCCACCATCCACTGGGAAGAAAACAGAGTCACATCTTCTTAAACCAGAGTTAAAGAACCAACATAGCTGCAGGTGGAACCTGAATCACTGGGCACATCAGAGGGGGTGGTAACAAGGCTACTGACCACTCATTGGATGGAGGGCATTGCAGGGTTGCCTCCTGTTTGTGGATCCCAGTTTGGATGTTTCTCCCTATACTTTTTCAGTTCTCTGCACATGTCTTTTGGAAATGATTTCTAAATATATGCTTTCCAAGCATGAGGGTAACAAAGAAATGAAATAGGTGTAATAAAAAAATTCCAGATTCTGAGGAGGACCATGAGCCATGTTATAAGCTGATCAATGTGAACCTCTTGGCTAGCTCTCAATTTTGGTATCTGAATCAGGAACTTGGTCAAGCAAGAGTTAAAGCCAAGGATCATGATTCAAGCCACAGCTTTCTTTACTAACTAGATTGCAATTTCCTCCTTGACAGTGGAGTAGAGAAAAGCCAACAGTCTCACTACAAAGGTAAGGTAAGGTCAGATGAAGCTGCCTCCTAAATTCAGGTATTAGCAAGGGCAACCACACAAACTTCAAATAACTAGGGGGAGGATCCAAACACCTGCAGTCAGTCTCACAAGGGTGTTGATCAGAACAGATTTCTTGATCAAACCTTTGCATAACTGCCTGAAGCCTAAAGAACCTCTCTGCCTGTTCACATTATCTCTGATTTCTGCAGAACATTGTCTTGAACTCTGGAGCCTGCCAGCAACCTCTGGGTCTGGGGAATCTCAGTTCTGAGATAGGTAACATTTCTAAAGCTGAGAGCTCCCATTGGCTTGAGTGTGTGACAATGTCAGGCATGACTTGCTGCGTGGCTAACTCCAGACTGAGGTTCCATCTGAGTACCCAACCATATTCTGCTTAGACTTTGTCAAAGAAGGCATTACACCCCAGTCACAATGCAAAAGACAATCATAACCAGTGTGAGGGACCACCAAGCCACATTCCCCTGAGAAATGAAGCCCCATTTCACCCATTCTGTTTAGCCCTCATCTTTACCCTGCTCACCTATATGTGCAGAGATGGTGGTATAGAGGTAAAATATTCCCTTAATTCACTAAAAAGAATGGGCCCATACCCAGTGAAGGCACCAACATATCTTATTGCAGAAAAGTGGCAGAATTTCTCCACCCCACTGCTGGAACGGAAGATTGAGCAATATCCTATGAAATTACAGGGCAATAATGTCTCTGCTGAGGCCATGGGACTCAAAATGAAATATACTGTCCCGGCAGTAAAGGTCCTGATTTTCCAAACCAGGCTTGTTCGTTATTTGTTAAACCACTACCTGACTGGGGAGTCTCTGTGCCTGACACAAGAGTGTTTGTTTCTCCTTTACAAGCCATGCCTGCAGAAGCCTTTATTTCTAAGTGCTCAGTCATGGCCTTTACTTTCTTGCTGGTGACGCAAGCAATAAAAGCCGTGGTCACTCTAGCTCTTGGCCCTTTGTTCCACTGAGAGCAACTGGTCATTCCAGAGGCCCTTGAAACTGCAGATTTTTCTTTGTATTTCTGCAACCATGTGCCATATTGCCTGATAGGAAACTGAACCCTCTGTGGGGGTTTTGGTAAATCAGGGCTCACCAAATTAAAAACCTGATCAGAGGAATTCACCAGTACTATAAACATATAGTTATTATCATATTTTATTTTCTGTTTACTAAATAAACAGAAGCAACTACAACTGAGACTGCTGAAATTCAAGACACAATGTTGTTTGCACTAGAATGACAGACTACACTGTATTACATCCATCATCATACACTGCATCTTAATGAAGTAATATTTGCCTTTGGCTATAAGCACAGGTAAAAATAAAACATTTTTGAGCCAGCTGTGGTGGCATATGCCTGTAATTCCAGCACTTTGGAGGCTGAGGCAGGAGGATTACCACCTGTTCAAGGCCAGCCTGGGCTACAAAGTGAGTTCAGTGCCCATCTGGAATATGTAGTGAGATTCTGTCTCAAAAACAAAAAGTGTTTTTGAGAAGCAGGAACAAAAATGTCTTCATGATGACAGTTTAAAAATAAAACAAAAACATTTGAAGTCAAAAACTAGTGTGCAATGTAACTGGAAAATTTGTGACTTAATTGTTTAATTTTCAGAATTTAACATTTTCACTAATAGTTAATTAGGTATATGAGAAAGGACAAATTAATGAAATATATGATACTGCCCATAGTACTGCTGGGCAGTACATAGTAAGTACATAGTAAGAAGGCAGGCATGTGTTTGCCAAAATCTGGGAAATTTTCCAAAACTCTCTCTCACACCTGCCTTCACCAAGGCACACTTTCTGGAAGGATTTTGCTGAGCAGAAGCTTGGTATCTGGTGCGTGCCCTTGCTTATGGCACACTCTAGGGCAAAGTTAAATCACAGGGCCTTAGAATTCCAGGTGTCATGGAGCTCAGCTGTCTTAGAACCTCCCAGGTGGTGCCGGGTCAGGGGATTGGATGTGTCTACTAGGTCGTGTCACAGCCACACAGTGAGCAAGCCACATTCTCTAAACAGCCCTGGCTTGAAGGGCTTGCAGGCGGGAGGCCAACAGGTTCACAAAAAGGCACTAATCCTCAGACAAAAGCAAAGCCACCCCACTGTGAGCTTTCACTGCTTGCCTTCAAGGATGACTATGATTATTTTAAGAGAAAGTACTGGCAAGAGTTCATAAAAATTTCAGCCATTAGATGCTGTTGATGAGACTGTAAAATTCTGTAGGTACTAAGAAAAACAGTACAGTAGTCCTTCAAAATCTTAAGAATTTAAGAATCTTAAGAATCTTAACCCAGCCCTCCCACTTCTGTGTACACATCAGGAAATTTAACTCAAGATCTCCAAACAAATTGAAATTGAGAACATAGCATTCCTTGGTCCATTAGAGTACTTACAATACGCAACAGATAAGACATACAAACAGCCAAAACACTGAAGGGAGGGGATAAAGAAAATGTGATATATAGATACAAGGGAATACTATTCAGCCTTTGAAAAGACATTGCCACGTGACCAAACATGGACAAGTCTGAGAGAGATACTAAATGCAGTAAGTCAGATAGAGAAGGGTAGTCCTCATAAGCTCACTCACACATGGTATTTAAGATTATCAAACTAATATAAACAGAGAGTAAAATGGTGTTTTCCAGGGGTGCGTGGGAAGGGTTCAAGGAGAGTTATTGTTCAACCTGTATGACGTCTCAGTTATCCAAGATGAGCAAGTTCTGGAGATCTACTGTACCATGCTGGATATCTGGCTAACCAGGCTGTATCGTGCACTTTAGCATTCTTTCAGAGTAGATCTCGTGTTAAGTGATCTTAGTTCAGTAAAAAAAAACAAAACAAAACAAAAAGAAAAGCCCAAATTCAAAAATCAATGTGCTTATTTTGCCAAGTTTTCATATTCGGGCAACTTTACAGTCTCACACAAGGAGGCTGATATACCTTTCCTCAGGTATTTCAAAGAATATTCACTCCTATCTGTTCCAGTTCACATCTCATCTAGTCTGATCTTCCTCCCCTCAGCACACACACCAGCCATCCTGGTGTCAAGACAGTTTTCCTCAGCGTGGGTGGTTTACCTCTGAATGAGAGAGTGTAACCACTGTTGGCGGCTTGCGCAGTCTGAGGACGCATGCGAGCAGAAGCGCGTTGCTGAGATGTCCCGGTGGGGTGTGCCCATCCTGCACTCACGCTGTTTCCATCTATTTCATTGCCCTCAGGGATGTACTTGAAGAACTGGGAAATGTTATAGATGTTTCCACTATAAAAGGCATCTGAAGGGGCAATTTCAACCACCTCTTCACTCTCACAGGCAGTTTTGTGATCTGTAATTACCCTGTGCCCTGAACAACTCAAACCTGGCTTCCCTTCCTGTCCTCTACATCACAGGTTTGAACCTACACCTTGGTGCACTGCCTCAGAGATGTGAGCATGGTGGGCTGTACAGGATAGAAAAGGATATTAAATACCGCAGTACCCATTTGTATCAGGAAGGCTGATGTCTTTCTAAAATTGAAACTACAGAAAACAAAGCTCAGTGAAATAGCTTTCATTGTGAGGGGTATTTCGAACTCTGGTTGGGGGAAGCAGGGACTTGTAGGACCAAGGATGTAGAGCACACATGAGTAACTGATCAAGTGATAGCACATCAGGGGTGGAATGAGGCTGGGAATAATAATAGGGAGTAATAATAATAAAGACAGTGATGATGAGGATGAGGAAGAGGAGAAGGAACAGGAGAAGGGGGAGCAGGAACTGAGCGAGGTTTCCACTCATAGTGGCCCTCAGGAATGTTCTAGAAATCAGTGAGGTGAGGCACAGAGAAGTTAGGTCACAGAGCCCATGAGTGGGGAGCTGAGAACGGCAGTGGCCAGCTGAACACAGACCCGCGCCCATCTCTCCAGTTTGGAATTTGCATAATCCCTGCCATTTCCACACCAAAGTCTCTGAGAATCACCTCATGGCTTGACCACCACCTGCTTTAACCTATGGAAGACTGGCTCATGGGAATTCAGAAAAATACTCAAGCTTAGATCCATGTTCCCCCAAAGAGCCAAAACAAGTAATTATGAGGAATTATTGCTGGTCAGATGAAATATATGATTTAGTTCAACAAAGGGGATAAAACTTTTATTCCAGGAATCCTGGCTAAGTACTTCATCACTACAGTAAAATAAAACAAAGTACAGTTGCCAGTGATCAAAGAGAGAAGGGTCACACTGAATACATCTGTGCTGGGCCTGCTGTGCACACTCAGGGACCCCGATTCTAGCCCTGATAGTCTGGGACATGTGCATGTGCAGTGTTGATTCCTCTCCATGCCGCATGCAGCATGGAAGACGTGGCTTCCCATCGAAGGACAGCAGAGCACTCTGCTTCTGTGAGGAGCTCTGAAATTAAGTCTCCTGCATCAACCACCCAGCCACCCAAAGAATGAGGACTCAAGCACTCCTCAGGCAGTGTCTTTGCACACCAGGAGTTCAAACGGACATTATCCAGATAACACACTCCTGTGAGCTTTCCTTGGTTTAGTTGAAAAGGTGGGCTATTGTTTGTAGAACAAAGACAAAACAGGACTGTTTCAGTTAAACTTGCTCAAAAGAGTTTAGTTTACTGTGGTAGGTTTCACGAGACCTAAAGAAAACTTTCAGATTTTCGTTTCATGTAAATATTACACAGCACCAAAGAACCATGTATTGTCAGGCAGGTGCTGTGCTGCTGAGCTATATCCCCAGCTATTTATTGTCTTCACTGTCCTAGGTCAAGGTCCGAGCACTGAATCAAACATGCCAGGAGGAAAAGACATGAAGGAGAATCAGCTGTTTGTCAACATTGAGAACAACTGATGTGAAGGAAGTGCTAGTCAGATAAACCCAAGACAGGTAAAGAAAGGAACGTCAGACCCTTGTCTCACCTTTAAAACCTTAGTATAATTTATTATACCTAAGAGAATTGGAGATAGAAGTGAATTTTTCATACATTAACTTAAAGGGTATTTTACATTCCTCTACTTTAAGATTTATTTAGTTTCTAAGTCATAATGAGAAACTTTCTTTTTAGTGGAACACGATATCTACTTGTAATTGTTCACTAGGATCAGGATTATACAGGGTTAAACAAGAGAATGTCTTGGGTGAGGTAAAAATAGCCCTACCATGGCCTCTTGATGACTGTGCAGCTGAACATCTGTAGCCCTGGGGTTTCTCACTCTCTTCCTTGCTGAGCTAGATTCTGGTATATTTATAGGAATTTTCCAGGAGGTTAGAAAGAGAGCTGACATTTGCACTATCCAGCCTTGAATTGGTCCACTCCCTTATGGACAGTGACATGGGTATTCTAATTCCACACTTGTTAGAATCTTGGCCTTTAACGGAACATGGGGGCAGAGCTATTTTGAGATATTCAGGTCATGTATACATAGTCCTGGCCTGGCCAGCAAGTCAACTAAAACAAAACACCCAGAGATGATGGGCTGAAGTGTCTTGGACACACACAGACCTCTGTACACTCAGGGACTGGGGCAGTGTCCAAACATGTGGGGGAATCTGAATACTCTGCTAATGGCCAGAAAGAGTCTGGAGCCCAAGGAGGGGAAGGGCATGGAGGGATCCTGACATTCCCATGACACACTCACTTGATCCACTTTATAGCGCTGACTCAAGTCTAGCACTATCGCCCACGGGTTTCCTCCCAGCACCCAGAGAGGAATCTTCTCACTGGGGCTGTGGGAAAGAAAGGCTCTGTGACCTTTCCCAGCCTCGGCATCAGCTAGGCTGGGAAAGCTGAGTGTACAAGGAGGAACCGCTCAAGGCTGGAAGAAGTCGGACAGAGAGGCCCTAAGTAGAAGAGTACAGTTGTAAAAGCAGAGGCATCATTGTGAGCCTCAGACATGAGGGTGGGGATGGTGTCATTTTTGCTTTCACTGGCATTGTATCTATCCGTCACCTGTGTATCCATCCATCTGGTCATTCATCCAGTCATCTAGTCACTCAGACAGTTGTGTGTACCTATAGGAAAGGATGCTAAGATCTTATGCCTCTAAAAGCATTGTCCTCAGTGTTCGGAATGACTCCTGACATACACACACACACCTCACATCCCATCCCTGCTTGTCCATGTGACCAACTCCCGTGTGTCCTTCAAGACTCAGTTCAGGAGCTTCCGGGTTGGTGGTGTTGTCTTGATTTGAAGTCAGTAGGTCTTTGGTTGATGTGGCCACTGCATTGTGCTACCAGCTTAGTAGCAGGATTGACATTATTCATAGGAAGCCTCTAAGTCCCTTTCTGACCTGGACTGTATCGCTGTGTCTTTGCATATACCCTGTCAGTAGCACAGAATGGGCCACCCAAAAATGATTGCTGAGACTGGAATGAACAAAGGCAGGAAGGATGATCAGGGGGAAGTGCTGTTTCCTCATTATTCAACTATGGCCAACAGATATTTCTGGGAGTGCTGGGCCTGTGTGGGCAGCTGGGCACAGGCAGCTGGGCCTGTGTGGGCACTCAGTGATGAGTGATGTGCCATAAGAGCCCTCACTTCCTAGGGTCCCATCAGACAAAAGTCAAAGGCAGCACCCTCAGGGACAGACGGGGCCTGGTGGTTGTGAGGTAGCAGGGTAAAGAGGCTGTGCCCGTGCAAAGGGCAGGCAGAAGCGACAGAGATAACAGGGCCATCTGGGGAAGTGGCAGAAGGAAGCAAGGTAGACACAAGTCAGGATATCAAAGGAGAAGGACAGAGGGTCCATAAGGCCAGTATCTCATCAAAGCCCTGATTTCCTGGGACTTATTTCCATGTTCCTGTGATCATTTTGGAATTCAGTGGAATGAAAATCTGGGCTTAGAAGGCCCTGACTCCCATCCCTGTCTGCGACAGGAGAGCAGTGTCTGTGGAGCACCGACTCAGAGGAGGACACAGGAAATCGGCACTGGGAATGGCTCGGCGCTCACTCTCCACTGCTGGACCCTGGAGAAGGACTTGGCAGGTCTCCTTGAGGCCTGGGTCCACTGGGGCCCAGAAAGCAGCAGGTGTTTATTTCAGGAACACCACACATCTCTCCAGACCATCAGGCACAGGGGCTTGGGCCCATAGTCCTTGTAGTGGCTCAAGGGAATGTTTTAATTTATTTCAAAATCAGTGGAAATAATGAATACAATCCAGCCCATGCTATATTTATCTTTCTACCCGTGGAATTTGGAAGGACGAGGCCCTTGCTAGGCCCATGAAAGGCCACAGTCATCAGATCTTTTTCCCACAAAGAATTCAAATTCCTGCTGGCCTGAAAAAAGGGCTGCGTGGCGTGTTTAATATGGAGTGAAGTGTCTGGATTTGGCTTCAGGTCTGCTGGACAGACAGGGAGTTGAGGGACCCTCCATTAGTCTCCCTGTCCCCCTTTTTTCTTTCTTTTTGGTGACAAGCTTACTCCATTATCTAAGAATTTCTCTAAAAAGTGCATCCCAAAGGCAAACTGGGGAGCTGAGCGCCCATTGGTGAATCAGAAGCCCTCACAAGGCGCGGAACATGCAGCCCACTCACCTGGGCAGGGCAAGATGTTGCACTCCTGGTACTCCAGGGAAGGGCCCAGGCACGGCACCCCACCATACTTGGGCTCCGGGTTGTTGCAGATGCGCTTCCGGCTCCGAATGCCTCTGCCGCAGTCCCGGCTGCACTTGGACCAGGGTGTCCAGGCTGACCAACCCCCGTTGACAGCGTGGGCTGAGTATCTTCCGGCACGCAGGAAGTCCCCAGAAAGTCCTGCAGAGGAGGAAAGGCCAAGGAGGGATTCTGTGGGGTATTTCGGAGGCACTGCGGCCTGGCCTGGCCACTTTCTGTCTCAGTGTTTTGTGTCTGGAATTACCTTCTCAAATTCAGCAAAACCCTTTCCACATTTCAGAAACCAAAAAAATAGTACAGTTGAGTGACAACCTGCTGGAACTGAGGCTTCCTTCCCACAGCTGCTATTCACAAGGGAAGGTCCCTTTGTTAGCGTGGCAAATTCCTCACAGTTATTCAGGCCTGCAATGGCAGTCCATTAATTTTTTGTAGAAACTTCTAAAGAAAAGTCACCTTTCTCACTTCCCATAGAAATTCTACAACAAACTGGCCTCAGGAACCAAGAGTCAGAGTTTCAGACATTTCTGGAACCTGTTCCTTCAGCCACTAACGCTGAGGAAAGGAACTGCATTCATTGCTCCCGGTCACAGGCCACAGAAACACCTCTCTGCTCTGGAGAATACTTGTCTTGGAGCCGAATTCACACACGAACAACTCTGCCAAATGTCTTATGTGTGCATTAGGTTTTGAGCACGCCTGCTAACTGTGTTTTCCAGGAACCTACAGACCAGTGGCAATGTAGCAACTGGAGCCTGGGGTAGGTGGGAAAGGCGGTCTTCCTAGTATTGCAGCCAACACACTTTGCAGACTTACTATCTATTAGGTCTCCTGGGAGCCTTTTAACGTGACAGTTGCTTAAATTAAATAGTCTTAGTGGAAATATGTGTTTGATTTGATGGAAATGCCTCTCCAATTAGAAGAAAAAATACTTGATAATTTTCTGTCGTAGGTCATGGGACACAAATTTTAACAAATGCTTCTCAAAGCATGTAGGGAAGTTCTGAGGAATCACAGCTGGGAGAAAACAAACAAGACCACAATTCTATACACCGTGGAGCAACTTTGTTGTTTACTTGGAAACTCTGCCTGTGAAATGCAAACCAGACACTCTTCAGAGAAAATGAATTAGACGTGCTTTTCTGTGACAAACCAGTATTTTGTGGGTGATCAATAAAGGACAACTCTGCACAATTAAACCTCATTTTGTGTGATCAGAGGCAAATGAGTCCAATTTTGTGATCTCAAGATGTCAGTACCAAAATGTGAGGATGGTTATTAGAATTTAAAGCCATTAGGATATAGGAAGTTCTTCCCAGGTCATGCCCAGGATAGAGTTTTGGAGAAAATACAGGATGCCATTTATAAATGTGTTTTAAGCATTTCCTTATATTATTAACACTTAACCCACACATTAGCTTTGGTTTTGTCTGCATCTAGCAATAGAAAGAACAAAAAATATAAGCTTGCAAAAGGAAGCTAATAATCGAGAAAGCTTTGCTCATTTGCTCCCTTCCCTTGGAGGCCTAAGAAACTGAGACAGTTTACAGTCTGTTTGAAATCAGGGAATAAGTGAAGAAACTGAAGAAACTATTGCCAGGGTAGCAATAAACTGTTAGAAGATCAGTTAAGCACAACCTTCAGATAAACAACTAAGAATACATAGCATACATATGCCCCAAGTCATATACACATACACTTACAAAAATGTGCATGGGGCATAGTTGTATTATAGATCATATGGGCCATAGGTACCTTTAAAAAATTCATAGTACCTATTTATACTGGAAAAAACTCTGAAAATATCTCAAAAGTACATGTAAATTCTTGTATTGTATATCACAACTCTAACGAGATAATAGGAGCACCCCTTACACAATGGAGACCTGTAAGTTGGGTCTCAGTTGTCTTTCACCTAGACCTTCATCATCTAAGCATCTTGCTAATCACGCTGGAGTTGTACAGGATGAATAGAAACACTGTCAACTGGTTGCACGTTTTTCTAGATGGGTGGTGTAGGCTTTATTTACATTGTACATTTATTTACATAAAACTCTTTGTCAGTGTGACTCCTGGAGTCTTTTAAGAAACAATTCGTGCATGTAACAGTTCAATGGTTCAAACACAGGGAGCAGCAGTCTGAGTTCGGCAGGGGGTAAACGTCAGTAAGGGCAGTACACTTAGATGAACAAGTGCACTTTTAAAGTGAAAGGTGCAAGAACTGGCAGCCTCCAACCTTCCCGGCTGCCTGTCAGCTCCAAGGAGAAGGCTTGGTGACCCGTGATGTAAGATCAGCTGGTGACTCTCACGCAGAGCCTTCCAGAGGAAGGCAGGGAGATTTAGTGTCCACAAACTACTCTTGATCTATGATAAGCACAGTGTTATTTGGGGGATAGAATTCATGGAACCACCTAAACACAGGCTTCCTATTTATAACCGTTTCAGCCACCATGATTTCACTTACCTGTGGTCAACCACCAGCCAAAAATATTGGTATTTGTCTTGACTCTTTCAAGGAGGAGACCACATAGCTTTTGTTATACTGTATTTTTATAGTTGTTCTATTTTATTTATGAATCAGTGTTGCTAACCTCTTCCTGTCTCTTACTGTGCCTAATTTAGAATCATTGGGAGCCTCTGAATTACCTGCAATGGATAAAGGACTAGTGTACATAAGTAAATTCTTATAGTAAAGGTCTTTCCTTCATTTTTCTTGTATAATTACAGAGAAAATCCTCCCCCTTGTGTGTCTGTGACCTTTGAGATGGGATTAGGCATTTGGATGGGAGTGGTCCCTCCCTGTGACACCGTTTCTCACCATCTGTGGAGCAGCCGCTGGTTCCATCACTAGAGCAGTACCGCATTTCAATTCTCTGCCTTCCCACTTCCAGCAGATTGGGATCTGGTAGGCGGGCCTTGCATGTGTACCGGAACCTCTGCTCATAGTGGCCGCCATTGTCAGAAATGTTGACGGGTGTCCATGGCGTCCAGGGCGTGGTCTTCTTCAGCTCAGGACAAGGGTTGGTGTTACAAGGCTGGTATTCCTGGGAGAGAGAATGCACAGTATTTGTTACCCTAGGGCATAGGCTCAGGAGAAATTCCTTTCTTTCAGAGAAAGGTAAGGGCATCCAAAATTTCAAATCCTAAGAGGCTCAAAGCCACTTTATGAAATTAAAAACATATTTATGTCAAAATAGGCATTTTGCAGAATGGTTAGTACTCCAGTGATCTTCAAAAAGAATTGACAGTTTCCTTGGCATAAACATGGACTATAAATCAATAAACATCACATGTGAAAAAATGGTGATTCTGTATAAGCCATTTTCATTTCACTTGATAGGTAACTCAAGAAGCTGATTATTTGATGTTAAGTTTACATGTTTTCTTTAAAAGATTAAAGTTAAAATGAGAGAAGCATATTTTGTTTATTAGACTACATAATATTTAAGATTCATGGATACTGTAAGCCTTGGAATCACAGATTCAAAGTGTTGGAGTTTCTAAATATCACACAGAAACACATAATTACAATTTAGTCCATAAAATTTCCATCATTTCCTCTACCAATACAACAATGGCATTTCTTAGCTTTTCTTCCGGTCTCTCACTCACAGATACCTTCCTTATACCCAGGAATGAGCAGGTCCTGGGCAGCTCAGAGAGTAGATTTGAAGGTCTGCCGAGAGACATGCTATGGGACATGGATGGGGGCAAAACTTGGGACTAGGATGATTAAAATCTGCCTGGGGCACTTACTGATTTGACAATAATTCTAGCTTCACAGTAAGAAACAGATAGATTAATTTTTAATGAATTACTACACCACAAGTCTTGCATTTGACAATAAATTATGTCCACCAGAAGGAAAATCAATAGTGTATAATGTACTTACTTTTGCTGATCATTTAATATCTTTTTATCAGTGTTAACTACACACATAAAACAAAACTGAAATCACTAAATTTTAGTATAAGAAAACTGCTGTTCTTTTTCTCTTTCAGTTGAATTTTGAATTTTAGTATTTACCTCTACAGAGCTAACTTGAATTTTCCAAGATTACCCATTGCACATTAACCATGTACCATGGAAAAATTTCACCCTTTGCACTCTGTCTTGGTTACTTTTATTCTTATTGCTGAGACAAAATACCCAACATCCAAAATGAAGGAAGGAAAGATTTATTTAGTTTACAGTTTTTGGAGGTTTCAGTCCATACTTGGCTGGTTCTGAGGCAAAGTGGCACATGGCAGAAGGCTACAAGTCATGGCGGCGGTACACAGCAAAGCAACAAGTACAAGAAGGGATGAACGGCAGCAAGCACCCTCTTTCCCGTACATATACAAACTATCCGCCCTAGGGCAGGTATAGCTCTCACACCCATAATCCCAGCACTGAATCATGGATCAGTCATAAACTCTAAAAGCCACCCCATAACCCCATGAGGATTTGGGGGGACATGCAGACACAAACCACAACACTTTCAGACATGCTTCCTGTGTTGTACTGCAAGATGTTGCAGTCTTTAAAGGGCCCACCATCTTAATATACTTATGCTATTATTTTGCTTAGGTAAAGCCAGTGTTTTACTGATCACTAGGTGAGGACTATTCATGCCAGAGAGATACAGTAAATTGCAACTGAGTTATATTTCCTATCAGGTTCCCTTCTGGTCCAGCTCAGTGGTTCTCTTGTTTCCTTTTGTTGTTCTTTCTTCATTTATTTTTGTGGAGGTTGTTTAGTTTCTCAGGTATCTAAACACAGCAGTGACTGTACAAACTGCATGACCATGGTGTGACCTGGCTGGGTCACTGGCTGGAGGAAGCAGTCAGAGTCTTCGCCCTTCCATGCTGGGCTCACCAGGGACTCCTGCACTGTCCTACTCCGCTTTACGACAGAGGTCTGCAGGCATCAGGGGAATGAGGGGAGGGAGACTGCTGGGCCTTTGGTATCTCTCCATAATCATTCTCTGCATCAGCCTTTTCCCAGCTCCAGACTCAGAGCCCAGAGGTCCAGTAACCTTTCTGTTTCCTCTCCAGAGTACTTCCTGTTCTTCTGTGGACAGAATGGATTCAGGCCTCTTCTTGAAGAAGAAGGAAGGTGTGCAGGTTGGATAACTTCTTAAACCCAAACTTTTGTGCCACTAGCAAAGAAGGTGAGGCTACTGACTCCTGAGCTTTCTGGACTCCAAGCTACGATCCTTATCACAGACCAGCTAGGCACAGACAAGATATTTCTAGTTTCTATGACTAAGTTCGGCAGACTCTGCATGTGGCACACTACCAGCTATAATGTATTATACTGAGAAGTTACAAAACAAAACCAGGAAAGAGAAAAGGCTGTGGAAGTCCCACAAAAACAAACAACAGCATGACCTGCTCCCAGTGGAGTCACACAAGCTTAACCCCCCACAACACACGTGAAATTCTGTCTCAGTGAGAGATGCTCATTGGGGAGTCAATGCTCAGGGGCTCTCCTGGGGCCTGGTCCATTGACCTCTCTACCTGTCCCGTACCAAAAAACCACACTCCCAGTGGGACACAACAGCTCAGTGTATACCGCACTGTTTGCACAAAGAGCTCTGGCACAGAAAGACCCTCGTCATCCTGAGAACTCTCCCAAAATCCAAATTTCCAGATGCCAAAGCCGACCTTGCAAGCAGGTAGGTGAGGTCTGGCTTGGACGCTGTGTCAGTGTCTTTCTGCAGTTCCCCTCTACCAGTCTTGGGTTCATCTATCTTCAATATGTTTCCAAATTCCATTTAAAAAATAAAATCTTGCACTTCTTTTTCCCCTGACTTTAGACAGTTATTAGATGGTTGAGAAACCTGTCTCTTTCATATTCAACTGGTGTGTTTCCAGAACGGACAAAGGTCCATGTATGTCCACCTGCTAGCTTTAACCGGAAGCACAGTCGTCACTTAGTCACTATTCCAACTATTCCAGGTAGGTTTCTTGTAATTTGTTTTTTTTTTTAAATGGACCCTACTTGGGAGTTAACAGGAGCTATGTAAAGCATTTAGGCTTGCTTCTTTAACACCAGCTCCCCGTTCTTCCTGGGGAATGCCTTCTCCCTACCACTCAAACTAGAAAGGTAGATGTTTTCATTTTCCTCACTGGACAGCATCTTCATTACAAAATCTTTTGAACGCTGTCTTCTAAATTAAAAGAACTCCCCAGCAAATGTCATAAATCTAATTCTGTGAAAAGCTTGCTCTGTGTGTGTGTGTTTGCACGCACATGTGTTCATGTACCCCAGCTGACAAGAAGGCTGCATAAGAGGAATTCCGTAAACCTTTATCTTAGCTCTTCCATACTCAAGGTGAGGGGTGCTGCCACCTCTGCACTGAAACATACCACAATCCTTGCTCCTGTCTCTCCCTGCCAACTTGGCCAGGGAAATGTCCGAGACTTCCTTGCTAAAATGGACTCATGGCATAAAATGTGCAGGTTTCAGGCATTGCTAAGTTTTATCTTACTTGGATCCAACAGTTTAGTGAACATAAAATGTATTCCCAAAAGTCTTAGCTCCCTCACACTAGAAGTTTCATCATTTTATGGAGATGAGGTTAACTTTTGAAATCTATAGTGGTAAATATTCTTTGGAGCTGGTGCCTAAGTCCAGATAGGCTATCTGAGCTGGTCTGGGTGGGACAGGATGCCATACGTCCTAGTGGTGGGCACAGGCCCCGCTGGAGAGATCCTTTCGCATCAAACCTAAGCCTCCGACAGCTACACCTGTTTTTAGGTTTCTATTTTCTCAGAACAAATTTTAATCTGAGTCTTAGGATGTATTTCAACTGGATTTTGAGCTTTGAATATGATGCATCGACTCAAAGTATTGAATTATGAAAAGGTAGAAAAATGGTAAAGTTAACATCTTTCACATAAACACAGTAGCCAAAATTATGAAGTGATTGAATTCAGTTGTGATCACTTAGATGGATTAACTGAATCTGTATGCTACAATTTACTGGTTTATTGCTGCTATAACTATGTAATTTTAAATGAAACTTAAACAGCATTACATTTAATGCTAAATAAAAATGGCTTTTAAAAACTATTTTAGGGAGCTAATTACTGTTATTTGCTACCTAGGATTCTTAACAGTTTGGTGCAAATTATAAGGTAAGAATGGTTACTAAACCAGTTTTAAACAATTCCTCCTAATACGTTCCCCCATGAATTCTCTATCCCAGGCAACTGCGATAAACCATCCATTTAGAAATTTAATCCAGAAACCTGTGAGCCACTGGCGGGCTACACCTAGCCCTGCAGACGTGATCTCTGGTGTTCATTTTCTTTTTGTCATCTCAATTGTGTCTTGTTTTGCAGGCCACCAGCACTGCAGGCCTGTTTTATGGACTCAAAGCATATATTTCACTGAAGCTTAACTGTCAATTTATAATTCTGCCTCCACTAATAGCTTTCAAGTTGTGAAGAGCACAAAGTTTGTCATATTTATTCCTAATTGCCCATCTTGAACACAGTTGCCCTATTAACTTCATGAATAGATAAGTAACTTTGATTGAGTTTGAGGTAAATTTCTATTTATGTGAAATTTGCATACATTTGGGGAGAAAATTTTTGGAACTTGCAGCTAAGTGGATCCTCCTGTTTTGATTTTATTTATTATGCTGTGATTTTGCTTACTTTTTTCTTGAAAAGTCTAAATTATTTTATATATTATAGATTAAAGGCAATGAGCACAGATGGCGACAGTCTAAGCAGAATTTGATACCATCAGCTCTTTGCAAAGTAAAATGATTACCCTTAAAGTCAACATCTGAAAATACAAACAAAATATATCCTTAAGCAGGATACCTATGCTTTCCATATGCATTTATACAGTGCTCTTTCAGTGACCGAGTGTAGCATGTTGAGAGAGAAGGCCATTTGGCCTAAAAGAAATAACAAATTAGTTCACTTGTGTTTGCAAAGGGTCAATGTATTCAACAAGTGCAGGGAAGTAGATGCACATCCCAGAGGCTGTGGCAAAAACAGCAAAGACTGACACAAGTTTCCAGAATTAGTTTAGTTGTACCAGGGATGGGCAACAGGTAATGGAAGGTAGCAGGTTCAAGAGCATATGGTCACATAAAGAGTTCTGCTTCTCACCAAGAAGGAGCAACAGAAACAGCCTCAACCATTTCACCTGAACAGCTAAGTTACAGGAAAAGAGCGGTTAAGAAGCTGGACTTCAGGCAATGAAGGTCGGTGTTCACTGGGTGATGGGAAACAAATGAGGGGCCCAGGCAGGCCACAGATCCAAGAAGGTTTTCAGGCAGCAGCACAGGGGATGGAAACCCAGGGTTGGAACAGAGAAGACAGGGAGGAGACAGAGACCAGATCCTGGGAGTCAAGGCAGCTGAAGTACTCAGAGAGGGAGACAGCCATGGCACAAAGTTCCAGAGGTACACAGAGGGCCCCCTCGGCACTCAACTGAGGAAGAATCCCAGCAAATATATGAAGGAAAAAGGGGTGCAAAAAGACCCACATGAAAACATCAACCCCACAGGGCTTAGGATAGTGCTTGCTCCCAAGAGCTGAGGCGGAAGAGTGGTGAATTCTCAGGGTATCAGGTGGTACTGAGGAAGGTCTTGCCTCTGCTGGGGGGATTACTGGAGATGAAATGCTGCTCCCATCCTGACTCACACAGCTGAAAGGCAAGAACCCAAATCACCACAGTAGATTTACATAAGTTAATGCCATCCTGGGAAAGATGTCTGGCATACTTTTGGAGCTACAAAACTGTTGAACCAGATAAAATTATAACAACATGCAAATGATCTAAAATTATCACATATGAAAACAGGCCAAAAGCCACAACCTATCATGAGGAGAAAAATGAATCCACTGAAATGAATGCAGAAAAGACTCAGAGAACATTATCTGTAGCTCAGAACTTTAAAAGATATATTGCAACTGAAAGACAGTGGAGAAGCTAAAGGAAAGACTGAACATGTTAAGTAGAGACATGGGATGTCCTAGGAAGAAATAACTGTAACATACTGGCTGCACACATGTTTGCAGATGGTGCAAAGGAGACAGCAATGTCCCATGTCATTTTGTGAAGCCAACTTTAATCTGCTATTAAACCAGACAGACTTTAGAAGAAAGAAAATTACACGTGAGCAGAATGTTGATGTTAAAATTCTTAACAAAAGTTCAGTAAATTGAACCAAAATGTGGACCTGCATATATTCTGAGCACACATACTATATACTTGCACACACTGCTTTTCCAAGTTGTTTTCATTATTGTTTGAATATTTGGGACTGGATATAAGCACTATGTACTTGTTGACAACGTGGTTTATAAAGACAAAATGTGCATCATCAACACTGATTTTGCTGGTGATTATATGTGCCTTCCCATGTATCAAGTGCATGTTACAGCCTCTGCATTTGGGTGCATGTGTAGGTGTAGACTGCTTATGATCTTCATCCATTTATGATCACTCATTTTCCTTAGAATCGGCATCTTTGGCTACTGTGCAGCTTCGCGCTGGTTCAGCCCTTTGAACATGAAGGAGCTACACTCATCTGCCGTGGCATTTAAGAAAGTCTGAGCTACAAGGTGGCCTGGAACAACACCTCAATCTCAGGCCACTCCTTACCGACATGTAACTCTCAGCAAATCATCAGTAATGCTTGGAACACATCAAGCATATGCTAGAAGAGAGGCTAGACAAGATAATCTCCTAAAGTGAAAAAATCATTCGCAATTCACAATCTTGCTTTAGATTTGGTCAGTGGCCCATATTAGTACCCAGTACATGCATTGACATTAGGTTCAGAGATGGTGAAAAGATTTTCAAAATACTAAATGGCAAACTCAATTTACACTAGTTACTCTGAAGAGAGGCTGATAATTTTGAAAATTTTAAAAGAACATTCCTGTTTGTTTTTCACTTATATTGCTAGTCAGAAAAGCACAATAGAATACAGAAGAAATGCCCTGAATACTAAAAGAGAAAAGTGAACGTTTTAAGTGAAATGTCACCCACAGGCACACCATTCTATTTAGTAACTGCATTTCTGCAGGTTTCCCGGGGGTGGCTACACAGCTGGCTCGTCATCCCACCTTCACAAGCCTTTATTGCACCTCTGCTTGCACAGGGGTCTGCGGTGCCTATGAGCCTTTCTAGGGCAAAATCTAGGAGTGATGCAACTTCTAACACATAGTGGGCAGGGGGGACCGAGTCTGCTCCAAAGCCTGACATCTCAGGGTCTTCCATACATACGCATTCACTTTAAATAGCAGCCAGTCTGGATTCTCTTAAGTCCAGAAAAAGCAAAGAAGTATGTCTAAAAAGGGCCTATGGTGCGTGCGTGTGTGTGTGTGTGTGTGTGTGTGTGTGTGTGTGTATTAGGTTATATAAATGTGTGTATAAAAATGGAGCTGAAGTTCTTCCTTAGGCATTCTTTTTTATAATACTGTTGACAGCTCAAGAGAATAAGAAAATCAGTGCTCTTGCTAGAAATCTTCTTTATTACAGGGGCTGTGATTTGTAGGCAATTTTCCCTCTATAAACTTACATCTCAAATGAGATGATCCATATATTTACTTTATTCCCCCACTATACTGCCTTTAAATTCTCACTCTCTGAGCGGAAATCAAGAATTCAGACATCTTTTTCCGGCAAACGTCTTGCAACCTGAGAAGAAAGCTCTCTCCGGTAGAAATGAATACTTATTATTGTGGGAGTTTAAGTGGTGACCTTGAGCAAAGACAGCCACCGTTTACTGCTATTGCTTCATTTTAAGGGGGAAAAGGTTTAAATATTACGTGCCCACCTGAGAACTTATAATAATTTCTGTGGATTTTAAGAGTTTCTGCGAGGAATTTTGAGAGAACTAAAATAAATAAGATAAACCAAAGTGGGATGAAACCATTAAGATAAAGATTTTGGCAGGACTGCTCATGAGACTTGCTTTCAAAATAGTACATGGAATACCTAGACAGATTGTAAGGACAAAAACATGACAAATATTCTGTGGTTTCTTACTTGAAAATTCCCACACATTTAAAACCATGATAAAGATGAGGGTTAAGCAGTGAACACTGCCTTAATCAGAGGATTTGAATTTGAAAGTCAGTCACACATATCTTCCCTGTGTGAGCTAAAGCAGCTCCATTTCTTCACAAGAAAATATAAAGTAGGGTTATAATCATACAATCATTGTGGAGAACTCAGTCATGACGACACAGGCTGAAACCACATTTTTACGCTCTTTACACAAAATTTGTTGAAAAATGTATACATTGAATTGAAAGCTGTTACTTAGCAGAATAAACTTAATGGTGCATTTTACAACTACCTTATGATTTTTATGTTTGATGAGTTAGTATTTATTTTATATATAAAATAATTTCTAAAAATATTAAGATCTGAGCTTTTGCATGATACATTAAGAAATGTGAAACTTAGAGTGGGTTTGTTGTTGTTGTTTGGTTTTATTGAGATGGGGTTTCACTATGTAGCTCAGGCTGGCCTCAAACTCACAGCAATCCTCGTGCTTCAGCTTCCTGAGTGCTGGGATTACAGGCATACACCACAGCACCCGGGATATGGTGTTGATAAATGCATGACGACTTGATTTTAGCTGCCTAACAATGCTAGAGGATTAAAATAGCCTTTTCCTCTCTTCAGTCATTTAAAAAATGAATGATGTCGTTTTAAACATTTTTGGTTATTGGAGACTAAAGGAACTTAGGATAAAACAGCTGTAGCATCTTCTACTGGCCAATTCAATTGTGGTATTCATATGACACAAAGAACCAGGCTTGCACAAAGACTCTGGTGCACTGCTCAGTTTTCTTCTGCATTTTAGCACATAGGTAGGGCTGTGCATCCCCAGGTTCCAGGCCTGAGAAGGCCTCGTGGAGCCTTCAGTGTAGCTGGCCTATGGCCCATCCTTCACCTGCACGCAAACTTCTTGACTGTGGCACCACAGCTCTGAGATTCACAGCACTTTTACAGTGATCACACACTTACACACTGCAGGAGGCAGCATCCCAAGAAGCCTCTGATTTCTCCCAAGCTGGGTGCCACGTCCTTCATGAACTCTCTTTCTGAGAAGTGGTACATTCTGTGGAATAGATGCTCTCTTGATGAGCTCCTGTGGTTTGACTTTCTCTTGGCAGATTAGAGTAAGGTCCCCCTGCCAACTTTGAGGAATTGACCCACCATGTTGTGAAAGGGCCACGAAGCTGGCATTAAGGGTAGCCACAACTGCTGAGAACAACCTCCTGCTGGTGGCCAGTAGGAAGCCAGAGAATTTAGTCTGCAGCCCTCAGGGAATTCAATTCTGCCAACATCCGCTGAGTTTGGAAAACAACCCCGAGCCTCCAAAGAGATGATGGCTCCAACCAACACCTGATTTCAGACTGTAATACACCAAGTAGAGAAGCCAGCCAAATTCTACCTGGACTTCTGATCTATGGAACTGTGAGATTATAACTGCATAGTTTTTAGAATCACTTGTTTGTGCTACTCTGTTACACACCAATAGAAAAGCAATATAAGCTATGTAACTAAATATGTATGAGGCCATAAAATAGAATCTATAATCATAGTTTTTCCAATATGCCAAGCATTCAATATATTAGATGGCTGAACCAAAGCTGGGTTTTCCGAACTAATGCACCTTTTGTTTTTGTCATCTCATCTGCCAGGGCAAGGAACTTTATATCATGGAAACTTGTCATCCTCTTGCTGGGCTACTTTCCAAGCTATTTTTCCTGAGAAAAGTTTAGTTAAAGTTTAAGAAAGGAAGACCAGTACTTGTTAATCATACATAGGACATTCAAGGTGTTGATGAGAGTTCTAGAGATTATCGGTGGAGTAAAGTGAGTTGTTACAATTAATATTTTATTAAGGTGCCTAATACTACAGTTAATATCTTTGAATTGAACATTATAGAATAGAGGCAAAATAGCAAATGTTTTGACCACTGATTTGCAGTTCACCAGTTCCATCAAAGTTGTAGATTTGACTTCAGTGAGTTTGGTTGAAACAGACTTACCTTTTACTGGAAGGGCATAAATAGCATTTACAATGGTGGTGTTCTCCCACTTATTCCATGGGAGAGCTTTTCCTCCTGTGAGTGTCCTGGGAAGATAGAAATACTACGGGGAAGCAGCTGTTGTCAGGAAAGGCTGAGAAGCTCTGGGTTAAACAATGTTAAATTGATTTCTTCAAGTGACAAGTCACAGAGCTGATCTGGGAGTTCTTTGTTCTCAGAGCTTCTTGTGGAACCCGAACTGAGTAGTAGTACAGAGAAAATTAGCAAATACAGCCAGGAAGGAAGCCAAAACACAAGTTCTCAAAGGGGAGAGCAATTTTGTTGTTGTATGACTGATTCTACAATGCACTTCACTGATTCAAAACTGAAAATGTGGTGTATCCCTGCATATCTGGGTTTGCACAGAGCTATATCTCTTTTGCCAAACCTACCTAGAATATGAAGGTGTGAGAATGATGTCTCCCATCTGTAAAATATAGGGCAACTGCACGTTCTCGAGGGTAGAAACCACAAAAAAATCTATCACCATCTAAATTCCCCACAGGATGTAGGATGTGTAGGGAGTTGGCTCTTCATTAGTCTTGATAGTCTGCAAATTATTTTATCTTCTAATTTCACTCAAAAGAACTTCCTCTGAAGCTCTCTGTGCACTCCCAAGTTCAGAGCCATCTGTGATAACCAGAACTCAGTAGGTTCTGTCCAGGAATTCTACTTCCTTCAACCTCTTATCATAGTGCCTTGGCTCTAGCACCTGTGAAATGTGGTTATAGGAAGTATGTCCTTGTGTCAGTGTGGAGCTGTTAAAGAAGATACTGTGCTCATAGCACTTAGCAGACTGCCTGGCATGCTGTGCCTCTTCTGGTCTGCACAGAGGCCTGGAAGGAAAGACAGGATGTAGCGCATGGAAGTGTTAGGCGTTTTCCAAATGTGATAGCTTGGAGAAACAACCTTCATTCCCAGGAAATGCAGATGGCCACAGCAACACAGCTTCCTCATCCATGATACATACAGTAGAACAGACTTATTTAACTGGTGGAAAAAGTTTAAATTTAACTTGCACCTAAAATTTTTGTGTATGGTTTTGCTTTTTCCATGATGTGATCATCTAGTAGAAAATCCTCATCTTCTAAATTTATTTTTATCTGAGTGTGTGCAAAGCTGTCTTTTCCATGCCCTGACAAATATTAGTAGGGACATTTATTTAATCAAAAATCCTCATGTCATAAATGATGTATTTGGAACATACAGAACTAAAGTCAAAGTTCTAGTGACATTTCATTTCATTGTTTGGCAATACTTGAAAGTCTTGGGTGCTTTTGATTCACTATGCAGGATTTAATGGATTTAGGAAATGAAAACCATGTACATTTTATCAACATCTTTTTGCTATAAAGAATATCCTATAGGATTACATTTTTTGTTCTTTTGGAAAAATTACTATGGAAATTAATTATATCCCCTTAAATAAGAATACTTAAGTGACTTTCTTTTTATAACTCAGGTTGATTGTTATATTATTGTTAAGCATGAATGTTTCCTGCCAGATCTCACAGATAATGATGTAAATATCATAATCAGAGTTCATATTTGTGAAAGAATACAGAAAGTATTATTGCCTCAGTGATGGTCTCCATAGACACCACACATGAAAATAGGTGCTCTTGTTCTGCATCCCTCCATGCATCTTTCAGTGATCACTGTTGAAGCAACCATACCGTGTGCAAAACACTAGCTATGTCCTCAGGGGATCTTAGATATAAACGATAGGAAAGAACATGAAAAGTTCAAGGGAGACCTGAGAACATGCGGTAGGTTTCACAAACACAGGAGCCAAGGTGCAAGAGGGATTTACTATTAAATAACATGAAGAAATAGCAATTGACAGTCTGGCCCCCATGGAGTACCTGAACCAGGACTTCTTTCTTGTCCAACAGGTTGACCGATCTAATACAAGGATGACAGTGTCCTCCTTGGTCCCAGAGCCAGAATTGGAATGCATCTGGTATTTAGATGCTGTGAACAACCAATTTGGGCTATATTATCCATGGCATAATTATAGACTATCATTCTTCACAGAAATCAAAAGGAAAATCTTCATGTATCCCAGCCATCTTAAGAAAAGCTAAGTCTTTACGATCAGAAGAGTCAGTATCAGTAATTAAAACACTAAATTTTCAAAAGACTGGAATAGAACTATTGGTTTTTTCTTAATAATGGATAAAAGTCTTTGGCTCTTCATTTTATAAGTATTTGAGAGGTGTGCATAATGTCCCTGCAATAATCCAGTTGCAAAGAATAAAGCCTCAGGTCGCCCTTCCCAGAAATTGCCATCACTACAGATGGCCCAGATTAACTCTACCACCCATAGGCAGGCAGCAGTCTGGATCTCCACTTACTCACTTTCATCCCCATGCGGGAGCAATGTTAACAGGAGACTCCCCCATCTGCCAGCAAAAGAGATTTGCTTTTTTCAAGCAACAAATATTTTGTCCAAATGCAGTGACATCATAACAAACAATATATTTATGACCACTGTTGATGAGTTTCTTTATAAGATTAACAAACTTCTCTCTCTTAATTTAATGATTTGCGGATGTCTTGGGGTTAAAATTCGGATTATGTATTATGGTTAGTCTTCTACATCCACAGGCTCTTTATCTGCAGACTGAACCAAGTGCAGAGCAAACGTATTTAAAAAGACAAAGCATTGGTACTGAACATGTACAGACCTTTTTAATTTAATTAATTTGATTTAATTTAATTGGTACTCTTTTGACATATCTAATGATCACAGTGATCATAGGAAATTTTTACCTATCCATAATATTCTTGATTCTTCTCTATCCCCTCATTTGCCTCCCCTACCTTCAACCTCTCTTGTCTCCTTATTTACAAAAGTTCTGCTCCCATTTTTCCTTCTGTTCACTTTTTTCCTTTCCCTTTCTTCCCACTTTCTGGCCTCTCCCTCGTTCCCCTTCCCATTTGAACATGTCCTTCCTACTTCCGAATAGCTGTCCTCCTTTAGTCCCTCTCTGTGCTTGCTCACGCTTCCCTCTTGTCGTCATTCCCTAACCCATACAGAGCAAATAGTTGCATAGCATTTGTGGCGTATTAGACGTCATAAGAAACTCAGACATAATTTCAAGTTTGTAGGAGGATGTGAATAGGGCTTGTGGGAATATTGTGCCGCCTTCCATAAAGAACATGAGCCTGTGTGGCTTTTGTTACCTGAGGGGGTCTGGAACCGTCTGGCTCAGGCGCAGAGGGCCTGGTGAACTGAAAATACCTAGTGACGCATTAGGTTTGCTCTGCTGCCGTTGCTGCTGTTGTCGTCGTATCGCGCTCCTTGCATCTGCTTTGTTTTGTGGCTGCAGTGACTGTCAGTCAGGGTGCCCGCTTCCCTTGGGCTCCCCTCTTCTTCCACTAGAGGATTGAGCTTAGGAAAGCAAGATTCAGAGACAACAGCCGGGCACAGCCAGACCTAGGGCGCCCTCTACGTCTCCGTCCTGAGGCTGTGATAACCCTGCCAGCCAGTCACCTCCTCCACCTGACCCCGGTGCCTGCTGTTGTCACTGCTGTCACTGTTTGCTGCATCAGCTGAAGACCGCTTAAAATAGTCAAGGTATTTCAATCAGATTTGCATGGGAAACATTTCTAGATTTTAAGATCCTTAACATATGGCAGTGATAAAGCAGAGGCTATTAATCTTAAAGTATCTGATGAGACAAGAAAAAAAGGACCCAAGTTAATCTTTAAAGGTTCTTCCAAAAAAAAAAAAAAAGGATTCTTCCACATTATAGATTTTTATCTGCTTACGTATGATTTGGAAATTATTCTGCTGTACACTCCTGAAATTATAAAATGATGAAATAATGAAGGCGATCAAATGCACACAAATACGTGTTTTAGTCACAGATAATTTTCATTGCAATGCTAGCCACACACACTCTCTTTATTCATATCTGAACAAGCTACCCTTTATCTCTGCTCTCCACACACTCACTTTTATATTAAAACGTAAAGACCTATAATGAAGGTCGCTTATCTGGAACTGCCTATATAAGATTATCTACACCACCAAACGTAGCTACAAATCTTTTGTCCCAGAACATTGTTTCTTTAAAAATGTTGGTCCATCTTCTACCCAAAGCCATCTTTCAGGACTATAGAAAATTCTCCATTCAAATACTTAGAATTCTGCACTGTGGGAATTTTGCCTTTACCAGAGACACTGCAGAGTTGAAGCAAGAATCTGACTGCTTTTTGTTTCAGTTCTTACTTCTTTAGACAAAAACAAATATTTCACAGAGAGGCTGCCTAAAAATAACTTCAACTATCTATAAGTTACTTAATTTCCCTCCACATATATGTATATGGAATAAAAATAAATGATGTTAAGGTGACTGTAGGAAGCTGAATTTTCCTTGTACTGTGACACAAAAGTATTTCATGGTTTTAGAATGTTTCTAGGATTTAAGGTCATTTGGCTTTATTATACCATGAAAGGTTCCAACCTATAACTAAGCTACATTACACAAGGGGAGAAAGTACATCACCTCAAACAGGCATCTATATGGGCAGATGCAAATGAAACCAGTACAGTGGGCAGCTTAAATTTAAATGTATTATATGCAAAAACATTTATACAAGAGAGCTCTACAGTTATGTAGTTATAGGTTAATCAATCTTATATATAAAATTATGTATATATTTATAGTAACAAGGCTAGTCAAAGTTATATATATCAGAAAGGTCAAGCTCCCATTACCCAAGTGGGGGACAGTCCAGGAGCCCACCAAGTGGAGGACTCCCCATTAGTTGCTCTCTGCATTCTCCAGAGGCTGCAAGCCTGGAATGCCATGGGACACGTCCTGACCAGTCACTATGTGGTAGGACAGCTGGAAGGAATCACCAAAATACATGGCTCCTACCCAGTGACCTTCCCACTCTTATTTCTCATTTCTTTGACTTGCTGGTGCCAATCTCAATGCAATATTGCGTGCTAGCCCTGGAAATGGGAATCTTGAATTTTCTTGACATTAAGGACAATATTTCTACCAAATACGATCATACTTGCTGTGAGATTTTAATACATATCATTCACAAACTTAAAGGAGCTCTATTCACTTTGTTGCATATTTCTTACCTATGATGGAGTTTTGAGTGTCAGCAAATGTTTCTTTTGTATTTATAGAAATGACTATGACATTGTTTTCCTCTTACACTTAATATCAAAAGTATTATTTATAATATTCTCCACTTGATCAACACAAGTGTATTGTGAATGTCAATACAGGAATATACCTGAAATATGCATACATGCATGTGTCCACTGCTCAGTGCTGGCAGCTAGCTCCATTCCTTAGCACAACTAGTTCTTTTGACTCCTGATGCTTTTTCCCAAGTACAAGAAAAAGCCATGAACAAGGACCACGCTAAGTTCAAATGACAGAGGCAGACAAATACAACTTTAAGTGTTGAAAGAACTCTGCTTTTTCCGCATCCTTGTAAATAGCACTATCTGGGGACCCTGGACAGATCATTTGACCTGCACTGTAGGCCCCCAAAACTGAGAGTTCTCCCCTAACTGGGATGGTAGAAAGCCTGTTCTCATTAACCTCGGAAGCTCCTCACCGAGCAGCGGCCCTGAGCCAGGCAGTTGGAAGCGCCGTGAATGCAGAGAAGGGCAGAGAGGCAGCTCTGAACCCGGGCACCTTGCACTCTCACAGTGTTCCCCGCTCCTTACTCCCAAAGCTCCAGGGCAGAACACAAGGATGCCCTGGCCTCACCCAACTCCCTCTGTCATCATGGGAGCCAGCGACCTGGCCCTGTTACAGTTATGAGAACATGACTTACGATTTAGAGTTGTGCCAAGTAAATGTCCTCCGGGGAATGTAAATAAAAGGCCTGCACAAAGCAAGCCTGTAAAACATCCTTTTGTAATACTAGTCGCGCTGTAAACAGTTGCGTGGGGAGCTCTTTTTTTAATCTTAAATGCTTATGCTGGAAGTTAATTCGGTCTCCTTTCAAAGGTGGTAAAAATCAAGAAGTGCCTAACAAATGCTCAGCCATACTTACCCAGAGGCTCCTTTGGTCAAATAACAGAGCTGAAGCAATAAGAAGGAAATTGCAAATCCCTCCATGCAGCAAGGATCAGTATCTACATAGAAAAACACTGTAATGTCCATAGCTACTTTACTTTGTCAAAAAAAAAATCAGTTAACAGACAGAGGAAAGTTGCCAGAATTTTACATACTAAAATTTAGAATGAGGAGAGGAAACTGCATTTCCCTTTCCTGGAATCCCCCAGCTCTGCTGTGGCCCAGAAGGCCCGTGTAAGAGGGGCACGACTCTCTGGGACCTGAGCATGACAGAGGAGACAACAGAGAACAGGCGAGTCCTGGGAAGACTGAGCAAGGGATGTGGCCCCAAGAAAAACGGAAAGACCATCCACATCCCTGCGGGACAACACCCACACAGATGTGCATCTCCTGGCAGCCCAGGGGCTGTGGTTTGCAAACTTTAACAGCAATCATGGTGAATTGCAAATATTTATACTTCCAAGTTAAAGACCCATTAGTTAAATTCTGCCTAAAAGACTTGTTTTTTCAATGAGACTCACAGTGCATGTGCAAACATATGGAAGTACCGGAGCCCCATAGCAAATGCTCATTTTGTAGAATAAGCAAGGAGGGAGTGGATATAGGGGGGCACCACTGTGCCTCCCCAAGCAGAAGCACGCCACGCCACCCACCCTCCCAGTGAAACACCGGAGCTCCTACTAACCCAGCGCCAGCCCCTCTTCGAGCAAATAGTAGGCAACACCATGTGCATGAAAAGTCCCAGACAGCACTGGTCTCTTGAAGTCTCAGGGTCCCTCAACACCCAAGTGATGACCGAGGCCTTCTGCAGAGAAGCCTGATTTGTGCACCAGTAGTCTGAAGCTCTTAGTGTGACTTCTGTCCCATCGCAGCTGTAGCTTGTGTTCATCTGCAGCATTCCTACCAGGACTCTACACACACTGGTCTTCGGTATTCTCTCTCCTCTCATAGTGAAGGCTCCTTGGAATCAGGTACAGCAGCTCAACAGATTCAGATTCCAACCAGCCACATCCTGGGCTATGGCTCAAATTCACAGACGGATCAAGGTATCCTTGTCAAAGGATCCGAGCAGGGCTAGACTGAGTGTAGATGTACAAGGTGTGCCATGGGTGATAAGACAACAGTTGGTGAACACCCAGCCACGGTCCAAAAAGGGCTCAGGAGAGTGTGTTTCACCTTTTATTTAAAAGGAGGAATTCAAATGTTGAAATTTATGCCACTGTAAAATATGAAATTCTTATTTTATTTTCTTTTAATTAGGTGCTCAGTATTAGCACTATGTACTCAAATCTTGCCTATGGGGACCTGGGAGGTCACTGCCAAGTATAAACCATTATCAAAACCAATTCTAATGAACTTCGTATATCATGACTGCAGGCGTACTGTTTTTCAGCACTAATTTTGTATCATTTGGAGCAGCCTTGTGATGCTAATTAGAAAGAACTTGAAATAATTTAAGAATATGAACAGCAAAATGAAATGTCCAAGAGCAAATAGCATGGGCAGAAAAATTATACATGAAATAAAGATAGCTCCATCTGGGAATGAAGAATCTCAAGGAGAGCAAACACCAGCCACAGATATGTGCCACTGAAAGAGATCACAAGGAACAAAGAGCAGCAAGAACAAGGGAACAGACACCATCACTTCATTCAAGACCATGGGGACAGTAATATCCCAGGCCACTGTTAAAATTAATGCATGCGTGCAATAACTAGGTCGGCTTATTTGCTGTCCTCTACTCTGCTGGATGAAGAGAAAAGGGCAGTGAATACAGTACAGTCCTTGATTTTAAATAGTGAAAATATCCTTATTTTTTTGGTATTAAATTTTTAAAAATCAAATTTGTGCACCTAATATCAGTGTAACAGAACCTTTTTTTTTTTTTTTTTTGCAACAAGACTGAGTTTAGGTGCATGTAACACATCTTGGGGAAACATTAACCTTAATTTTTTCCCATTTAGGAGCATTTCCAGAGGGAAATAAATAATAATAATGATATAATTTGTGCCTAAAGTTGAAGTAATAATGGAAAGCAACATATGTTCACACACACACACAAACACATACTTGCCTATACAACATTATGTATGTACACAATTAGATCATGAATGCCTTTCAGATAGTAAATTAACATAGTGTTTTTCCCAGTAAAGAAAGACAATTCAAAATGTGGTAGAACCTACATTTGGTGAAATCATTAATGAAAATGTGGAAATATTAGCCTATGAGAGGTGGAAATATTAGCCCTGTAGCTCAAAATACGTAAGTACAAAAGCAAGTCAGGAGAGAGCAGAGGGCCACGTGCCTCCTAGCCTGGAACTCATGGCCTCCTGTGAAGAGTGACTACTGAGTTTGCATCTTGCCATGTTCCTTTATGCATCCCTGAGCCACACAAACGATGCTGCTGCCAGCTGCCAGGGTGAAGTCCTCATCCTGTGGTCCACAGCTGTCACCATGTATTGGCACAAGAGCTGCTTCTCCAGTTATCCAATCCTGGTCACACGGGGGTGGGGGGTTGACTCCTCAGGCAGAAGGAACTGCTTCCTGCAAGACCTCCCTGTTTTGTCCAAATTGCTTTCATGACTTCTTCGTTTCCTAGTCTTTTTTCTTCCTCAGCTAGAAGGTGAGTTCTTTGTGGGTAGGAATCTGGCTGAGTCCATCTGCCTGGATCTCAGAGCACCCCTTCCTTAAGTACCATGGCCACCCAAAGCTTTTGTGTGGCCAAGGATGCACAAGAACAGTCTGGATATTTGGCCTGGCATATAGTGGCAGCCATGAATCAGTCATTAAAGTCATTGAGAATTTCCTCTCCTTCCACTTACAAAACTTACACAGAAAAACAGTATCATGTGATATCACACCCATCATTACAGAAATTAATTCTCAAAGAAAGTGCGAAAAGTGCAGAAACAGACAGAGTTCTCTTCATTTTCAGATGTCAAGACTTCATCACTCAGCACATTAGCAGTCTCAAGATGATAAGAGAAAGAAATCCATTAAATAAGCTTCATTTAAAAACTGCCTGGTGAAGATCAGAGGGCCCCCTTTGATGTCTGGATTCCATTTCTTTGCCCTGCTATTTTTGTCCCTCTTAAATTGGAGAGGCTTGTGGACCACGTGCTCCTGGTTTCAGAGCCTCCACGGTTTTACAGGGCAGATGTCACAGTTCCCTTGTCCCCACCATTGCTATTTTTTCTCCCACACGATGACACTAGAGTTCCTTTGTGGGCTGGTTTCTAGTAGTGTCAAACTGGGAAACTTATTAGGAAACACTGGGACAGATGTGGACCATGCTTCCCATCATAAAAGAGCAAGATGCCAAGTAACGGTGTGTGGATGTTCTTTCTCATGCAACATGGCTTATAGACAACGCAAGAATGTGTGCAGTCTAAGTCAGTTCTCTGTGCAAGGGTCTTCACTGCCACAGCGTCTTGCAAAGCACAACCTCAGAAGATTCTGCAAGTCAGACAGATCTAGAAAAATAAATTCCCATGAAGTGAAATGTTGGTTCCTGAGGGGTATCTTCAGACCACAGAGCAAAGCACTTACACATTTTGCTTTTTGCTGACAAGCTATGAAGGTTTCTAAATGTAACTGTGTATTCCAATCTAAAAATATTTATTAAAAACCTAAACATAGCAGTAACTGGCTGTATTCTTTCTTGCGCTCACATGGAAGTGTTTAGAATCAGGTGCTGGTTCTTAAAATGTTTTAAGATTATTAAAGGAAGCACAGAGAAAGAAAGAAACCATGGCATCTGTGAAAAATTGAACTCAATGTTTGCAAACAAGTTTTTCATGCTCCAACATCTGTTGCTTCTTTCTTTAGTTAATTACAAGTTGCTTGGAAAATTATTATGTATGTGAATAACTTTAACAACTGAAATTATACATGTTCAATAATACCACTGGAGGCGATGAGATGAAATAATTAAAAAATGGGAAAATGCAAATCTTAAGCAAAACACGAATTTAAACATACTGTTGATATAATTGAATATTTACAATTTTTTCTACAAAAGGAAGAATTGTCTGCCATGCTCCAAACCAAAGAACAGGTGTGATGTGATCAAAACTTAGAATCCCCTGGTTTCATTTGTACACATATAGATAATTTCCTTGGCATATTTATCCTTTCTTATTAAAATATCAGTATTATGAGTGCGTTGTAAATGGTAGCACCAACACACAAACACTGTTAAGGAGCCTCTGGGACCCAGGACATTGCGGCTTGAGACTCTTAAGTGAATGTTTCTGCTTCAGTTTGAAGCAGAGATTGTGCTGTCCCTCTTACTCTGATGTCCCCAGAGCCCATCCTGGGGTTGTAGGTCATATTTATTCAATAAGTGATGGAATGAGAAGGGAAACAAAATGCTCAGATTCTAGGTACAGAAGTGTGCGTTTGGGCAAACATCTGCTTGGGAAGAGGCTGAGGCATGCAGTGTGTTAACCTACACAAGCCAAGTGAAGACCACAGCACAACAAGCCATGACAGATCTGATCAGGACACTGGCAGGATTACGTTTGGTGGCTTACACATCTTGCTTTAGAAAGCTTGGAGAGATGGGCTGCTGGGGTGATATGCTGGTCTCTGCATCGCTAAGCCTGGAAGCGCTCACTTCATTGCCTGGCTGCTGGATGAGCAGAGCTCAGAGCACATGGAGTTGCGGGTTTTGGGGAAAGTGGGGCAAGGACAGTGGTGCTCTCACGTGGTGAAGGTCTGGGCTTCTGTATGGTGTGAAAGTGTCTTTTGCAGCGATTGCCCCAGTACAGACACCCATGTGCTGCACTGAAATAGGACTTTTCAAAAGTGGAAGGGAGCACGCACTGCCCAAAGACACATTCCCTGTGGCTAAAAGCAGGAACCCAGGCTTGACACTGCAGACCGTCCCCAGGGCAGAAGGTTCTCAGATGCAGGTGAGTGGGGCAACATTAGAGTCCATCACTGTAATGCTACACTTAACTGCTCATTTTTAACATTAGTAATCAGATTAGGAAAGATGCATTTTCCTTTGTCTGAGTACTATGTTATGCATTTAAAAGAACCTATTTGGTCTCTGAATAATATGTATTTTATTAGAATTAAAAAAGATTTGCAAACTCATGGCTACTAAATGGAAATACTGTTACTATGTTCCTGTGAGTAAATCACATATATTAAATATCAGGCATCAGAGAATCTTTCCACTCCTCTTTATTGGTTGTACAGACTAGTGAATTTCATTGGGGCAGAGATGTACATGCACCGAGCATGCTTGGAACATTTTCCCCTTTCTTTCCCACCCTTGCCCCACCCTCTGCCAGTTTCACATTTTGAGGAGGCTCACTGTGTTCATTTGCTTTTGTACACTTCCCCTGCTATCTGTAGCTACACCCTTCCCCCTTTTCCCAATATCAGACAAGTGTCAGGGAATCAAAGAATAGTTGTCATGGATGGATTAATAAATGATAAAGGAAAAACATGTGCACGCATGTGTGTATATGTGACTTGTTACTTTTACAGCGGAAAACTGTCTTTCATAAAAACTTCCTTCAATTAATTTTGCAATTACATTGTTTGAATTATTGTAGGACAAAAACTAGTGTTTTGTGACGTCAAAGAAATCTGTGCAACAGATCCTTCCAACTTTATGAATAAAACATTTTGTGAAATATTCCAGATCTCTATACCAATTGCAATTTCCAGAGATTGTAGATGGTTATTTATATGTCCTAGAGGCAAACTTTTGATAGATTAATTCCTATAATCCATCATTTTCCTTTTCTCTCCATCTGCGTCATGGATCATTCTTAAACTTGATTGCCAAACTTTGAATGCTAAATTTTAGAAAACTTATACATCTGTGGCCATCCACCGTACCACTCAATTTTGTGTACTGATATTAACTTTTTGAAAATGCCCAAGTCTCTTTTAACAAAATGTGGCAGTTTTACTCTGACACTCTTTCATATTTGCAAGCTCCTCACTGAGTTATTTCATAACAAAGGAAAGCAAATTTTGTATTTCCATCCTTATGAAGATGTAATTTCAAGTTTGAGCTAGGAACATCAATCATTTCCCTTGGAGAAGATTATTTGAAAATATAAGTGAATGCATCAGAGTACAGTAGAATAGTTCATCCCATAACCTCCATGAAGGTCGTGATCACATGCTTGGCTTTCATGGTACCTGACCTTGTGAAATCCTTAGATCACTGCCATTAGCTACAGCCATTGTTAAGGAAAAACATATCTCTTCATCTAAGTTATTAAATGGTGTTTAAAGGACAGCTTTCTTAAAGGGAGAGGGAAGGACAATGTAGATAAAATGACTCTTCTCAGACTTGTGAAATCTCAGTTCTGCTTATCAACAGCAGGGTGACCCCTGGGGAGAGAAAACGCTTAGATTCGCTGCTGTCCCCCTCCTCCCTGGACTTCCGGCACCTGGGCAGCAGCTCTGGTTCCACTTCTTGCCGTGAGTTTCCAGAGGAAGAAATGAGCCCTGCCTTCTGTGGTCTTTCTCTGGGGCACACAGAGAACTTTCCTGGGAACCCCAGCAGCTATCTGTCATGTATCCAAGGCAAGAACTAGTCTATGCAATGGAGATTCACTGTGTTGAATATAAATGCAAGGCAGACCATGAAGTGACCTCTGGACCAATATTTGGAACCTATGTCTATTTAAGGGCCAGGAGCTTTGGGGGTCTGTGGGACCCTGCTGTGCAGGAGGCCCCCGGTCACCTTTAATTCCACCCACTGGATCAAAGTTGCAGGAACTTTCTTCTCGATCTGTTGGTTTTTCCTGAAGCCAAACGTCTCAAGTGCTTTGAAAAGTCATGGGTGGAGAGTTCTCTACCAGCAGTGTCTACTTGAAGCACAAGTGCTCTTCATGATGGGGTCTTCTCTAAAGCCCCTAGCGACTGCTGAATGTGTGACACTGCAGCCTGGAAGTATCCCTTACAAGGGAACCATGTAGAACAGGCACTCTGAAGAAGCATCTGCAGTCTTCTCAGTCTCAGGATGGAATCAGGCCTGCTGCCCACAGCAGTGACTGGAAACAAACCTTAAGAGAGGCTTTCCCTTTTCCTCCTTCCTTGCTCTCCCTTCCCCACTGCTGCTGAAGATTCATCTTTTTAAACAGTCTACCTGCTCTCATCTTCTCTCAAACTCTACTTTAAACAGAAGCCAAGCTAGCAAAAATTGTATCTCTTAGCATCTGCTCCTGTAGCATAGAATGTGGTCCAAAATGAGGCACAGGGCCTACACGCACCTCTGGGTGCATCTGAAGAACTCAGTGAACAATCAGATCAGGGCTGGGGTGGCAGCCAGGAGGCACTGTCCATCTTCTTGGGACACCACTCACACCAACATGATGTTTAGCACCCCTTTGGAATTTGCAGTGCACAACCTGTCCAGCTGTTTGCACCGGCTTAGCAGGAGAAGGGTGGGGTAGGCCTCCCTTCTCAGGGGACTTGGTATCTGGTGCTTCCCCAAGAGGCCTCTTCTCTCTCTAAGCCTGGAGTTGTAGGTCAATTCTGGGGCCATCAGGACTGGCTTTAACACCAGTTTCTCTAAGAATTACAGTTCTGTTAGGAAATCTGCAGTTTTTATTCTGATTATTTTTCAAACATTATCTTAGACTATGGAGTGGGGAGACAGGTAGACTATCAACATGAATGCTGTTGCCTTCTCTGGGCCTACTGTCCATGTATGTCAGACAGTTATTCCAGTAACAATGTTGCATCACTGGTCATTGAAATAAAAAATAAATTCCCTAAGAAGTATTTTAAACAATATTTAGCATGTGGTAATTATAATGACACGGTAACAGGGAAGAATAATATTAAATTTATCCATAAAATTTTAAAAGAATTAGAATAAACTCTTCCATTGTATTTATCAAATCTTACTTAGGAAACTTGTACTCATAGGATTGTAACAAGGTATTTTATGCAGTAATGGGTATGATTTGTTGCCTCTAAATCAGAAAGGTGGACTGGCTGCTAATGGAAGGAAAGCTATCAGACGCACCCACAGGTAGCCCTGAGAACAGCCTAAAGGGCAGCACACAAAGATTTAGAAATGAGACCTAGGCCCAAAGCATTGCAACAATCTTTTGACCAGTATAGAAAATTTAGTGTAAATTGGCAATGGTCAAGCACCTACAGTCTAACACATGTTGAAACGTACAAATATGGCCAATGCAAAGAAAAATGCATACACAAGGAGCACATCTTCCATGAATCTCCTCAGGAAAATCTGCCTGTCCTCCATGCAGACAGGACTATAGCTCTCTCGGAAACCACTATTCCATATGTGCAAACACCAAACATGAGTACAAAGAACACTGAGTCAGTCAGCGTTCATTACTGTAACAGATACCTGGGATAAACAACTTAGGGCAAAAAGGTTTCTTTGGTTCAGTTTCCACCCATGGTTAGTTGGCCCTGCCACTTTCAGGCCTGTGGTAAGACAGCACATCATGGTGGTAAGCACATGGTGGAGGAAGATGTTCACCAGATGACCAGGAAGTGAAGCAGACAGGTGAAGAGCCTGATATCCTCTTCCAGGGTATGACCCCAATGACCTCACTTCCTTCCACTAGGCCCCACTTCTCAAAGAGCCCCACAACATCCTAAAAGTGCCATGTGCTAGGAACAAGCCTCTAACACCAGGGTCTTTGGGAGACATTTAAAATACAAGCTATAGCACAAATCATTACAAACAAGCAAGCAGCCAAATATTAAACCATTTGTTCAATTGTAAAAATCCAGTGTATCCTAAGTTACTTTTATATTATGACAAAGGCACATCTAGCTGTCCTATTTGAATAAAAGTCAATGCCACTACAAAGAAGTTTGTTAGATCTTGGAGATATTTTAGTAGTAAAACTTAAGTAGGGACCTGGGGATCATCCTAGCAATCTAGGAAGAAATGGAATGGGTCTTTCTTTAAACTGCAGGTATAAATTGTCCAGAGAGCACTGAAATGTTTTATACATGATAAAGGCAAGATAGGAGATTGAATGATAGATATCATTACCTCTGAGGCTGAAATTCTATCAGTCTCATAAATTATGTCACCAGCATGCTTAAAAATTTTTACCAGAATAAATTCATAAACTGCTTTTTGTACATTCATACTATTAGGTTATTCATACCTAATAATAGTATGAAAACACATCTTGAAATAAAACTACAAAAATTGCTTATAGTGTCCTTTAAAATATTGCCAAAGTAAGAAAAATAGCATTATTTCCTATCTTCATAAAATCCTTTAAAAAGCAAGTGACTTAGAGGAAAACCTTGAACTTTGTTTCTGAATCTTACTTCAGGGGAAAAACAGGAAGATAAAGAACACAAAACTATATGGAGCCAGAGTTTTCTTCTATCTATTCTGGAGTTTTGTAAATTCAACTGAGACTTTTTGGAGAAAAATAAAACTCAAGATAAAACAAATACACGGGTACCCACTTAGGTCTTTCGATGGGTCTAGCATTATAGGTATGGGATCTGAGCATGTACCCTTTCACCCCACTGTCTTTTCCACTATTTTTTATGAGGAGAACACAGCATCTTGGAGATCTTCAGGCCATGGAGTGAGAAAACCTGACCGTGCATCTTTCTATCCCAGCTGATGCCTTGGGTACCCAATTAGTTAGCTCAGGATCTTGGTTTTCTCACGTGGATAACTGGGACAGAATGAGATTTCCCCAAAGCATTTGGAAGCCCTAATGTGCCACAGTACAAAATGAGTTACACATAACACTCAGTATTTTCACACATCACAACCCACTTAAGCTTCCACTTGCCAAGGTTCACTGGTTCCCGATTTATGCAGAGTGCCACTATTTGACAGAGACACATTTGAGGGTCCAACATTAGCTCTGATTGACTTCATAGAATTCCCTTTGAAAATCGCAGTTGATTGTGATGTCTTTCTTTATGACCTTTCTGGGTCTTTTGTAGCCCAATTCATTTGTATCCATCAAATACATATCCATCCTGTGTTCTCTGTTGAGATATTAAATCATAGCCTTTAGTCAACTGCTTTAGGTACCGTGATGTCTCTGTAAGAAATGTACTGTTGGTAATTCTAAGTCTGCTTCTATTTTTAAATTATTTTTGCCACATGTGGCACTGGCTTTAGCTCCACACTTCCACATCTACTCTCCTGTGAGGGGATTTTGGGTTACATTTAGGGAGGAGGCACTTGTACTCCTACAGCATAACATTTTATACCTTTCTTCCTTCCATGTGCTGTAACTTTCAGCCAACACATAGGACTATACTTTATGCCATGAGGTTATCTTTGGTTAATTACCATGCTTATGAATCTACTAAGGGCTCTCTCACGGTTGGCTGCAAGAAAATAATCTCAACATTATGAAAATGAAGAGGACTAATGAGTGAAAGAAGTGTTATGAAAAGATAAATATCTCTTCTTTCTTTCAACACATACTTCACACTCAATGGAAGCAGGGTAACATATTCATGTTTCCGAAAAATTATGAAAATAGAGCCATGTCTTTAAATTCTATTTGTGCTTGAGAACCAGATCTTTGCCAGTCACCTACTGCTGGCCTGCTATTGGGAAAGTTCATTAATCTTTCTCAGGGTAAGTTTTCCCTTCTGCAAGTGGATGTAGTAATAAAAACTGCCTCTCAGAGACTTAGGGAAAATAAACATGGTACATTTTAATTTCTCTCAGTGCAGGGCAAATTATATAGTATGAGGCCAATAAAAGGTAATGATTTTATTATGCAGCACAGGATTTCTGGTTATCATTACATGTTTACCTAATAACTAAGCATACATTAATTAGTTTTCCTAGTGCCAGAACACAATACCTGACACTCACAATACAAAGGAATACAGTTTAATGAAGCTGACCAGTTCAGTGGATTCCATTCATGGTCAATTGGCTCCAAGGCAGAATGTCAAGGCAGAAGGCCACTGTGGAGCAAAGCTGTGTAGTTTATGGTAGCTGGGAAGCAGAATAGGGAACCAGCACCAGAAAGCATGACATGAGGGATACATGCAGATTCCAAGACCACGCCTCCATGACTCACCCTGATAGATCTGAAAAACTGCTCCAGTAATGCCCAGGCAGATCCAAAGCCAATCGAGTTGGCCCTGCACTCTATCATCATGTTCCAGCATATAGATTTGTCATTTAATTTCACTATATGACATTACTCTGTAAGTTGTAAACTCAAAGGCTTGATTAGACGAGTATTGTTGTGGTTACTAGCTATGATCAAAACTAAAATGAAACAGAAATATGCCAATATCATAGCCAATACAAAATATTAGCAATACCTATACATTAATGGAAATTTAACATTTATTGCTGATATATGTTAATATATAATATGGTTATAATTTAGTATGTAATACAGTATAAATATTTTGTTATACATTAAAAGGTACCACTTTTTCCTCTGAAACTGTACAGATGTCAATAATGTGATTATGCTAATAATTTCTATTTGATGGATACCCATGTTCATCTTGGTACTGGGTGGAATATACACAAATATCATGAATTTTACTACCGTCCACACAGCTGTGTTGGTTAGGTGTTAGACCTCCACATCTCAATGAAAACACTTCCCGGAGGAGTAGAACACTTGCCTGGAGGTCAGTTACCTCAGAGGCAGAGCTGAGAGCTGGCCAGGACTTCCTAAACCTGCATGCTGCTCTGCACCTGCTCCACGATGTGACGTGGCCAGAGGATGCACTTAGGGGAAATAGGGAGTGAGTGCATCTATCAGCACCCTAGTGCACCTCATCTGGGCTCAGCCAAGGTCTCTACCAATGCCTGGGGGGACATGGGTGGAGCTGCTCCCTCACTGTCCTGGACATATGTGCCTCAGGGTGCAGAGAGGCATGCAGGGAGTCCCAGAAACATAGCACTCAGCCCCTGGGCCTGCCCTTTGTGGAGGAAGACGCAGGAGCCCAGAGGCACTGAGCAGGGTACAGGTGCACATAAAGAAGTGACCCTGTGGGACCCAGACTTTCCCTCTGTGTCTGCCACCCCGTCCCCCAAACTAGCACGGGCCAGAGTTTCCAAGCTGGACCTTCACAATCCCCTCCCAGTGATGGTCTTAAGGATGTGAACTGAATCCCTTCACTGAGATGAAATGAAGGTTTGTTGATGTACTCAGAGACAAGGGCATGTGGGTTTCAAAGCAGCACTTAGCAAATCTTTGTGCGAAATTAAGTTTTAAAATGGTGGATGGAGCAAAGAAAGATGCTTGAGTCTTTTACAGCCTGTGTGTATTTGAACATGAAACATTAGCCTTCATTTATCTATTAGCTCAGATTCTTACACTTTTCACAAACATGTCCTTTCCTAGTAAATAACATTTCATTAGCACACTACCAATTTTAACAAGCTGGAGCCTTGAGAAGCAGCTACTACCCAGGGAGGGCAATTAAAGAAATGAGAGCAAAAACCAGAACTTAAATGTGAGACTTCTGCCAGAAGCAGGCAATCAGCACCACCTATGGTCCAGGAGCTTGGGTTCAGGGAACAGTCACCCTTGCCTCACAGCAAGAGACTGAGTCGCCCAACTATCACCACACTTGACATCTAGTTCGATACTGGCAAGAGATGATCACTTTAAGACTCCAAATCAACACATTATGCTTCCAGCTACTATCCAGACAAAAGACCTCCTTCAACAACAAACAGACTTGGAGAGTGAAGATTTATAAACTCAGCTAGAATATAAGACCAAATATGTTGCTTTAGGAAAATAGCTCTGACTTTAAAATAAGCTTCTCAGCAATGTAATGGATAGGACACATTTTCCAAGCAATCCAAAGAGGGCAGAAAGCTGAGTGCATGGGAAAGTCAGGTGAGAAGGAAAACAAACCCTGCTTTGCCCAGGAAGAAGTGGGTTGATTCCTTCAGGCACCCTAGCACCTACCTGCCTGAAGGAAAACTGCCAGGAGGTAAAGCTTGGTGGAAAAAACAAAAGCAAATGCAAATAACTGAAACACCTAAAAACTTAATCTCCTTGAAGATATCCATGGTGCATGTTCCTAGATTTGAAAGCTGAAGTTATATTTATTTCATAAATTGTACTTCTGTAATAAGGCAACAAATATATTAACATTCAGGAAGTTCTTCAAGTTGAACATTTACAATCAGATGTATGTAACACACACACATACACACACACACTCCAATAACTCCGTAAGACATATACTCTACTGTTAGCTTAATATATTTTTCTTTCATTAGCTTGTTTTTAACATAATTACAGAAGATAATTCACACTAAAAAAGTGAATGATGTGCACTATTTTCTGAATTCTTCAAATCAGAGTGTTTAGAATCTCAACTGCAAGGTCATCTCAGGTCACCTTCTCTTACCATCTCCTGAGATGACATGAACTTTGATGTGGAATTGCAGAGTGCAGCACTCAGACACTAAGACAGCAGGACTGGATGAGATAGTTCAGGAAAGGATAAAAGTGCCCCACTGCAGCAGGTTTTCCAGAAAGTGTTGCAAGTGTTGATAAATTTATCCTTCTCATTTAAATAAATAATTTTAAATTTCAGTGTCTAAAATACCTATTTTATTTATAAAAATAAAATTTCATGCATCCTGCACACTAGATTTTTCATGCTCCAGAGTTGGTTTAGAATCATCTGAGAACTGCCTCTAGGATAAGTAGTATTCAATTACAGCTACTACGATACCTTTGTCAGCTCAGAGGAGGAAATGACATTTGCAAATTCCAATACACATGCTCCATAGGTCTGGTATGAGATATGGCGAAGCACCTCACAGCCTTCACCCACTCCTTGAAATCCCACGGCTGTCAGGGATGTGGGGCTTAGCACCCCACAGAAGCAGGCTTTCCAGGTGCCCAGAGGCACCCTGGCTCAGCCTCACAAACCAAGGGGTGGAAGTGCTGGAAAACCAATCACAAAATCCAGCAGGAAGATGCTGAGCTTCTCTGCCAAGAGTTCACTGGTCTCTGGTCTGCACTGGGGAGCCGGTACCAGGGAAGGCGAATGCAGTGGGTGCCCTGCAGGTGCCAGGGCTCAGTCATCCTCCCAGAAGAATGGGGACAAGAAACAAAGGGGCTTGAGCAAAGAGCTTCTCAAGCAAAGCTTCCTTGACAGTTCCAAGTGTTAGAAGAAATATGCCCTTCTAAGGTGGGGAAAAGCAAAATCATAAATTACCTTCTCTCTGAATTGGCACCAAACTGTTCCGACAGTTCCTCCAGCCCCAATGTGTGTGGGCTTCATCGTACATTCTGTGCTTTGATGAGCCACAGGCATAGGGCACCACCCCCTTCTCCACACCAAACACGGAGATCAGATTTGGCTGGCTGAAGTTACTCAGAACTGGAAAAGTCCAGGGTCATTTTATCCCATATGTGAATATTTAACTCAAGTATCTCGAATTTTCAGAGTTCCACACAGACATTCTCACTAACCAGCAACGTGTGTGATGGGCAGCTTCTCATGTGTGCAGAGCACACATACCTGATACCTGGACATGCTGTGTCCACAGAGAATGAAAATCTTCAGAACATAGTGTCTGCTGATGGTCAATGGCTGCACAAGGTCTAGAATGTGAGAGGACCTCGTATCTACAGCCAGCCAGCAAACGCACATGAGGGGTCTGTGGAACATTTAAGACTTGCAGAACACAAAGTGCTTACAGAACACCAGGTGTGTGTAGGGAATCAAGATTGCCTACAGTATCTAGTATGTGTGTGTGCATCTTGTGTATTAAGAACATCTAGTGTGTGCAGAGAACTTAGTGGCTATCAAGCCTAGACACCTAGCTCTGGATTATGGGCAGGCCAGGAGGCGGCTACTTACCACATTGCAGCCTACACAGTCGTCCCCGTTCTCACAGGTCCTGCGGCGAGCCTGAATGCCACCCCCACACTGGGCAGTGCACCTCTCCCACGGCCCCCAGCCTGTCCAGAACACGTGCGGTGGGCAGAGCAAATGTTCATTGCAGTATCTGTAACAGGGAAACCAACAGGAAGAGGAGACCGGTCAGTGTCATGTGAAGCTACAGGCAGGTCCGCTCTCCATCCCTGCGCCAGATGTGGACGACATGGGCATGCTCTGCGTGAGGGGCTTTCTGTGTTTGGAGAGGTTACACCATACAGGAGGCAGATGTGGCGCTGGCCATGCTGTGTGGGCACAGACAATGGGATGCACAGCAGACAATGAAGAAAATGCTGAACTCACAATGCAGGATGGATCTTCCTGTGCAGCCAATTAAAGGAGAAACAAGACAAAACAAAACCCTTCAAATAGACACCCAGAAGTAAGAGGTACAGTAGGGCATTTATCTTCTAAACATAAACGGAGAGAGAAAATGTGTTACAAATACAAAGTCAGCATAGCTTTATATGGAGTTCATTTCTCATTCTTGAATCAAGTAAGTTCCCTAATTTTCTTAGGATAAGTTAAAGAAAAGTTAAAGCATGAGTTTGTCACACCACTGACTGCTTCAATTATGGTGCTTCTATGTTTATTTTTAGGATCTCAGAGCGATGCCACATGACTCACTAAAAGGCCACAAGTTATTTTTCCAAAATGTGGAATTACAGTACAGTTATACAAACATCAGTGCTAAGTTTCAGTGTTACACTCTGTACTTCCATACACACACCCACTTTGCCAGTTTTTAGCCCCAAACCCAAAGCCTCCTTTAGCTCTAGGATGAGCCACATTTCTCAGCAATCTTTGATGACACAAGGGCAGTGAAGTGGAGTGAGGAAAACAAACATCCAAGGAAACAACAGGCTGGCATTCCTCAGTCACAGCACCGCGGAGAGGATGTTACTCTGACTGCAGCCAGATTCTGGGCAACACCGTTGGTGACTTAAAGAACTATTTCAGCTCAGTCATCTGTCTACTGATCTCAGATTTAGCATCTAGAGAATATTACAATGAAACATGTTCTCCTATGGCTTTCTCGCTTGCCAGGTCATCAGACTTAAAAAAGAAGCAAAGCCTCAAATCATCTGGCCTAAGTCAGTCCCTTATGTCATGGTCATTCACACCAGCTTGGCCCTACAGGGCACTGTGAGAGGGAATCACTGAGTGATTCCTGATCACAGGTGTCTGCAGTCGTAGATGGATACAGCAAGTGGACACACGGTCAGTAAAGCAGGACAGAGCAAACCCATGCTCATACACAGAGAGACTTGCATCACTTGATGTACAGAGACAGATGCTGCACTTGCACTGGCCACAGGAAGCGCATTTCAGTAGTAGAAAAGGAAGGCTGATGGCAGAGAGCAGCCCAGAAAAGGATGTGGGAGGTATAGTTCCCTGACAGAGAATGCTGGAGAGGTCCAGCTGCTTTTCTAGCAAACCAGAAACCACAGAGAAGGCGAGGCTTTGAGGATGGAGTGCAGCTTGAGCAGTGGACAGTGGGGCAAGAGAAAGGGGCAGTGGGGTGAGGACAACCCAGCACCTGCTGGTGTTTGGGAAGGTAAGGAAAAGAGGAAGTGGAGAGTGAGGTGAGGAAGGTAGTGGGGACAAGAAGAGAAAAAGGTGAGCAGAAGTGGGATAATCTGGATTTTATGAAGATAAATAAAGTGGAATGAATAGAGTGGAAGGGGGTCTATGAATAGAGTGGAAGAGCCTGGATTTTATTTGCATGGAGGCAAGAATTCCCTCAGAGCTTTAGAGATGATCCAGCACAGTACCAGTGGGACTGGAGCCCCACTTCAGGCTGGGATCTTCTCTCAGTGATGGCAGCCAGGATTGGCTGAGCGGGAGGAGCTGAATTCAGCACAAGGGTGAACCTCCAAAGAGAGGGTAGATCACAGCAGGAGAAACTGAGGGGCACAGACCTGGGCTCTGGACTGACAATGTGGAGGGAAGAGAGATGTTCTTGGGAGGTATGCTGGCAACAGCAGGACAGAAAGGAGGGGATCTCCCTGGGGCTTGGGAGAGTGGACAGAAGTCAGGCTGCCGCTGAAGGTGGGAGGCATTGCTACCTCTAGGGAGAGAAGGCTGAAGTGTGACAGCTGAAAGGCCACCACAGAAGCAGGTTAGTTCAGAGAAAGGGCTGAGTTGTTCTAAGCGTCCACCTGTAAGAGTAGCCAAGGCACATGGACAGTCAGCTTTCTTTATCTTTTCAGTGTTGGGAAACTAGAATCCTAGGTCTCCCTCTTAATGTAGTAGGACAGAGGAATCCCCTGGATGGTCTGTGTGCCATAGTGAGAGGGAGGGGCTTCTAACTAGGACAGCAGAGCCTGGCCTTGACTTGGAAGTGGCAAGAGCACAGTGGGGTCCAACAGACTAAAAGCCTTTGCCCTTCGAAAGTCTGCACGAACATGCAGAGTTCCAGTAGGTAAGTAACAACACACATGTTGGTACTCGGGGCATTCCAGAAGGAAACTGTCATTGATTTTGAGATTTGGCTTTGAGGAAGTTAAGAAAACTCAGAGCATCATAAAACTGTGCACTTAATTAAAAATATATGCATGCAGCTCACTGTAGGTAGAAGGAAAAAAATAGAAGGTTGTCTCTCTTTTCTGAGCCGATTCACAGATATTTGGGAGTTTTTTTGTTTTTCATTCTAAACCTTTATTCTTTTTATTTTATTTTAAAAAGAATAAAAACTTTTTAAAAAACATTAAAAATGATACAGAATTTCTAAACAAGATGATAGGAAATTAATAACAGTTGTTATATTGCATATTGTTATCTTCAAAGCAATTACTCAAATGACCAGATATAGGAATGCAAAATTGATCAAACTACTAAGCACTAACTGTTCCTTTCAATGAACCAATAGAAATTAGTAGTACAATTAGCTTAGCTATTGTGTGTGTTTGTGTGTGTGTGTATTTTTTCCGTTCTTTCTTTTCTCATTTCTCTCATCACAGTTGTTCTTTCCTTTTGGGCAGTTTCTTTCTCCTTCCATGTCTACTGTACTTTTCAGATTTTATTTACTCTTTTGGTTTCTTACACTGGAGAGACAATACAATGTTTACACATGTGAGTCTGATTTATTTCACTTACAAGTATGGTCTCAAGTTGCACCCATTTACCTATAAAAGCCTTGAGTTTATCTTTTTATAGCTAATACTCCATTGTATAAAAATACCACGTTTTTATCCATTCCTCAGCTGATGGGCATTTGGGTTGCTTCCAAGATTTAGCTGTGACATATTGTGCTGCTATAAGCATGGGTGCACATATATCGCTGTGGTATGATGTTTTCAATTTTTCTGGAAAAATACCCAGAAGGAGAATATCTGGGTCAAATGGAACTTCTAGTCCTAGGTTTCTGAGGAATCTCCACATTGATTTCCAGAGTTCTACCAGTCTATGCTCTCATCAAAAGTGCAGAAGGGTTCATTTTCCCCACAGCCCCACCAGCATTTGTTACTGGTTGATTTTGTGATGACGGCCACTGTTTCTGGGGTGAGATGGAATCTCACTGCTGTCTTAATTTGCATTTCTTGAATGACTAATTATGTTGAACATTTTTTGATATATTTATTTGCCATTTGTATTTCTTCATCTGAGAAGTGTGTATTCATCTCAGATGCCCATTTTTCAATTGGTTCTTTGAATTCTGGGAGTCTGATTTGTTTAATTCTTTATATGTTCTAGATAGAAGTCCTCTGTCTGAAGGACAGTTGGCTACGGTTTTTTGAGTCACAGACAATTGAAAGGATGGATTCCCTTGGACTCTTTCACTCTAATCTTACTTTTCAACACACACACACACACACACACACACACATGCACTAGGGAGGGTAAAGAAAAGTCTTACCAAAAATAGCTTGTAAAACCCCTGGCTTTTAATTAAAAACTATAACAAATGAGCTACAGCATCCCCAGAGCAAAATAAGTGGCAGTGCACAAATATTTTGTCCTATTCCCCTACAGCAGGCCACTTCTGAAATCTCTCAGCATGTTGGAGTTACAATTCCATGGTCACGTAACCCCAACACGTAGCCTGGCACATTTATCCTGCATTAATAAATCGCCTCTTGGACTACATTTTGAAGTTGTCAATAACTTGCCTTCCTGTGTTTCCTCTTCTCCTTCTACAGTAGCCCTGGGAAACAAACCACCAGAGGACCTTGAAAGGTGTCTCCCTCTGAAACAGCAAGATCCTCGAGGGAGGCTGCAGGTAGAGAGAAACGGCTGGGCTCTCTCTACCTTTTGTGTCCAGATTGTCACTCAGGAACCCAGCCTGGCAGGCGCTGCTCAAGGGCCAAACTCCTCCCAGCCCCTTGGCCGGGCTGTGAGAAAGGAGCTGCTTTCTGACGCCCTCTTCGCGCCCACTGCCCTAACTCACACTCCTGTGAGCAGCCTCTCTCGTGAAACCCTGGGAGCACAGCAAGGATGCGGGATCCTTACCTGCCACCTCTGCTTTTCATTAGCGGGGTGGGATGGAATGGAAAATGCTGACACAACCGGCCAGAACTTGGCTCCCGCCATGTCCAGTCCTCACCATGTGGATCTTTCTTAGCAGCTAACAAGCTCAATGTTTGAAATGTATTACTGGCTCTGCTGGGTCTCTCGGATATTAAAGCACTGAAAATCATGGATGCGTTTCATTCATTAAGATTTTAATTTTGCTCATGACTGCTTATTCTTATTTTGCATTTTAAATCTAGCTAATGACCCAGCTTTCCTTCTCCATAAATTATCCTCCTTTCCATATACCTAGCCTCTAAAAAGAATGGCCTTTCAAAATCCCACATTGACTAGATTCTCAATATTGTTCTCTGTCTCTCCTCCTCTCTCTCTGTCTCTCCCTATTTGTCTCTGTCGCTCTCTGTTTGTCTCTGCCTCTGGCTCTCTGGGCAGTCTGAGGGGTTCAACCCAGGGGCCCATGGATGTTAAGCAAGTGCTTGACCACCAAGGTATATATACCCCCAGCTCACTTTTTATATGTCTTTATGCTAGGAATTGTTTTCCCTTCTGTTTTCTCTTCCCTTGCGAGTTTGTCACTGAGCCTATTAGGCCTCTTTCAAGAACAATTTTCTCCTTGGTCTACTCTAAGTAATCATCCTGTACTGGGCCATACTGGAGAATACATACTTTTTATGGCACTGTCGTCTTGGTTACTTTTTTCTCGTTGCTGAGCCAAAATACCCCACACCCAAAATGAAGAAAGGAAAGGTTTATTTAGCTTACAGTTTGTGGAGGTTTCAGTCCATACTTGGCTGCTTAGAGGCAGAGTGGCACATGGAAGAGGGTGAAAGTTCATGGCAGCAGAGCACAGCAAAAACAACCAGAGCAAAAGGGAGGAATGGCTGCAAGCAGCCTCTTTCCTTCCCTTACATTGTAAACAGGCTAAGCCCACCCAGGGGGCATGTAGCACTCATACAATCTCCACACCCTCCTCTTCCACAGGCTCAAGATGTACCAAAGTAAGCACCCTAGCTTCCTGCTGAATCATTCAGCCAAACCTCTAGACTCCCCAAGTTGACACAATGTATCAACTATAAGGGGCACCATGAAACTACATACATTAAATCCACCATAATACCAATGATACATTACAGGAGAATAACAACTTACACAGAGAATCACTTTTGCTCATCACAGGATGAAGCAAACATGCTGAAAAGGCAAATATAATCATAATAAATCCCTACTGGCTTCTGGAACCCCTAAGTTTACAAATGCATTGAGCGGGCTCCGATGTGGTTCCCCGGATCCCCATCTCCTGGGTGGAATCCCACACCTTGGAGAATTTCACTTCATTGAATATAAGTGAGACTTGGCATTGGCTCCAAATCAAAAGAATATATCAAAGGTGAGAGGAAATCATTTCTGTGATTGTGTCACAAGATTGTCCTGCTCGTACTTCAAAAAAACTCTCTCCCTTCCTGGCTTTGAGGCAGCAAACAATGTGGTCAGGAAGCCTTGGGTCTCAAAAACTTGAAGGTGGCTTATGGCTAACAGCCAGCAAGGACTGATGCTGCCAACAACTTCATGAAGTAGGAGGCAGACCCTCCTCCACCAAGCTCCAGACGAGACCACTGCCAGTGCCTGCCCTTTCCTGTGGCCGTGAGCCATCCTGGAGCTGTGTGCAGACTAAGAGCTCACAGAAGCCACAAGAAAATAAACACATGGTGCTTTGAACAGCTGTGTGGTGACGCTGTCACGGGACAAGGACTCAAACAGATTTGAAGTCGTGTTAATGTAAGAAATACCTAAAAATGTGAGAGGGCTTTGGTGACCAGGGAATGAGGGGAAGCAAAACTTTTGAGAAGCATCATAGAGAAAACTTAAATCAGTTTGTAGAGAATTAGTGGGACTTATTTTGGTATTTGAGGGTGCAGCTAATGAAAGTCTAGAATTAAAAAGGACAAAGAACTGCATAAAAATACCACATCTTTTTTATCCATTCCTCAGTTGATGGGCATTTAGGTTGTTTCCAAGATTTAGCTATGACAGATTGCACTGCTATTAACATGCATGCACATATATTTCTGTAACATGACAATTTTAATTCTTCTGGAAAAATACCCAGAAGAAGAATAGCTGGGTTAAGTGGGACATCTAATCCTAGTTTTGTGAAGAATCTCCAAACTGGTTTCCTCAGTGGTTTCACCAGTCTACAATCCCATCAGAAGTGGAGATGTGTTCTTTTTTCCCACGGCCTCTCCAGCATTTGTCATTGGTTGATTTCTTAATGATAGCCATTCTTTGTGGGCTGAGATGAAGTCTCAATGTTGTTTTAATTTGCATCTCTTGAATGACTAATGATGAACATTGTTTCATATAGTTATTCTCCATTAACAACCATTGGTGAATTCCTACAATCCTGAGTGGTGAAGCTATATATTGTCTCTGTTCTTTTAAATTATTATTTTCTTATTCCCTTTAATGATTTAATCAATTTTCTATTCTTACATCTGGTAATCCAAGCAACTTCGTTGAAGATAACAGTATGTGATATAAAAACCATTGTTAATCCCTATCATTTGATTTGAAACCCATATCATTTTTAATGTTGTTGCTTTGTTTTGCTTACATTTTGCTATTGTTCTTTTTTTGGTACTATTTTCTTCCAAAAAAAAAAAAAAGAACTCCAAGGGTAACACAAAATCCAACCATATTAGAAAATGGGTAAAGGATGTCCATAGACATTTTTTTCAAATAAAACTGACAATTCGCCCAGGTGAACATGCTCACCAACACTGAGTCATAAAGGAGATTCCATCACAAACAGTAAGAACCACTTCAGACCTTCTACAATTGCCGCAAACAAAAACAAGAACATAATAACACAGAGAATGTGGGAAACTGGAACTCTCACACATTGCTGCTCATTTACAAGAGATGCAGCAAAATGCAACTACACCCCTACAGTGGAGTATTATTCAGATTTAAGAAAGGAAAGAAGATATGATACAAGCTACAGCACTGATGAACCTTGAAAGCATTATGCCTATGGTAATACAAGAAATAGAACATGTAAGTGTGATGTGAATTATACAGCTAAGGAAGTTTCCAAGAAAAGTGTTGAAGGTATTACCTGATTTCTTCTTGCTGGTTACAGTAAGGCACAGGAGTAAAGAGCAAAATGGAAGATTAACTTTTAAAGAAAAGGAACAGGGGCTGGGACATTTTGGAAATTGACTTCTTCTGATAGCAAAAGGCACTAAAATTCAGAAATACCCCCCAAGCACTGGTAGGAAGAGTTGGCATAGAAGAAAAGCTGAGGTTATGGTTATATAATGTCTCCTTTAAACTTCAGGAAGACAAAGTGTCAGAGAGAATCTGTAGGCATTCCAGGTTCTGCCAGAGAATTTTTATTATTTTTTTAAATTCTCTTCAATGGTTTGGTGATCTGAGCAACACTGTTGAAGATAACAATATGTAATATAACAACCACTGTTAATTCCTATCATTTTGTTTTGAAACCCTGAATCATTTTTACTGTTTATGTGTTGTTTTCTTTTGGTCTATGTTGTTGTTATTTTGTTATTTTTAAAATTTCTTTTAAAATATAAAAGAGCCCAGAGCAAGCATGTCTCCCATACCCTCTCCACAGCAAAGGGTCCCCCATAGGTTGGAGGGGTTGTGTCTCAGCCACCTCCGCATGACCCTAAGGCAGAGAAGAGCTGCCTGGAGATCTGTGAGTGTGGCTTTTCTTAGTGGAATACACAGAAGGTGTTCAGAATATATGTTGAATGTTCAAATGTTTAAAAAAAACTTACAGTTAAAAAATCCTCTCCAAAATATCCTCCCATGCTTGGAGCACACCCATCCCATCATTTTGTCACCTTCTGAAAGCAGTTTTGGAAATTATTCATGTTTTTCTTCTGCTTGCCTTGATGGATTGAGTCAATTCAAATTATTTACAGCAATTTCTGTCAAAGTAAGATGTTCCCGTGTGCCCTCATCTACCTTATTCACTGGATCAGGTACCATGTCACTTCTGTCTCTTCCCTGAAGTCAGAATGACCAGGAAAGGAACATGATTTGAACAAATTCAAGATATCGAAGCAGCCATGGAGGTGCAACTAAAGACACCCATGAACCCCAGAGAAATCTGAGGAAGACCTATAACATATGTCCATAATAGTACTACAAGCTTAGACCAAAAGAGACAGAGAAAGTATAAATGAAAGGCTGCTGGAAAGCCAATGTTCTAATTCAGGAAGAAGCTGCACAGGCAGATAAAACCAACTAGCTGTGAGCACATGGGCATCTGCTGCTTCACAACATAGTGAGGCTGATTCAGGAAGCAGAGTTAAGAGCCCAGAAGATCCCAGGACCACAGGGTATTGTGGCCAGACCTTAATCGAGCAACTCCGACACTCACCTGGCTAGAGTTTGCAATCTCTAAGAAGCAGTGATTCTTCTGTAATTTCTCTTTTCCCTGTTTTTGCATAGGACTGTCCATCACCATCATGCTTCCACCTCGGCACTGTACACTGAGTGCTAGTGGTCAATAATGTGTCTCTTTTGTTTTAGAGAGCGATAAAAAGATGTACTTCACCCAGGGAACCTCATGCACATATAAGCATGATTTAAATGGCAGAACTCTGGGCTCTGGCAAGAGGTGAAAAGGGATTTTGCATGTGGGAGACATGAGAGACTGGGAAACAAGGGTCATCAGTGGCAGACGGATTGTAGTGTGACTCCAGTGACGTGCACCCCGGGTATCCACATCCTGCATAAACCCCTCCTACCGAGTACAGGCAGGGCCTATGAGTGACTTCTAACTGATAAAATGTGGAACATTTGTTACAAAACTGGTGCAATGCCTGACTAAATAATATAAGGTTTGAATTCCTTATTATGGTCATCCCACATACTGACAACAACCACGTGATCTTGCAACAGATAGTCCCTGATCCACTCCCAAATGGGACCAGGATCCCACTAAGGCTTTGCCTGTTACCTGCTGAGTCCCAAACAGGGGCTGCAGTGGCCACCCATGACAGGTGACCTTGGAGACTGTAAGATAGTAAATGCACGTTGCTCCAGTTTGTGGAATTATTGTTATGTAACAAGAAAGCACCAACACAGATCATCAGATTTGCACTTGGAGAATATATACACCAGGGTCCAGTTCTTCTACTTTGCTCAGAGCCTAAATAGGGAGGAGTAATTCTACTCAGTCCTTACAGCTGATGAAAATGGTTTCCAAGGGAAATTTTACAAAAGAGAAGCACTGTTTGTGGATTGCACAACACATGTACAAATTTAATGAGATATTTTCTATCTACTATTTGGGGGGAAAGTATCATGTGAAAATTTTGAGATTTTGTTACAAATAAACTCCCATTGAATTATCCCATAAACTGGAGACTTTCTCTCAGATGAAGTCATTAACTGTAATTCTAGCATGAACTTAGGGATTGTGTTGGACAATCAGTTCATTCCCTTGTGATCACCCTGAGCTTCTTTAGGTTTCATGACATTTAAATCAGTGCGATGTGCTTAAACATTTTCTATCATGGTTTCTTTTAATTTAATTTTCAAATACATTCATTGTCAGAATCAGGATAGCATTTCTTTTGTACAATTTAGGTGGAGAGGCCTCCCGCGCAGCATAGGAAAGAATGTAAAATATTTTGCTTTTGAAAACCAAGTTCTATTAAGACCAAGGTTTTCATGAACCTGCTGGTAAAACTTTAAAAAGGTAATTCAGTAGAGGAATCCATATAAAATTTTATATGATCTTCATTCTTACCATTCATCTTTTTTTATTACTCAAACTCAACATTTCCTCCATTAAACAAATACAGAACTCTAATAAACTTTTCTTCTGTAAATAAGGAACATGCTAGGTATAAAAAGTGTCCAAACATACAAGCCATTTCTCTCAATCCTTTTCTGAAAATACAGCTTTCTGCACAAGCCTGCATGGACACAGAACACGCGTGTACATTAGCTAGAAATGAGCGCCTCCTCCTTCGTGTTCTCAGGCTGGGAGACAGGGTGGCACCTGTCAGGCTTGTGGCAGCGCCTGAGTGACTTTGCCCAAGTGGGCTGCATGATGTGACAGCTTCCAGAATTTAAAAACTTGTGACCAATTTTAAATCTTACACGGCTTGGAAATGGCAAGGAGACAATTCTTCTATAATTGGCTTTCCCACTTATCAAATGGCGTTAGATGGAAAATGACAGCCCGAATAAGACTGTCTCAAGGGACTACTTCAGCACGGCAAACTCTGCATGCAAAAACCATCTTCCTTTCCCTGTTTGTCTAAAGGAATAAAATCTTAATTGGTAAGTGAGGAGCACAGTGAAGAAAGAAAGGAAGCGCTCTGCCTAAACTCTCTGCACAGTAAACTTGTTGAATTTGTTGGTATATTGTGGGTGCCACCTGCATTACAAAGAATGGCATACAGCATGTTTATAAAAGACTCTGCTGAACTCATCATCAAATAAATACTACCTTTGCATTAGAAAGCATAGAGAGCCATTCAATAAGTCGATGTCAGTACCATAGACCTCCAATTCTAAAAGCTTTGTGGAAATTCACCTCCTTGGCTTCTCTCCCCATAGTGCCAAACTAAGCAGCCAAGAAAGTCAGTGATCACACATGTAGATTCTGAAGCTAAAATCAGATGTCTGATTTTATACAAGGAAATAGATTGTTAGATCTAACACTAAGCTGCAACATGGGTGTGACATGCTGAAAGGGTAAAATGTACACGGGATGGCTCTCCCTGTGGCTTACACTGCAGCTTCAGAGCAGGAGTCCAGTAACAGAGCCCAGGGTGGGCACAAGCATTGCCAGGTGTTGGGCACAGTCTCACCTGTGCTCTAGACCCTGCATTTAGCACTCATGGAATCCTTACCCTACCTGGCCGACAGTACCTGAATGTGAACTTTCTGCCTCCCTGGGAACTGTAGGCTTTCGTACTAGTGTAGCTGAACTCTCAGGGATAATCCTTCTCTAGCAGACTCACTGTCTCCAAGAGCCTAGCGCAGAGGTCCCTGCAGTTCCAGGTGCCTTGGAATTGCCCAGTTGAGACAATGAAGAAAGGACTCACGCAGGAGAAGTGTTACAAAGAAGAGGGCGATTCCACTGAGTCAAGAGATGCCACAGACAAGTTAACCTAGATACAAAACCACAACTGACCACACTTGGATGGAAGAGGCATGAGGATGGCAATGCGGGGGCACCAGGCACGTACCTTTCCTCGCGGTTCTGTCCCACACACACACGGCCCCCGTGCCTTGGAGTGGGGTTGCTGCACGACCGCTGCCGCACCTGGAAGCCAATGCCACAGGTGGTGCTGCAAGGCGACCAGGAGGTCCAGGGAGTCCAGCCTCCATTCCTGGGAGAGAAGAGCAAAATGGTTTCTCTGTGACACTGATTTAGAGTATAAGCCCTGGGTGGACCCAGTGCAAACAAATGTGCAAGACTGTGGGTAGACTATCTGATTGAAACGTCAGCTTTGAGATTGAACAGACTGGACCACTGTTGATCTCACTTCAATTACTGAGAGTCCCTGCACCCATCCCTTCTCCCCCAGCATTTGATTTTGAAGTCAAGATAGGAAACTTGAGAATCCAATTTGAAGTGTATTGTAAATCATTTTAAATGTGCTATATCAGATACTCTTGAAATATTTTTGTTAAGAACATGCTAAACCACTATAGAATAATATTATTTTGCAAGAAAGCATTTAGAAATGAATTCCTAAGTCTCTAAAGTTTGTGGGCTTATTTGATTTGTATTATATCCATTATAATCTATGCAAAGTATACCTCTCGACAAAATAACCATCTAAAGCTATACACAATATTCTTTCAAATGCATTCACATCAGCAGCTCTCCTGATAACATTCATTGTGGTAAAGAGTGCTACCATGTTCCAGCTCAAAAGCCAACTTTATTTAAAATGAACAGACTACTTAAGTTGATTCTTGGCTATTTTCCTGAGAATTGCCCAAGGTTACTAGGACCACAAATAAGGCATATAAATTCCATAAGTCTGTATGCATGTATTATATAGAAATATAATAATGTAGATATAGGACTGTAAAATAAAAAGAATACCAACAAATTTTATATTTTTTATCTATAAAAGAAACCACTCTTGACAGCTAAAGGAATTTCCCTTAAAATACATATATTCGGACTGTTTATAATTTAAATATCTTCTTTAGCAGCTTTTCTGGCTATTAAAAATAAATTGTTGATATTTTAGAATTTTTAGTGTTAAATACTCTATTCAGAGAAGATTGTAAATTCCTTCAGAGATGGCCTACCACACATGGCATGTTTCTCTGGGTCTGCTGTCACATATGCTTTCCCATGGGTATGGGGAATTTCCATCCATAGGCATCTTACTTGAAAAAAATCAGTGCATGCTAAGTCTCATTTTTACTTATATATTCTGTTAAAGAGATGAAAAATCCACAATAATGTCGTTGATGATGTGGCTCTAAATAAGTTGAGTAGATAACTTTAAAATAATTTGAAATGAAAATACTTTCAAGAAAATTCTTAGTATGCTTAATATTTGACCATTTTATTCATCAAAACAGTGCTATAAATCAAATATATAGTGATAGCTTTATGCATACTATAATAAAGTTGCTTTATGACAATTTCATCCAAGAGATCCCTCCATGTTTTTCATAAAAGTAATGTTAGTTTCTCATATCCTCTATCTACACTCTCACAGATTATCCAAGTAATAAAAGGAATTAATCAAGGAGTACAATTATTAAATAACACAGAAAAACATTGCTTTCAAAATTGCTTGGAAATTCTTAAATTCTGAAAGCTTTTAAAAATATAAAATTTTTACAATGCACATAATATGTTTTAAGCAGGAGTATAAGCACATAAAGGTATGTAAGTGATATGCAGTAAGTGAGGGAATAATTGAGCGCAATTTTATATATGCATTCTTATGTATGGGCCTGGGTTTACAGTATACTTTTAAATGCTTCATAGAGGTAGACGAGATAGCTGGCAAAGAACAAAAGTAGCATCAAGTAATCATCTCCTGTGAGATGCAGTCTAAGAATTAAATCAGTATGAGGGAATTCATCCATGCATTTAGAACATTGCTAAAACCAGTTCAGTTATTAGATCTTTAATTTAAAAATAATTGTTGGTGTTACTGCAAGGCTGTATACAGAATGACCTCCTAACTAGAACAAGAACTGAAGACTTGACAATAAGCAAGTCACAGTAATGTACTTGATGTGTCCTTTTGTGCTTAAATAATACACACATAGTAGCTATTTATTGTGTTCTTCAAACAGTGAGTCTGCCCAGCACCAGCTGAAGCCCCTGTTGCACAGAAAGTAGACTATGTACAACTCCTCTGGCTTGTGTCTTCTGTCAGACAAAGCAGCTACATTTCTGCAGCCCTAATTGGCTCCTTCCAGCTCTGTGGAGCTCCCAGTCCACACTGTGAACAGTGCAGACATGAGTACTCTCCTGCCTTGGGCTCTCAGAGTGGGAACATCAGTGTGATTTTGCCTCTCAATCAATGAGTTCATAGATAGTTGTTGCCCTGGTGGCTTGTGCATTTTAGTTAGACAGGCTCAGGAAAGGGAAGCAATGCTTGAAAAATACCCGAAATCACTAAATGAGAGAGGAGGGAGCCTACAGTCTGATGGCCATGATGCTTGTGATCAGGGCAGAGGATGGAGTGCTAAATCCAGCACAGTTGTTGTTTAAAAACATATTAAAAATCAAAAAGGAGCGCAACAGGCAGAGGCTGCAGGAAACCACCTCAGTGGGTCATGTGGTTTGCAGCGTCTGTTGATCATCCTGATTCCAGCTGAACGGGATCTTGACTCTGATACACCACAGAGCATAGCAGAGCTCTCCCAGCAAGGCTCAGCCTCTTCCATCTTCCAAATAAGATGCGATGTTCTGCCAGCAGTGACTTCACATGTTTTACAGAAAGCGATTCCGAAGTCACAGGGACATTTCCCTCCAACAAGCCAATCGTTTTGCATAAATTAGCAATATTTTTCTTTTTCTTAATCTAATGAGGAACAGATGAGCAAGTTTTTAGAGTTACTATCTCTTCTGTAGCTCAACAGTACCTCCCATAGATCCTGTAATATTTCAGAGGTGAGTGCCCTTGTCTTTTGTGCCACCTCTGATTACAACAGGGAAGGCGGGCATGAGGAATGATTTCTCAATGCCTTGGTCACCCTGAGCCTGGCAGGTGACTGTGCACTGCAGTGTTCTGGGGACCCACCTGGAGCAGTTAGCGATCTCCATGCTGGGGCCCTCACACTGCCAGCCGCCACATTGTGGGGCCGGGCTGTCACAGGAGCGGGACCGACAGAGGCAGGATCCCACAGCACTGCCGTCTGTGTGTGTGCAGAGCATCCACGGGGACCATGGACCAAAGCGCCCATCCACAGTGAGATTCCTGGTCTAGAAAATAGTAGAAGGAGAGGTGTCAGAAAGGATAAAGCTGCAAATAAAACAGACTGAAAATGAAAGATTGCTCACAAGGCAAACAGAACACCCTTAGAATATTTTAAAAATTATAGTTAGTAAGGGACCTGTGAAGAAGTACTTTACAGTAACATCAGAGGTCAGCAGTAGATGAAGAAGGCATAGAAGACAAGCAGGGAAGGTTACTAGGAACTTTGCAATCCGGTTTTGGCAGAATTGTCCCTAGATGTTAGAAACCCACAGACCAAGAACTGCAGACAAAAATTATAGATGTACAATTGTCTTGGTTACTTTTCTCTCATTGCTGAGACAAAATACCCAACTCCCAAAATGAAGGAAGGAAAGGTTTATTTAGCTCACAGTTTGTGGAGGTTTCAGTGCATACCTGGCTGGTTCTGAGGCAGAGTGGCACATGGCAGAGGGCAAACGTTCATGGCAGCAGAGCACAGCAAAACAACAAGAGCATAAGGGAGGAATGGCGGGCCAGCATCTGCTTTTTCTCCCTAACATTGTAAACAGGCTACCCCCACCCAGGCGACATGTAGCACTCACATAATCTCCATGCCCTCCTCTTCCACAGGCTCAGCGTCTATGTATACAAAGTAAGCACCCTGGCTTCCTGCTGAGTCACTCAGCCAAACCTCTAGACTCCCCAGTGGGAGGTGGACACCAACACTGCCTAAGTTGACAAAATGTATCAACCATAACAACAATCTTGACACATGTTTAAATAAATTTTTAAAAATGGAACATTGGTCAAGTAGTTATTTAAACTAGGCCTGGCTCTAATATCATGTCAACTAACAACATTTGACTCCAGTGTGTCCTAGAGTCTGCTGAGCAGCCGGAGCTTCTCTAGGTGTTAGACAAATCCCACAGAACCTTTCTACAACTGCCCTCTGAGGGTCAGTGGGGCTGGCATGCAATTGTGACCACAGTGAGGTCCAGTGAGTATCACGACAGGGACTTTGGGAACTAAGGAATGTTCAACACACTGGCAGGGACTGGGAAGAACCAACCTGGGCCTATTTTGAGTCTTAAAGGATAAAGGAGGACCAGGGAAGGTGGCTGGCAAGGACAGGGGAGGCTGGGGTGGTGACCAACAGGAACAGGGCTGCCAAATGCCAAGAGACCAGGGGCCAGGCCTTGTCACCACAAGGTGAGCAGGGCATTGGGGGGTGACATGTGGGACTGAAGGACCTGTGTAGGCCAGGTCAGTGTTGGTGTCCACCTTCCCCAGTTACAGGCAAGCTGGGGGTGGACACACACTGTCACTACTTGAGACATAGTAACGCATGTTGTGTGTTCAGAGCTCCTGTGTCCTTACAGCACAGAGGACTAGACAATTTCCTATGAATCATGTACAGATCTTTGTGGGAGCCAAGGAGCTCTAGAGAGGGCACTCATGAGGACAAACCTTAGGTCATTCCATCCAAAGGGAATTCTCAAAGGAAGCATGAAGAAGGCCTAAAGCACAAGCCTTCAGGTTTTAGTATAAAGATGTAAGCATCACTTAGCAAATCAGACAACAGAAGAGATATGATGAGGAATAAATTGCATGCTTTCCTCTTACTGTCTGCTGCCTGCTGCACACTACCTTTGGCAAAAGACCAGCACTTGAGGTATTCATCCCCTGTGCAAAGACTCACCATATCCACCAGAAACAACTCCATGGGTGCCACGACTAATTTTTGAGGGGCTCCCAACCATTTCCGTATGTCACCATTTCAGAAAAACACCAATACTGTTTGGTGTGTGAACACACATCTCACTTTTGATCCATCCTTTCTCCAAACAGGTACACAATAAATGTGTCCATGCTCTGACATGGTTCTTTGGTCTTATCCAACTGCTATGGTTATGACTCTACCCTTCCTTCTGTCTAATCATCCCTAACACTTTCTAGCCCCTAAGGCATGTGAAACTGTGAAATCTGCTCCTCACCTGGCTACTTCTATATATAACAGCAGTAGCCGGAGAAAGGGAATGGAGGTGGCTCATCAGAGAGTAATCCAGGGAGAAAGTGAACGTTCAAAGGCAGTTTCTATTGCCGAAGTAAAGATCTCCATTTCCTAAGGCCCATAACCCCTGTGTGCATCACCCTTTCCGACCATAAGGTTTCCTGGAGAGCACAGTGCCTTCTTTTTTTATTTATTTTTACAGAAAACTGAGGCCAGATGGAGCCCTTTCTCCTGATGGAAAGAAGAAAGAGGAGGAGGAGAAGGAGGAAGTGCTCCTGGCTACAGTGCATTTATTTATACACTTAGGAGGCTGAGAGTAATGTGAAAACTCTCCGCCTAACAGTTTATCCATACAGCTTGCCGCAGATGTCCAGTGTTCTGGAGACCAGAGCAGCTTATTCCTGTGACTTGCCTCAGGCACTCTGTGTTCTTGAGGCTGGCTTTGCTCCAGCCCTGCATGTGTGTTTCATTTCCAGCTTCAGCCACTCCTCATATCTTCCCCTTTCCTGCGCTGTAGTTACAAGTGAAGGGTGGTCAACTGGAGTTGGAGGAGTTGTGTTTGGAGGATTATGTAGAAGACCATTTCACTTTTGGACCTTTTCATTCTAGATGAACCTGCTTGACTTAGGCTAAAGGTTCCCAGTCCACAGATTTTCAGTCCCTGGCACACCTGTCCTTGCCTGACAAGGTGACTAGAACCACCATATTGCCAGATTCTCTTGTTAAAGCATCAAAGGCCCTGGGAGAAGAGATTTCCCATACTCATCTTCCACCCGCTGAATTACCTCCTCTTTCCCTCTCCAAAGGACTCCTGTGTCCATGAAGTGTCCACAGTTCCTTTCTCAATTTAACCAGGCAGATACTACCTAATAATTTATGTTCTTACATCCACATGCCTGTGTCATACATAAGCACCATTGCTATTGTTATCACTGTAAAAGGATGAGACTTTTGTGCAAAGAACCAGCAATGGTGATCAGAGAGAACACTTTTATAATGTTTACAGAAAACAGAGCTGTGCTATTTTGACTACTCAACTAGTCATTGCAGTCCTCAGAACTTGAGGTCTGTCAGGGACAGGGGAGGGTGTGTGCCCGGGAACCCTTCAGAGCTAGGTCACATCCACTGCTGGGCCTGCAGTCTATTGTGTAGGCTCAGGAGCAGGCCATGGCCCCACCACACACCTGCCCCAACAGGAAGATTCCTCCAGGATAAGAGGAATGTGAAGAGCTTTCTACCTTTCATATATGCTATAGTCTAAAGAAAATGGCACTTGAAAACTCAACAAGTTCCTAGCCTAAAGGCCCTCTAGAAGGTGAAAGTGTTATATGGATCAGGCTGACACAGGGTTTATTCCAGTTGGATTTCACTATGTGCCTCTATTGCAGCACTGAAATGATGCCTCAGCACAGGATCTGGATGATGAGAAACTCAGCTCTCAGTCGCTGCAGAACTGCAGCCTCTCCCAGACCCCTCTACTTCTGGCATGAAGGTATCTTTCTCGGAGGGGAAGTGGGGACAGGAATTCTTGCTGTAGCTAAAAAGATAAGTTTCCACTGTTGCTGTGATAGCAAACCTAGAGTTTTCATTGACACAAACAGTGCACTGTACCATAGATGCCATTGGTTTGCCCCTACTGATTTAGAGTATTTTAACATGGAACACACTATGATTTTTAAAATATTACTGACAGGTTTGTTGCTTGGGCTGGATTTGCACAGAAACCCTGGTATTTCCTACAGATCTCTCTGTTGCTGAATGGAAGAACTATGGAAAGAAGGGAGGTTGTGAGGAACCCTGAAACTCAGCACAGTAGAGAGAAAATACTAAGATCACAAAGTCAGGAGGACATACAATGCTGACAAACCAATTAAGACAAGCAAAGAGATCACCCAAAGCTCTAGTTCATGTGCTTTCTTGAAACAAATCTCTTCTCTTGGAAGTAACCTGAGAACTTCTGGTTTTGTAACCCAAAGAACCTATGCAGGTATTCCAGTCAGGGTGGATGGGTTGAAGCACTGGTTGGAAGGGAGTTGTGCTCACTATGGAATTTTTCCTCCCCATTCTGGGGTAGAGTAGGGATCTATGTCCCTTGAACACAGGATGTACCCAAGACCAGGGGGTGACTTCCAAATGGTCTTAGCCAGTCATAGAAACCTCCTTTTTGGGCCAGTGCTGGGTCTAGAGATGGACATGTGACCCAATTCTGGCCAAGAAAATTTAAGGGGGGATGGTAAGAGGATTCCAGGTATTTCTTTCCTTGATAAAGGAAAACTGCCCCTCATGTTATTCTTTGGGTTCAGATTCAGATACGTGAAGACATAATGTCTGACACATCTGTTGCCATTTTGTGAGTCCAGGGAATCAGGGACCTGCTCACCCAGTGCCCTTCTCAAGGGTACAGCAGGATCTGCCCTGACAACATTGTCTTCAGATGCATCTCAGGATGACAATAGTCCCTGCTATGGTCCTGTGCACTGGGAATTCAGTTCTTATAGGTACACTAGTGCTATATTAACTGAAAAGCAAACTAAGATTCAAAGCAACTTTATGACTTTCCAGAGATTACACAACTAGCATTGGGAAAGATGTAATTTTTAATGCCAACCTGCCTGTTTTTCTTTACTGTTCAGGATTTTTCAATCTTGGCACTATTGACATTTAGCAGAGATAATTCTTTTCTACGAGAACCACCCTGTACATTATAGGATGTTTCATGACATCAATGTCACTGCCTAGTAGATGCCAGTAGCACACAATTCCCAGTCTAGACAACCCAAAACGTCTGCAGGCACTGCTTGATGTCCCTGGGGGCAATGATCTCCCATCATCCTCCCTGTTGAGAACTGCTGCATTGGAATTCTTTGCTTTTTCCCTTGGTGTGGTCCGAGATAAGGGGGTTTTAGATAAAGAGATGTTCTCAATGCTCCCTTGTCAGTGATATGCTTGGGAAAATGATGAGCTAATAAGAATGCCACACATAAGAGAGGAAGGAAGAACTTGAAGTGATAGTGATGAGGAGGAATGAGGCAGATAAAATAGACCAGTAATAGTCATTTTGTACTGAAGGGAAAGAGCTGAACTGGCACACGACCAATGGGAGCACAGAGTGACTGTCATTCTACAGACAAGAATGTGGCTTCAGTCCTGGCCAAGGGTGGGGTAGCTGCAGACTTTGCAGGGCGGTGTCTTCACCCCAGCATGGCAGCTGGTTCTGTTCCCTTTGGGGGCAAGATGAACACACAGTCCTCAGGGAAGCCTGAATTTGTGGGAAAGGGCTCTGGACTTCGTTTAGCCATGTGCTTGTTTTGACCCTTAATAGATAAGTTTGAGACTCTGCCTAGAAACTAAGACCACGAATTATGGAGCAAGTTCTGTGGCTTTTCTTTTTCATATGAACAAGTATTTTTATAGGTTCTTAACCTTCCTTAAGCAGACATCAGAAATAAAATTATATGGGCTGGGTTGTAGGGCAGTGGCAGAGTACTTGTGTAGCATGCATGAGGCCTTGAGTTCAATCTCCAGCACTAACAGAAAGGGAAGAAGAACTAAAGACATTTAGAATACAATTCCTATATTTGTACTTTCTTCCGGGTTTCTGCCCAGTGGCCATCTGTTTGGGGTATGTGTTTGACTGTATTAAATATTAATACACAGTAAAAGATTTTTTATCAGTGTCACACATGCCATTGCAGTATATGCCAAGCACTGCTGTTTATGCATATTAACTTCTTGAGGTTTTATCATGTCCAAGTAACTATGTCTCATTTCACAGATGTGAGACCTGACTCCAGATGGGATATGCAGTTTTCTCTAAGTCACTTGGATGTGGAAGACCCAAGAATCAGCTCAAACAAGTGGAGTCCAGAACTTGTGATCTCATTTAGGTCATTCAGTAACGTAATTCTTTAGATTCTTCTATCTGAGAGTCTCAAAGAACAATCATATAATCCATGTCTCATTGGGAATAGCTAATTTTCCTCTACCTAAGAAATAATGAATTGCTCAGTGCTACCTAAGAGAGATCCAATTTTTGTTAACAAGCATAACTCCTAACCCTATGTTTGATTCATTCCTGTTCAAGTAATTAACTGTCAGCTGACCAAAACTGTAGACACACTGGTGAGTTCAAAAGCCCCTAGAACACATCTGTATTTTCTTACTGTGTTCTAACCATTATTCTCTTATGAATAAATCAGAACTTATATTTTCTATTTGGACTTTTTTTCCAGCATTAACAGATAACTATTTTCCAAGTTTCTTACACCTTCTGCCAGAGATTGCTACAGAACGGAACTTAGATGTGTTCCTCAGAAAGCCTTTTCTTCTTATTATATTCATTTAATCTCATCTCAAAGCCTAGATCTACAAATGAGCTACGAAGAAAGACTGCAGCTCTCAGAACTCAGCTGGAGTGTTCTCTGGCCTCTGGTGGGGCTGGTAAATGGGGGCAAGCTTATTTAATGCTTCTGAGCCCCAGTTTTTCCATCACCAAAATGGAAGCAATAATGACCATCACTGAGGCTCACCGTAAACATCCAATGAGCTGGAAAGTTGCCTAATGTGATGCGGGAGCACAGAGGTTGGGGCAGAATTTCTTCTTAGTTCCCTTTACTTTTTATATGGTAGATTTCATTACACAGTGCAGAAATACTGTCTTTTCTGCTCTCTGAGCATAACACGCAGGGTGAGAAACTGGGTCAATCATCCACTTATCAGCCACTGCTTTGGGGATTACTGGGAACTGACAGTAACATCCTGCAGATGACAGGAAGTCAGATATACTGGATTTAAATCCTGGCTTCTTTCCCTGTGAAGCTCTAGAGCTTCCAGGAAACTCTTTAGATTCCAGTCTATGGTACTGCCATGTAAATGAGGGTTTTGAGTTTGGTCACTGATAAATCTCCTTTCACGTAAAAATGCTCGTTATCCAGAGGTCTGAGACGAGTCTTGCTATTAGGAGACTTTAGGTATTTATTTGGTCTGTGCCTGTTGCTCAGGATGTATTTTGGATCAGGGACTCATCAGATGGTATGGTATACCAGTAATCCTGGACCTCTAAAGGATTTGGATGGCATTCGTGCATATATAAAACCTAAATAGATTCTTAAGACTACAGCACACTTGTTAAATAATGTTCACATTAGAAGTTATACAGGGCACATCTATTACTCTCACTGGTCTACATATACCAATTCAGATCTTGCTCATGCATTTCAAATCCTTTAAACTGAGAGTGATGTTTTCAATTACTATTTCATAAGCAAATAAAATGTTCTTCAATATGCCAGTGAACTATTGTCCTGACCTCTGGACTACAGGAACTTATGAATATTTCAAACAGGGTTCTCCTCACGTAAGAGGTGATATAAGTAGTATTTAAAAATAGGGGTTTCCTACTGGAAAATGATCTTTAAATCTCCAGGAAGGATTCCTGGGGGGGTTCTCCTCTCCAACTTGAACCCTTAGGAAAGCAGAAAATTTAAAGCACAGGTACAGATAGAATGTGTTTCCTCTAAACTTCAAGATTAACATGGAAGTAAATTACATTTTAAATGATTATTAAAATATCTAAGTTAAGACTCTTCTATATTAGTGCCAATAATTTTTAGCTTGCTCATCTAACAGATTTTTATAAGAAGATACATAACTAAAATAGTAGTAATTTTATTAATTTACTACTATTACTAGCACTACTATTATTAGTAGTAATAATTATAACATTAATTGTTTATTTTCCATTTTATAGTAGTAATTTTAATAATAATATATAATTTCCTATTTTCTAGCTGAAAGTCCATACAAATCAGAAAAGTATGTGGTGTTTCTTTTCGTTGTGCTCCTAATGGTGTAGTTCATTATTTACTGTTGACTTCTTCATGCAGTCTGATCTTATGAATGCATATTTTGGTATGTGGCCAGATCCACTGGGTGAGAAGACAGGGAGCGGGCTCTGTGCAGTGAAGTCACCTTCTATCAAGTGAAATGGACTTTGTGATGAGTGCCAGACACAGGGCTAGAAGCCACCTCTCAGCTCTATTTTTAAAGCAAATCTATACCACTTCCGACTTTAACAGAAGCTTCCCTTGTTTCTGTGGCCACTTCTTAACATTAGACTCCTCAGTTTTCTTTTTTACTATAGAAATATACAAGATCCAGTATACAAGACATAGCTTTATCTTTTGCCAAGTGGATGAGTGTAAATTTCCCTTTAGGTCATTAGCATATCTCAGATATTCACTCAAACAACCCTGGTGCCTGGGATCAATGATCTCACTCCTTAAGAACTGACTTTTTACCATGAAAAGTGCCAGTCCGACTGCAGGAAGATGTGCGCATCGTTCAAAGCCCTGTCTGTATTTGGAGCCACATTCAGAACTTACACATTGCGTTTTATTTTCTGCAGAGGGATAACCTTTGTGCTCTGAAAGTGTTCACACACAGGAAATGAATTAGCACACATACCAGTTTTCTAGCTCTCGCCATGAGACGTGGCAGAAAAGTTTCCTTCTGGCAGCAAAGACCTGGAGTTACACAATCAAAAGTTCTCACAGTCACTGCATTTGAAAGCTTTCAGAGCCTTGAAGTGTGGGTGCCTACAAAAACACACACAAGCCCCCTTCGCAGGAAGACCTCTCCAGCCTGTGCTTGCCTTTGCAAAAGGACCCTGCTCTTTCCCGCTCCTGCTTCCTCTCTTCAGTCTGCCTGCTTTCCCAACTTCGAGTTCAGGGATATGCTTCATGACCACATGGTTTAGGTCAAGGAAAGGGCAGGCTTTTCAAGTAAAAACGCAGTGCAGAGGTTTTAGGCAATTCTAATGTACTGGGGAAAACAGCAACGGCTTCATTCAAGGATGTGCAGCTTCTCTCCCCACTCATCCTGCAGAGCTATGGCTAGACTGACCGGTGGAGATCGCAGCTATGTGCTGGCAAAGTGAGTCTGAAGCTTTTCAGATACATGCAAATTAATAGCTGTTCTTTGTTGTTTGTGCTGCAAGGACAGATGGGAGAACTGGAAATCACTGCATGAGGAGTTTTAAAGGCAAACAAAAATTGGTTCCTACAAATGAGGATCCATGTATTTACAGAGCTAGGCCTGGACAAACAAAGGAAACTAGATTTGCTTTGATTGCATTCAAGGTCTGGCTCTAAGTTCATGTGAGTTTCTCCTCACTATTCTGGGTTCACCATGGGAATGCACATCCGGTTGTTTCTCCCAGGCCGGCCTGTGACCCGCAACAGGGTCTGTGATTTGGGCCCCATGAGGTCAAACTAATGTCCTTCCCTTTTCCCTTTCAAGCCTTTCTTCATATCAGCTTCTGGAGTTATAGCACCCAAAGGAAATGTATGGGTGGTGTGGAAGTTCCCATTTTATCAGTGCTAAAAGGGCCAAACAGTCCATGCTAACTCTGGAGAGAAAAACTTACAAGAATCAATCAGATGTATTATGCTCTGAGATAAAATCTGCAGTGTTTTTCTGTTAAGACAATTCAAGCAGACACAAAGTGTATGACAACATCCTGGTGGCCCTTGGACAAGCTAAGTGTTAAAAGTGTTTCAAAAAGGCAGCCTGGATTTGCAAGCTTTTGGGGAAAAGTGGTAGTGGGGTGGTCAGGAGAACCTGGATCCTGTGAGGGGTATTTCTGGAACCTGGACAGGGTGGGGCATACCGGGCAGGTGGAGAGGCTCTGCTCCCACTGTGTCACGCTGAGGCTCTCCTCCAGGCTGGTGCACTTGTTCATCACGACGTCCCAGCCACAGTAAGGGTCCTGGGCCCCAATGCAGGTGCTGGAAACACATGGCAAAGGGTCAAGAGAGGCAGCTTTAACTATCCAATGGCAGGCAAGCCAAGGCCAGCCTGGCCCTTGTGTGACAGCTCTGACCACTACTGATTCCCATTTAGTGTTGGAGACCAGACCAGGTGAGGAGAAGACCTCCCCATGGCAATGGGGATAACTTCCTTGTAACTTCCCCATGGCAATCAGTATAACTTCTTTGTAAGAAGAAGAGTAATGGACTGAATTGTGGGAAAGCAATCTGTAAAGGCAGTGGTCCCGAACAGGTCGTTATGTACCTTAGTAACCATTGTAACAGAAACAGAAACCTTGGAGCTATATCTAGGGCAAGGGTCTGGCAGCCTGCCTGACAAACCTGTACTTAAGTGCTGTGCTCAATAAATCAACCCGCTGGTTACCTTTACCAGTCCTCCCGACCCCTTCTGTCTTTGGTTCATTCCCTCTCCCCTCTCCCTATTCCCAAGGTCGGAGCTGAACTCCGGCAATTTAGCTCTTTGCATAACCCAGTGCCTAGTTAACCATCAATTGCTTGCTTGGGTTGAATTATGTATACTGTATCTAACAGTCAGGGCAGATGACCAAGTGTGTCAACAGGAACATTTAGGTGACATCAATGGAACCAGAATCAAGTTTGTAAAGCTCAGAAAAGGTAATATAGTTATCATCACCATCATCCCACCACAACCATGATCTTCTCATCTCCTTAGTAACAAGTAAAATTTGTTGAACTTTTGAGGATAAAACCAACTTTGATATTATCTAGATGCCTGACTATGACAGGCAGATATTAGTATTTTCACTTTCTTTTCCTATCAGCAGAACCATCATAGCTGTCATCAGCATTTTACTGATGCAATAAACAAGGTACCGAACATTTGAAAAAGTACCTTAAGGGCAAGAAAGTGCATCTAATACATAGTTCGTTCTAATTAACTATAACAGAGACACCTTGCTTTTGAGTACTGTAGCTTTAAAATGCATTAAAATTTTAATTTAATAGATTCATGCAGCTACATCTACAGTATTATATCAGAACTTGTCCATGGTGATTATTTTGTATGTAAGATGGACAGTGATTATTTTGTATATAAGATGGACATTGTTACATGAATATGTTGGTCCCTACCTCACAAATAGGAGAGATGGAGAGAGAAAGGGGAGGAAGGCAGAAGTCACAGAGCCCGAAACACACAAGAGACATCACACACAAAGAGGGCAGTGAACATCTGGAAGCTCTCTGAGGGGCCCGCAAGTCAGCCCGTGGGAAACAGACATAAGAAATGGGAGGCCATGCCGGTGAGGAAGTGCTAATGGCCTCTTCTTACAGGTGGGATGCCAATCACAGGAGAAAAAACATTATAGAGCTACCAGCTCACCAGGAGGATGAGAATCACAGCTAACTACTACTCAGTGCCATGGGAAGGGGGTATAAATAAGTTATCATTATTAATAATATCAAAGACAAAGTTAACACATTAATAGGTTAACAACATAAAAAGTGCTATTGTAGGAACTCGACCTGTATCAGGTCATTTAATCCCCATAACAAACTTGTAAGCACAGCATTTCAGTTAAATACTACATTTATTCTCACTTTAAGATGAGGAAACTGTAGCATGGGTCTATATCTGTCTTATGCATCTAAGGGAGATAAGAATCAAGAGGGAAAGTGCTTTAAGGCTACCACTTTTAAATTATTATATCATTACTCTTTATTAACTACCTAAAGAAATTCAAACAGATATAGTAATAATAATTAAAAAAGCTGTTTTCCAGTAATAGAGCTAGGCTTGTGTGAAAAGGCATGTCACTAGAAACTTAGAACCTCAGAACTCTGACGTGTGGCTGTGTGCATCCATTTTGTTTCCTGGTGAAATTTCAAACAAGACAGTTACAAAGGAAAAAGTAAAAGCTTTTCTTCTGCAGTAGTAGGTACTATTCTTGCTAACCTAAATATTCTGGAGACATTTCTCTACCTACAGATACAAGGCTGCATGTCTCCATTATGCACATATCTACATATACAATGTATAACTTTTAATTATTGTTTATATGTGATTTTCTAACATATGGTAGATAATATATCACCATACATAACATGCACAAGTGTGCTTACATATAATGCATTATGTTCTACTGTTTACACTTAATTATATATCAACACACTATTCTCCTCAATAAATATGGCTATTCCCTATTCCATTCATTAGTTATAGTTTCCATTTTCTGGACTAAACAATACTTATTTAAATTTCTCCTTTTTAAAGGCAAGGCAACAATGCTCATCTTGGTATAAGTGTAATATAAGACAAAATCCTGCCAGAGGAACTGAGGAGTTAGGAGATTTGGGCGTCAATTTTACACCAAGGGTCAAGGTGGACATGCTTCTCTCAACTCACTCTGTTTCACACTGCATGTTGTCAAATCTGTTAATGTGTCTCTTTGTGGTAGGGAATGGAAGAGAACTTTCTAGTGGTCTGTTCACTTCCTGAAGCTCGGAGTGACGGCAGAGCAGGGCAGCATGAGTGGCTGCACTCACTCATCTGTCAGTTGTCTTTCCTGTCATGGACTCTGCTCTCCATGTCCCATTCCTATTTGATTTTTCTCGGTCACTGGATTTTTGCATGTCCACAGAAAGGGCCAATTTTGGTATTAAAATTGAGCGCTCTTTGAGAAATGTGCTCTCTGCCATCAAATCATTTTCCTTAGGATACCACTGTTATAAAGTTCCATAGATTACAGCTTGTAAATATTTTCTGGTATAGCAACTAGATTTTGTGTGCCATGTTTAGAAAGAGCATCCCCACTTAAAAATTATAGGGAAGTTTCCTTAGCATTTTCTGTTGTACTCCTTTATTTTCCTACTTGGGGTCCATCTGAAACCTATTTGAACAGACTTTCTTTGTTCCTTACCTCAGGAAAAACATACATAAGTATTTTAAAACCTAAACTTCTCAAACTTCCACCAACACAAGCTCATAATGTCAGGACTAAAAGCAAGCAATATAAGGAGAGTTTCTTATTCCCTTTTCTCTTAAATTCAGTTATCACAGGCTTCATCTACAGTTTTTTAACAGTGTGAAGATCCAATTTTAAAATTCTCTAGTTTTTGAAATTTAAAGATGCAATTTCAATAATTTCAATAAAAATTCATTTCAGGGACCAGTTCCATTAAATAAAATTTAATGTTTTTTTATTTATAAATATAATCAAAACTTCCCAGTTTTAAGATGCCCAAATGATTTAATTACATCTCTTATGCAGTGGTATGTGATGTGAAAATACACTATCATAACCGATGACTGTGTAAGACTGTGAGAAGTGTATATTTGGGAAACTATAAAACACAGAAAAGCTAGAATTGTGGTGGCAAACTTATGGCATATGTGTTGATTGCTTCTCTTTCCTCAAGGAGTATAGTACTAGTTCCACAAATACATCTCTTACTTTTGTACTGTAAATTTTTACCTTAGTGTAAGAGTAGTCCACTGTGTTTCTCAATACCTTTTGCAGAGGGATACAGGAATTGATCTTTGTGTGTGCATAGGGTAAGGCAATATTACCTCTTAGGTTTTCTAAGCAAGTACACAGCTGATTTCAAAATGTTGATGTCTGTTGTAAGCACTCATTACACATTTGATATTTTATTTGTTGATACCTTATTTCCCTGCTAAGTGCACACTGCATAACATAGTAGGAAGCTCCTGATAAAGCAAGAAGAGAGGTGACGAAGAATGACTTGTCACATAGGAATGGAAAGCTAAGCACATGTGCTGACAGTGTAAGCAAGACATGTGCATAGAACACATAATTTCCATGTGTGAATATTGCCTGGAGTGTTACAGTTGAAGCAAAGATTATTTCTGTGATAGACTTTTGTGTTTACATTGTACTTCATATAGGTTTTCATTTCTGATGTTATCTATTAGATTTTTAAAGCAGGGACATAGCTGATGTGAAAATGTTTATTCTAAACATGCAATGCATATTAAGAATTTATTTTATTGATAGTTTATATTTCTGCTAACTACACATTGCATAATATAGTAAGAACCTCCCGACAAAGCAGCAAGACTAGGGAGATATCAAGTGTATCCTACAAAATGCCAGGAAAGCAGACAAATGTGCTCTCACTGCAGGTGATACATAGAGAACATGCTGCTGTCCTGTGTGAAGATTACTTCAGGTGTAATAACTTAAGTAAAGATTCTATTTTGTAGAGTGCTATTGGTATTTTCATTGTAGTTCATAAAAGAATTTATTTCTGTTGTTCTTTTTTAGACTTTGTACATGAAAATCTACTTGATATTGAAAATTTTGATGCTTTACTATACACAAATATTAAAAATGCAATAGTTTATTTTATATCTTTTTCTGTTAAGCACTCATTGTTTAACATAGCAAGATTCATAAAATTAAAAATTAATATTCATCAATAGAAATATTCTAGGGAATAAACTTGGGTTTGATACACCCATATTTATAAGATTTTATGACAAAAATGTGTTATGCTATTAAGACAAAAGTTGTTAACGTATGAGTTGTTCTTTCTAAACTAAAACCTTAGTACTCAGGTTTAATTACAGTGCTGGCATTTCATGATAAATAAGTGCATTTGGGGTTGTGGTTTGGGCACTCATCTCTAAAAGCTCTGCCATCACTGGGCTAGAAGAGCCTCCCTGAGGGTCAACTTTGCATGTGTGGATGTTTTTCTGCTGGAAAATATCCAGGCAAAAGACACACCTGCGTGGAGGGGGGACTCGGGTGCGTTTCCAGCTGTGTCCACCCCTGACTGTGACAGTGAGGTTGGACCTCAGCCCATCCTAGTACTGAAACATCAGGTGCTCAGGTGACATCAGAGAGCAACTCCTTCCAGACAGGATGGCCATGTGCCACACCTAGGAGATCCCTTTGTGCATGGTGCTAGTTTCACATCGGTGGCACATCCTGTGAAATTACTTAGAGAATCATTCCAAAAGTCTGAATTCACTTTTATGTTTTTGATTAAAGCAACATGACAACTAGGAAAAATTAAAATTCCAAAAAGGGAACATTCCAGACTCCCTATTTACTCTGAGCCTTTCTGTTTGGCCTTGGAGACCAAAGCCACTGTATTAGAGGAAACGATGTTAGGCTGATTAAATGAAACTCTACCTGTAATAACAGCTCCTCCCTCCTATAATACTGATGGTGCTGGGTGCCCTTAACATGCCACTAACCCCTTAAATATTACAATTTCTATCCAAACACAAATGACTCATCTGTAAAAACCCCATGTATACATGAATATAATGTGTTCATATAAAATACATCACATCATGGCAAAGTTCTCATGATCTATCTCTAACTTTAATGCAAGTTATACTTTAAGAAAAGCCTATCATCACAAGATATTAATTTTTGAAGTTGAGCCTTTTAAATTGGCCATATGAAAATCATGAGCCTCTGATGAATGTGCCATCATGAGCATAGCCTTCCTATGTCTCCCTTTGAAAAGGTCTTTCCTATGTGAGGAATATTTTTAATAAAAATTTTAACTTTATTCAATCATTCCTCATTCTATACATATATAATAACATTATAAGTACCCTACGAAGATATCCAATTATAATTTGGCGGTAGTTAATAAAAATACCCTCTAATTTGCTAAGAGCTTTATTTCTCATTTAATGTTTTTCTCTGCTATCTAAAAGTTTCTGACTTTAAGGAGTGATGTTGGTCAGAATCCATAGGTTTAAGGTTGAAAATATTTTTACTGAGAGTATAACTTTGATTGAAATATATTTAGGGGCACGCCTTACATTCTAAAAGGTTACTATTTTTAAATATAATTTGAGTTTATTTTTAAGTGATGCATGAAGGCATGAAAATTACAGATACTAAAGGAGTAATGTGATGTTTGGGTATGTGCTAGTAACTGAGTCTGGCTAAACATAACTGTCTCCTCCAACACTTATCACTTGTTTATAGTAAAAATTTTTAAACTCTTTGCTTCTAGCTTTTCTGTGGTACTGAGGAATGAACCCAGGGCCTTCAAACTGAGCTATATCTCCAGCCCTTTATCAAAATTATTTTGAGACAGGATCTCGCTAAGTTACCCAAGATGGTCTCAAACTCTTGATTCTCCCAATTTGTCCTTCTAAGTAGCCAGAATTAAGGGTGCGTGTCACCGTGCACAGACCTGCCAGCTGTTTGAAGCGTGCATGTCACTAGTGTTATCTAGCACACCAGAACTTTAGTACTATCTCACTGTAACTTAGTACCCAGTGTTCAACCTTTCACTCTCCCTCCTTCCTCTACTCGCCCATGCCTTTGCCAACCCCCATTCTACTCTCAAATTCTATGACATCAACATTTTGGGTTCTCAGGAAGTGAGATCTGGTGGATTTCATCATTCTGCATCTGGCTTATTTCACTGAACATACTTTCCAGTTCCATTCATTTTCCCACAACATGGGGGTGACAGAATTCATTCTCACTGTTCCACGATCTTTATTTCATTCATTAGTTGATGGACACAGCTAGTGTCCATTCCTCGGCTTCTATGAATCATGCCACAGTAAATATGGGAGTGCAGATATCTCTGGAACATGCTCTCTGAATTCACATTCTTTGAATGTACAACCCAGTAGCAAGATTGGCACAGTACATAGTATTTCCATTTTTAATTTCTGGGAAGCTTGCACACTGTTTTCTACAGTGGATGTATTAACCACATGCCCACCTCCAGGTCAGAGGGTTCTCTTTCTCCACTCCATACCAACTTCTGTCATCACCAGCCACCTTGCTAGCAGCCATGCTCACTGGGGTGAGTTAACATCTCACTGTGGTTTTGATTCGAGTTTCCCTGATCATTAGCGATGTTGAGCTTCTTTTCATACACCTGTTGGCCCTTTGTAAGTCTGGTTTCGGGAAATATCTGTTTAGGTCTACTGCCCATTTTAAAATCACGTTACTTGGAGGTTTTCTCCTATTGAGGTTTAGAAGTTCCTTAGATAAACTTCTACTTTCCTTTTATCATGACAATAACCTGAATAGATACCTAAGTTCTTCCTGTACATTTTAAAATTTGCAGTTATATTGTCAGTTAGTTTCAAATTTCCATATTTATATTATATTTGTATGGAAATTTGGGGTTGTATCACTGAGTACTGTGTCTGACTTATTAGATTACTTAAGTAGCAATCCATTTACCTGCCTTTTTAATATTGCAGTCTCTATATCAATTTACTTCTGCTATGAAGCATTTTTGCCATATTGACAGAAGATATTCAATAATTATAGGACTCTATAAGGTTTCAATCGCTTGCTCACTCACCATATATGTATGAGTGCCTGATTGAACTGGGAGCAGAGATGCTAGTTGTGCCATGGCAAACAGCACAGTGCTGAGCGCTAAGAGCCTGACAGTCAGTAAGGAATTGAACGTTAAACAATTACACTCCTGAATATCAACTGCCAGTCGAAAAATACAACCCCAAAGTGTCTTTGAAGTCTGGAGCATGTGCACACTTGGATGGGGCTGGGAAAGGCAGTACATAGGGTGTGACCTTTAAACTGGGATCAAGGAGAGAAATCGACATAGTCCATCTGATAGCTGTTAGCAGAGCCTGGTCACTCTAGCAGCGGTCGGCACAGGAAGGTACTGACCTGAATAAGAGAGGCCGGGCTTTGAAGTCCGAGGAGAGAAACAGGCTCTAACCCTATTAAAGACTTTGGCTTCCTTGAAGGAGTGGCACACTGAGAAGTGTGTTCCAAATACTGGGCAGCAGACACATTTCAAGTAATGTGGTCATTTTTTACTAGCCTTATAGTGGTAATCAGTGTATTTGTTTTTGAATAATCCTTTTTCCTAATTCCCAAGACAATCTGAGTTTCTTTTCCTAAGCCCCATTGTTATCACACATTACAGAATCCACTTTTTTAAGAATCATGATTAAACACAGCATCTCACTAGGAATAAGATAAAAAAAAGTTCCAGGTAGGCAATAACAACATCCTGGAGGAATGTCTTCTGAGACATCGACAAATCCTTCAAGGGGTAGATCTAACTGGAATTTATATGTCCTTAGGTTTTCTCTTTTGCAAAACTTGGACAATTCCCATCTCTCATAGCTGTTTTGAGGGTCATATATCACGCGGTTAGTAAGGAACAGTATTTTGGGGATAAGGATAGATGCAGGTGTTTCAATTACCCCTTATCTATAATTATAAGTTATTACATGCTGGGAATTTCCAGGGTGCTTAAAAACAACTGACAGTAAAACCACTAAACCCATGAATAAAGCAAAGTGAGACACACGGTGAATTTCATGAAGTTATGGGAAGTATTTCAATTCTATATTTGGATCAATTGATAATGATTTTTGACCACTTGCACACAGAAGGAAAAATGTCATGGGCTGAAGACATAAGAACACAAAGGAACTTGAGGTCCAGCAAGAGAGAAAGAGCACAGCTGTGCACGTCAGCTAATTCCAACTATGCAGCAAGAAGCTGAGACACTGGTGCTCTTGGAGGTGGGGGAGGGAACAGAGGGCTGGAGAGGTGCCAGGACGGGTGCTGTGAAGCTGGCTTTGCATGCAAGTTGGAGATCAGCTGAGTGAGAAAAGTGTTGCTGGTCATGATGGCCCTCTGAGGGATGGATGTGGTCACACGCAGGTGGAATGACTAGGAGGGATCGCCTTAGCCAGGCTCTAGGCTGTGGTTTCCTTAGCGTTTAAAAGAACTGTAACCAAATGCTGGACTTTTACTTAAACAATGAAATTTGGTTGTGGTGTACAGGATGTAGCAACACATCCTAAGTTTAATTTATAATTCAGTGTATAATTCCCAAGAACAACCATAATTGCAATAGTTTTCTTAAATTAAAATGCACTGAAAATTAAAAAAATATATAATTGTTAGTAAAAATACGTCTCCACTTATTATGCATATATGGCTAATACATGCCATAATAATTCATTATATATTCTATGATTACTAAATGAACTCAGTGAACTAAATAAATATCCATCAGTGACTGTGATGGGCAGTTGACTGCTTGGATTGAGAAACTTCATCTAGGAAATCTGTAGAGCCCACTTCTGCAGGCCTGCCTATTGGGCATGTGTGGCAGTAAACAGAAATTGCAGAGCAGCTCTGAATGTGGGATGTCTCGTCTGACAATTTAGAGGCTTGGGTGGGAGAAAGCAGAGGGAAGCAGCCCACTAGTACAGGTGCTCCTCTCTGCCTCTGCTTCCTGCCTGCCGTGAGGAGAGAAGGGTTTCTCTTCTTTCATGCTTCCACCTCACCATGGGCACAACAGCCCTGGTGCCAACGGACAACTTACCGGTTGTCCTTTATGTCAGGTATCTTGCCATAAATTTCCCCATATTTTTAATGTAAAATTTGAATAATCAACATGTCAATAACACAGCAAATTGTTCCAGTTAAATCTGAAAAGGTGGATATAACTCTCAAATTTTCCTGAGAAGTATCAGTTACAAATAAACCCCCCATATAGATCCAAAGGCGGAGAAATGTGCTTCCTAGAGACACGGCAGCCTGCCCGTGCTCACTGCCGCACTTTCCACAGTAGTTCACGTAAAACCTCAGCCTGATGCCCACCGATGAGAGAATAAAGAAAATGTCATCCGCAAAGACAACTGTCTTCAGCCCCAAAGAAGAGTGAAACCCTGTTGTTTGCAGCAAAATCAATGGAACTGAAACACATTGTATTGAGTGAAATAAGCCAGACACAGGGAGACAAGGACATGTGCTCTCTCGCACATGTGAAAGTTAAAAAACAAAAGTCAACTTAAATGTGAGTAGTGATTACAAGAGGCTCGGAGGGGTTGAAGGAATCTGGGTTAGACCAGGCCAATCTGGGTATGTATCCACACAGCCCACTACACTGCATTAACACGTATAATTAATACATATTTTTTAAAATGTTGGGAGAAGCAGAAAAAATTAAACATAAAAATTGGTATAAATTTCATAGTGAATAATTTTGGAAAGGCTGATAAATTTTAAAAAACTGAAAAAAATAGAGGACATTTGATGTAAGAAAGCCAAAATTGCTTTGTAGAATTTAATAATCAGGGCAGCTTCTTGGGTTTCTGTCTTCCTGTGCTCTGGCGATGGCTTGCTTCTCCCTCTCATCAGGCACTGAGCCCTGAGCTGCTTAACTTGGCCTCCCTGTGGGTTTCAGTCATCATCAGATTCTCTCTGAAACAAATGTGCTTCTCAAACGGCCAAGTCAGTCCCAAGATGCACTTCACCAAGGAAGGCTGCCTGAGCTTCCGCCAGTGTTGTACTTAAGGATCAGACACAGGGCAACGGAGAGCCCAGAGGGCATCAATGCAGCTCAGAGAGGGGAAGTAATCCCCACGAGTAAAGACCTGAAAAAGCCATGTCCGTGTGTCTGAGAAAGAAAAAAAAAATGAATCACTGGTCACTTCTTTAGGGAATAGCTCAGGCTTTGTGTTCTATATTCTCTGCTCTATAAACTGGAGAGACTGTGCATCTAATGCATGAAACAGAACCTGAAGTGACAGGTCCGGCACTTCTTGAACTTAAAGATCTTTTTAAAAGCAAGACTGCAAGTCCTTGCCAGACTAATGGGCTGCCCGTTTGGTCCACAGGTAACATGAGGCATAGCTGGCAAGCACAGAAAACTAACTCAAGTAAAGGAATAGTTTCCCTTATCTTTCCTTTAATGTCTTCTGTCTTATTTTGATTTTGTTTTGCTTTAGGTTTTAGTTCAGGTTTTATGTTTGATTACGACTCACATCTGGGAAAGAGGAAAGTTTTAAATGCAGTCTTTCACAGAATGAAAGAGACTGCAAAGGACCACTCATAAGCATTTCTAGCTCTGAAGCAGACAAGTCAAGCAGAAGATGAAAGGAACCATTTTGTCTTGGACTCTTATTATGTGCTGACCGAGTGCACAGTCTCTGAGTCTGTGCCTCTGCCTACAGCCCATATTCCTGCAGAAGGAAATTCTGGCACCTCAGTATCACAGGCAAGATCTAAAGTGCATCTCCAAGCCTTGTGTGCTTGGAAGTTGACTGGGTCACGTGGGTGCTATGCTCGTCAATGGATCTGATGAATAGGATGCTAGCGGGGAGGGACTGGTGAGAAGCTGGTCACTGGGGCATGACCTGGATGGGTATATTCTTGTCCCCTTCCCTCTGTGCTTCCTTTCTGCCATGGGATGACCAGCTCTCATCTCCTGCACATTTGTACCATTCCATTTTTGCTGTGGAACCAACTACCCATGGGCTGAATCCTCTGAGAACCATGAGCTAACTAAAACCCTTGTCCTTTAGGTTTTGAGCATTGTGTACTTTGTCAAAGCAAAGGAAAAGTGAGTACAGTGAGTAGCTTTGAATCCAAATGCCTATGCTAATTCCAAAGCTCATGAGCTTTCTATATGCGTGATATAGAAAGACACATGGGAACGATCATTTCCTTAATGTTCATTATTTTGTTGGATTATGCAGCAGATGAAACCTTGGAAAGCTCTGGTGCTGCTACTTTAAATAATTCAGGTACAGGGACTTAGAGCCTGTAAAACTGCTGCAAGTCCAAGCTTTCCCAAGGGGTTGTTTACAAAGTTTTGAATTGCAGGCGCAGAAGTATGAGGATTCAGGTGTAGATATTCAAATTAAAAATGTTTTCACTGTTAGCTCTTTAGGTTGCATTTCTCAATGAAAGTATAAAATGTTGGTAATTACATCAATTTTCAAATTTATTCAACTGATTGTTTAGAGCACAGATTGCCATTCAGGGGCTGGTATAAACTCTCACTGAGCTGAGAATCAAACTCAGGACTTTGTGCTTGCCAGGCAGGCTCCACGCCACTGACTAGATCCACAGCCCCTAAACTGTTTTTTAAAAAAAGGAGAATGCAGAACCCAAAACTGTTGGATGATTAATGCAGCACTAAGGGGAACTAGGAGCCTACAAGAGTGGATGCGCTATTTGGGATATTTTTAGTACACTTCCTTATTCTTAGAAATCTGTTCCTCATTATAACAATAATATGTGGACATTAAAATATTTGACAAAAGAAGAAAACCCACCCATAGTCCAGAAGTGGAGTGAGGGGTTGGGCACTGCGGAAGGCACGGGAGCCCCATGCACGTGCACATGATGGTCTTCAAATACTTCCTTTGCTTTCATTGTCTGCCTGGACCAAAATGTATGTTTCCATCATTGCCAAAGATGGATTTACCATGAAACAAGGAAACTTAAACTTCTTCACCTCCTGAAGGCCTTTAAAGCCCTGCAATTGCTCCCAAAGAGTTCCCACTTACAACTTGGTGTTCTTTTCTTTAGTGAGATCCCTCTCAAATTGTATAAGCCTCAGACCACAAAAATCTGTCTCCCCTTGATTACAACAAAACAAATAATAGGATGCCTTATGTTTCTTAATTTACTTGTTGCGCATGTTCCTGTTCTGTCTTCTGGCACAAGTCGAGGGGTTCTTTCTCACTCTGCCAAGGACCTGGCAGTGTCTCCTCCTGACACAGCAGAGAGACTTGTGTTCCAGCCCAAGCCCAGCTCAGAACTCCTCTTTGAGTAGGCTCCGCTCAAATGTAATTAGCACGTCCGTACAGGCACTTTCAGTCTTTCCTTCTTCCCGCTTTTAGAGTAGTGACAGTGACCATGCGCACATAATGTTGCCTTGTTCTTTTCAATTTCTACTCTATCATACAGATGTTTTCACAGTCATCATTTAATGGCTTCGGAATAACCCACTCAATGACTAATCCATTGAGTATGTGTCATAACCTAGGGATAAGTACTCTTAGAGGTATAAATTGGGGATTAGAATCCTAGTTATGATTCAGATTCAGCTTTAGAAATCTCTGGACAGGGATGGCAGGTGGGGATATCAGGTTGCAGTGTGCTCCAGGATCAGACTGTACTGATAAACCCATGTGGGAATGGGCATAAGGTAAATCCAAGGTCCCCTGGCTTATTCCCATGATGGGTATTCAGGCAGTGTTACTTATGGCAGCATTTCTTGTTAGACCCCAGCCCCACAACGGCAGGGTCAGGGATATCTCACGTTATCATACACTCAGGGCCTGGCTTCATGTTTGGCATGTGTTAAATTCAATAAAAACACTATAAATGAAATCACCATGGGAAATAAAGTCTTCGGTGGCTTAGACAAATTTCAAGACACTGAGCACTAGAGAATAGCAAATTCAATTTGAAGGGAATATTTTACTTTGTAAAATGAGTCCACGTCAGTGATCTGCTAGATGTTTATGTGATTGATGACTGCAAATTGAAGCTGTCTTGCTGGGGCCCCGTGGGGATGCTGCAAGTTCTCTCTGCACCTTGTGTGATTTTTCTATAGGCAGATGCTACTTCTAGAGAATATTTAATTATTAGAGATGCCAGACTATTAACCTCACCTTTAAAACTTTGCCCTTTAAAGCAATAAACGTCCTGCAGTGACCTAATTCCATGCTGATTCCCTTAATGAAGTGCTGATTCCTTTAACTAAATGACGCTATTACAGAGTAAGCGGTGAGGACTGAGCAGATGTGACTCAGGCCAGTGGAGCTGACTTCTCCCCATAACAGGCACCTCTTTCCCTTGAGTTTTATGAAGCACAGTGTGGAAGATGGGGCCCTCCTACTTTATGAAGGGGCTTGATTTTTCCTGTTCTTAGGTTTTCTTTTCCAATTATCTCAGACAGCAGAATGAAATACAACAACCATCTAAATCCCAAGAGTTCTCAATGTTTTCCACTATTGTACATCACTATACATTTCAGTAAAAAGAGCTTTACTCTTGCACAGCAGTTTCAGCTTTATTTTCAAGTTATAAGTAAAATAGCAGAGGATGGAAGCACAGGGTTCGTTTGTTAATTCCACAAATGTCTACTGAGCCTGTCTTAAGTGGTTCACCATGTGAGGCCAAAAGGAAGCCCAGAGCACAGAGCTGGTCTAGCCATCCTGCCCCAGGTTCCTTCAGCTCAGCTGGGACAGCCTGGTCATACTGCACCTGGAGTCCTTCTTTCTCTTTGGGAACTATGGTTGCTCATGCATTCTTTCTCTGGTTCACATATGCCCTTCATCTACAAAGCCCTTAAGTCTACAGCCTGATAGCCTTATCGCATACATTGCAGTATCAAATGAAAAATAGATGAGTGAGTGTACACAGTGTAAGTGATATTTACAAATATCCAGGTAGAGAGTAAACCTAAGTTCTCTGTACATAATACATTTAGTTCATAAATTGGAACATACGTAATGGATATCCATGCATTCAAAAGCATATGATAATGATCTAATTTGGGAGTCAGTGACTACTGCTCATGCGCCACATCTAGCTGATCACCTAAGGCCACAGGGCAAAGCTTAGCCACAGCTGACCACAGTAAGCTGCAGCAGAGCCCCCATGGTTCTCCTGATCCTGGACATGGGCAGACACCAGGGGCTGCTAAAGGATCATGGCTCACACAACCATCTGTGTTCCTGGAGGGACTGTTGTAAGTCAGTTTCCTGTCATGTCTGGGTTCTCAGATGGTTCAAGCTTCTTGCCTCCAAGCCATCCTCACCAAGGAAGAGAGCTGCAGGCTCTCAAATTGCTCACCTGTGTCTAGTCGCCTCCTGGGCAGAGAGTGTACTGGTTCCCATGTGGCTTGATCACCTGGTTGCTTATGTCCCAGTGGGATAAGGGATGTGGGAACTAACATGTCTTCTTCTTTTATTTGGCTGTCTGTGCAAGAAACAAACTGAATATACAGCAGATCATAGTTTCCTTGCTGCGAACCTGTCAGCCTTGCGTGAGCCACAGCCTCACCCATTCACTATCATCACCCCACAAGACGGAGTTCAGACCTGGCAGCAGAGGACTTCTACCTGGTAGGCTTTGAGAGTTTCCTTTCCCTTTGCAGAGAAAGCTCCCTGAGCCACTGATCTAATCAGTGCACTATCCTGAAAGTGGCAAACTCTGCATCATAACCCCGCTGTTCTTTTCCAACACTTGAAGAGCTGTGATCCTCACATTACCAGGAAGATGGCCAGGTTTCCTCAAAGGGAAATAACAGCTTGGTTTCTAGACATGACCAAGGAAGCCCAAGTCCTGTGGCTGGTGTTTGCTTCCTCAGCCAGTGAAATGGGAAATCAAAGGGGTAGTCCAGAGAGCCTGTCTTTGCAAGTGAGAATTAAGTCACCAACTGTTCTGGCTTTCCCACCCTATGCCTCCTTGTGGTGACCATTTTCTACTCTAAGACCTAATGCTGCAGTGTCCCCACCATGAGCCAGGTACCCACAAGTGGGGCTTCCAGGGGGCCTCAGCTTCCAGGCCTTCCTCATACTATACTCAGAACTTGGCCCTCCAGATCTTAAGGTCCTAAAAAGTTACTAAACTTTAACACATTTTATGAGACTTGCGTGTGGTTAGGCAGTCCTAGCATGAAAAACAAGGTGGGTGGTTAGCAAAGCGCCTTCTGCATTCCATCCCCCCAAAGTAAGCATCCGTTCCTGGGAGCTCGCTTTCCTTCATGTCATTTTCCATGCTATTTATTAAGTGCTTCAAAATGCTAACATTAAAACAAGTATTTTTTACTTGACTTTATCATCTAACTTGATTAAAATGTAAGTTTTAAAATACTGTTCTATTAAGATAACCTTCCTAGAGAAAATGCATGTTTTGAATCAAAATGCATGCCAACTGTGGACAGGGCAGGAGGGACTTTGTCAGTGCCCACTACCCCCAGGAGCAGGATCTCACCCCAAATGAGTGGGAGTAGAGATGCACGTTGGAATCCTTAGGAAAAACAGGACACAAACCTGCTTCATGTTTTTTTGCTCTGCCTAACCCCAAGCACAAAAACAGTTAGTGGGAAAAAACCTTGGGCAGCTGAGTTCTGGCTTTCCAGACCCTAAGGAGCTCAAAGCCTCCTCCTGTGAAATCTGATCACTGCCCTCACTGCACCTAAGCAGACAGCAAGCCAGAAACACAGCATGAACCACAGGGTCAGACAGACCTGCCCTGACCAAGGTCACACATTGCAGGAGAGCTACGTGACGTTGTGCAGGAACCCGAAACTCTGAGCTGTCACCTTGTCATCTGATTAACGTGGTGACATGCTCCTTGCCTGTGAAGATGGTTGTGATCATAACTTAGCACTGTGCCACACAGGTAAGAGAAATTTGTGAAATGTATGACTCACGATCACTTATAAATGTTCAATGGATATCACTGTGCATTGTCTTTGAAAAATAGACACTCAACAAAATGAAATCTATAAATAAGATTTTGAAAGACCAAATGATCCTTCAGTGCTTATATTTACATTTTAGGACACTGACCATTGAGTCCAGCTCAATTTATCTTTTTAATTACTTTAAGAATTTATTTATAAAATGGATTTTACAATACCAACAAAAAATATCCAAGTACCCTACTATGAAAAGTATCTTGCAAAGTCCGTAGTACACAACTATTGCCAAGCTCTTTCTGTTGGTATTCAGTGTACTGTTTCAGAGTATTTTTGAAAAATTACAATTACTTTTGCTTTTTTAAAAAAGGCACCATTTTTCTCCTTGAATAGGAAAACAAACAAAATTACTTGACATAAGTGTACTAAAAATAGCTTCCTTTCTTTAGTGAGTGCACACTGAGAAGTTTTCTTGTTTCTCTGTAGGGGAAAATAGTGAAGGAACCCTTGAAAATAAACCCAGAGGGATTTGGTCCTCAAATGGAATATTAGAGGTCAAACAGGAGTGCACCAACCCTGAGCAGGGCACATAGAAGCTGCCTGCAGTTCACCATGGTGTTATTATCTCTTGTTCTGAGTGAAAAGTCAACAGCAGGGAGACCCAACTCTAGACTGAAATGGGAAACTGCTCATCCACGAGTCTGATGGAGACAGACAAGTGACCCTGTGCTCCTTCAAAGAAACAGCAGAGCCATGAACGCCTCCCTGGCCTCTGCGGCTGGCGGCTCCAGCCCTTGTGGATTCAAGAATGGCTTGAAATGCAGTTGTAGGAGATCAGTGACACCTTGCTGTCTTTGTGACCTCATGTAGGAATTAGGTCCCTGAGTTGCATGTTTAACCCAGACTCAGTGGAGTAAAGCCATCTGAAAAGGAAGAGTAAGTGGCCTCGTGGTTTTGAAAACTGCGCATTCCTGTCCTGGCAATGGAATCATCCTATGGACAGCTCAGGTGTGTGTCTTCCTGTAGTTACCCTGTGTCAGCCCCTCCCAAAATTCATCATTAGGTCTGGAGGTCACTGAGTGTAGTCAGAAGACTGGTGTCCTTCTAGCCAACTTCAGTGTCTGACAAGCCTGGGGGCTGGACAGTAGCTTCCTGTCACCCATGGAACCATCCACAGCTGTGAAAGAGTCATCCCTGCTCTCGGCTTATTCCTCAGGGAGCTTAAATCAGAACAAATGTGCAACAAACATGGGCTATACATGGGTTGTTAATAAATATCACTATCTTGTTAATGTTCCCCAAAGCACTATAATCCACTGGGAGGGTCCTGACAGTATTTTGAAATCCTCTGATGCCAAAGGAGGCATTGTTGGTTAGATTCCACTTTCTAGAATGGTTCTGACAGGAATATTACAATGACTATACATAAAACCTTCCTGCTGTGTAAGAACACTCCCTTGCAGGATGCCTTTGATTTTACACAATACATATCTCATTTGATTTTACACCAATTCTCACTGTTAAGAAAGAACATGATGTCTGAAATACTTTAGAAAACAAGGTCAAGAAATATCAAGGACAGGTCTCCCCTGGGAATCTCAGCCTGCTCCCCTGAGCTGCTGCCCCATGCACCTTGTTTAGAAAAAGAATGGCCTGTGTGCAGTGGGTTTTATGAATGATATAGCAAAGACTACTTCTACACCAAATCTGCAGTTATGTATTGCTCTGGGGAATGGAGTTGAGCAAGAGTCCCTAAGAACCCTTGAACTCTGATTTCCCCAAGGGCATCTTCTGTTACAGGTCAGAATACACATACAATTTACAGCATTAAGACACTGGTCATGGTTTTGATGTTACAGCCCTTTTCCATTTCCTTTGCCACCTGAGTCCACATTTTCCACATTAAACTCCCAAGGTTTCCATGGTCAAGAAAGACACCCGTGGAAGATGAGATGACAGGCCTGGTGTGTGGGGGAAGCGATGGTACTGGGTTGCCTGTACCTGTAGGACATCCTCTGTGTTCTCCTACAGCCACCTGCAAGACCTAGAGTCTCATGAGTAAGAAGCAGCCAAGGAAGAAAGTGCCCGGGGCAGTACCTTGTGGGGCTTTCTAGAGAGGATGGCATCGCATCCACACTGGTTCTCCTTCTCAGGGTCATCAGAAGAAGAGCTTTGAGCTAGGAGTACACACCTAATATTTTCTGTCTGGAATGTGTATTTGTGTATGTGTTTCTGTGTGTGTGTGTGTGTGAGTGTGTTTACATTCAAATAGAATAGAAACACAGATGAGAGTAGCACTAAATATTACCACTATCACTGATTGTTACAGTGCAGAGAACAACCCATCTCCCCCCGATAACTGTTCATGGGCATTAGAATGTCTATGATACTTTCTATGGATATCATGCAGGTTCAGCTCATCATAGTCAATCCTTTGTATGAAAACTCTACATTCTGGGATGCAGGAGACACAAGGGTATCAAGGTGCTGGGTCCAGTGGACCGCAGGGGTTGAAAGCCTTTGCTCCTGTGCCCGCCCTTGGGGTGGGCCTGTCCAATGCACCAACACTGCACAGTAGCTTACCTGCGCGTGTGGAAGAACTGACACCGCTTCAGTGGGATCTTGACCACATGCTCCCGCAGACCTACAAACAGGACACTCTGGCTGTGGAGGATCTGCAGGCTCCGGATGGGCTCCCTCCTCCTCTCTGGGAAGAGCTCAATCTCTTCCAGCAAACAGCTGCTTGAGGTCTCATTCAGAGGTGCCTGTACTTTCTTAATGGTGCCATAATCTGTGAAGGTGTTGGGTGGGAAGAAAAGAGGTCAACACGTTTCATAGCTGCTTCCCAATTAAGCAGAGTAACAGCACACACAGCCCTGGTGGGGCAATCAACAGTTATTTCAGCATCTTCCAAAAATGCAGGCACTCAGGTCACCTCCAGACCTCTCAGGTGTCCACCTTGGACATGGGACTCTGGCATTGCGGTTTTAAACCTTTCCAGTGGTGCTAACAAGTAGCCAAGGGTGAGGGCTGCTCATTTACTACCTGCCTCCAGCTTACAGTATCATCCAGTTCCATGACCAGGCACTGAGAGCACATTAAACGTTACTGCACCTCAACATAGCAGACTTCCTGTGGAGAACATCAGGAGAGAGAACGCTCTAAGGGACAATCTTGGTGCCCTCGTGCCAGGGGTGAGCACTTTGCTGACAGCCAAGGGAAGACACGATGTGACTAACAACTGCAAATCCACAGGACAAGTGACGCAGCTTCCTCCTCTGGGGAAGTACATATGTCCTTCTCTGCCCCCCTCCTCCCTTGTTCTTTTAAAGAGGATCAAGAATATTTTGGCATTTGCTGTGTGCTGGGAAGCCTAAAAATACAGTGCCTGAATTGGAGGGAACAGACTGAGTGCAGGAGGCAGAGAAGAGAGTGAGAAGAAAGAGAGGGGTTGAGAGGGAGGAAAAGAAGAGAAAGGAAGGCAGAGAGAGGAAAGAAATGAGCCCACCGTAGAAGGGGCTGAAAATGCAGGTGGGAGAGTCTCGCTTTGTGACTCTTATATTTTTTCACCATCTTGGCAGAGCACAGGGAACATGGGTTATGGAACTAAACCCTGTACAGTGGTTTAACAAAGACTCCTTGATGTGTATCTGATTTTTGGTTGGTGAATAATCACTTTCAGGGAGCCATTCAAATTAATCAAAGGCCAATGTCAGTAACATATGCGTTTCAAATTCTTAGGCAGTTGAAAAGGATTCAGTTTTCACAGATCTTTAATAATTTGACCTGAAATAGTCATCACTGGTCAAAAACTTATAGTACACATTCTGCATCTGATTTTCCAGCTGAGAGTGTGACACAACATTTCAGAGAAAGTTGCCAGCATGGGTTCAGTTCCTGCTGTGCCTCCCTCACCTGGGGATGTCTGGTCACTTGCAGAGTCCCTTCTGAATTACCCCTTCCCTCGGTCATTGACAGAACTACTTCCTGTTTCCTGTTTTGGTGCTCACACAGGGTCAGTCACAGTCCTGTCTCCCATGTGACCCTCGGGATACTAACAGCTGTGGTGTATGTCTTCCTAGCTGGGCCATCACTATCTAATGCTGGCCCTATCCCTGCAGCTGAGGCTCAACACTTGGAGATACCACAAGGTCTCACTCTCCAGGCCACCACCATCTTGTCACACCTCCTACAGCCTGGTCTCAAGAACAATGACTCCATTAACCCAAGGCCATACCATGGACTAAGCCCTAGTCCCCTGCTGGACTTGCCACTCCTCACCCAGCTCACCCGGTGTACATCCAACTGCCTTTTGCCACCTTTCACGTCCACTCCGAGTTTAGATCACCTTTCCCCTGGCTCTCCCCACAAAGTGCTCCAAACTCTTTCCTGCATCTAGAGTCAGGCATACATGGGAATGCGGCTCTCCTGCCTCAGTCTCTCTGCATGAGGCCACTGTACAGTGGCTGCATCTGGACCTGGAACCTGTCTCCACAGCCACCTCTGCTTCTCTGTCACCAACCTTCAGGACTTGCATGCAGCACTGAGGATCTTGGTTGCACTAACCTGCTCTATGCAGTTGCTCTGCCTGAGGTAACAACTGGCAGTGTTATTTTCACTCAGTTGCAGAAGGATAAGCCCACTTTATAAAACAGATCCACTCTCAAAACACACAGCTATTTGGTATGAGAGGACAGGATCATCCTCTGGGGCTCTGTACTTTGTTGCTGGTTTTTTCTTTACAACACTTATCACAGATCCAGGTTTAGCTGACTTGTGTGGCTTCCGCATTCCATTTTAAGCTCCAAAGGGTGTGTGGGGGGGTCAACTTTGTGTGGGGGTTAGTACTGTGGCTGTAGGGTGGGAGCACTGCAGACGTGCCGGGAAAAGTGAGCAAATGTGAGATGGAAGGAGAAAGGAAAGCAACGGAGGAAGGAAGGAAGGAAGGAAGGAAGGAAGGAAGGAAGGAAGGAAGGAAGGAAGGAAAAGGAGAGAGGGAAGAGGACGAAACTGGACTACAATGAAGACATCGCTATTACTCCCGTGTTTGCTATCACATTTTTCTCGTTAGGAACTTCAGTGAGAGTTGTATCGGTCAGCAAGGAGAGGAAACAAGAAATCCGTATTTCCCCAATCTGGAGGGATTCCAACCTAAAAGGTCATAAATATGTCAATAAAAAGTCATTGTAATTGATTTCATCTGATCAAATATTAACTGTGAAAACTGCCACAGAGAATAAAAGCATACCCATCTGTGCATCTCAAATTCTGTGCTCCAGCCAAAGTAATCTGCAAGATAAAAACATGCAAGCTTCCTATTCATTTTTTTCAGTGTACTAGGAACTAAACTCAGAGCTTTCATACTAAACTATATTTTGGCTCTATTTTTTAAAAAGTGTTATTATATTTATTATTATTATTATTATTATTATTATTATTATTATTGTTGTTGTTGTTATCTTTACTATTGACACAGATTCTCACTAAGTCCCTAAGTTGCCTAGGCTGGGCTCAAACTCATGATCCTTCTGCCTCAGCCTCCCAGTGTTGAGCTAACAGGTGTGTGATATTATGCTCAGCTGCTGGAAGACTCCCAAGAGGGAGAGAGCTACTGGGACAGCTGTGGTCTGAGAGCAGGGATGGCAGTTACTACATGAAACTTCCAGTCAATATTATGCTAAATAGCATATGAGTCTCATCTTAGCAGAACAGTAAGCATGTTTATGTCCCAGGTTTGCTAGATTAAACACACAATGTCTATTTAAGTTCCACATAAACCTTACGCTATCCTGCTCAACATTCTCATGCTGTAAGTGGAATTCAGGCCTAAGTGGGCATCCAGGATCCTGCTTTGTTCGCTAGTGTAGCATCCCAGTCCTGAGTTTCAGCGAGCTGGTGCAGGCAGAAGTCATGCGTCTGAAGTCTTCACCACACAGACAAGGAGCATCGTGGTGAGTAGAAGCAGTGGGTGTTTCATGCCGACCACATGGTCAGATAGGAAGTGATTTTTCACATTAGTGATGAGCAGGGAAGTAAAAGATAAGAACAATCTCCAAGCTAAATACTAAGGAATAAGCCAAGGCCCAGGAAGCAGCACAGGGCAGGGGAGAGCATTCTATCTAGATCCTCTGCATGTCCCCTTTACCCCTGGGACTCTTGCAGAAGTCATAAAGCTGAACCAGTGTGTGGTGTGGGGGGTTGGGGAGAGGAATGAGCATTCTGGTCCACAGACGCAGCCATCTGCCACCCCTCTGAGTACAAGCCCCTGAAGCATCTCTAGCACACGTTGCATTCTCCCCTTTATGGGAAACTCACCCCCTTTCTAGGCATAGTGTCTACTCGGGAAGTCTCAGGCAAACACACAGACTGTCACTCCTGTTCCCTGACACACTCTGCTTCAAAAATGAGACAGGAAAGACAAAGACAAATTCAAATAACTCTGGATGTGTGCAAGTTGTGTATTCCACCAAAAGTATTGCTGGGAATGGAAACAATAAAGGACTATGGCCCAAAGAGACAAGATCATACAATGCATCATAAGCACATCAGCCTCAGGTGAGCTAAGGGCTTTCTGAAAGTGCTTGCTGGTGGTAAGAGCAGAACTCCCCCAGACAGGACACTACACACAGGGTCTAAACAACTCCTAATCTTAGATTTTGCTGGTGAGTGATGAAGTGTTGGAAGAGTGAAGGTAAACCCCAAGGAGAGCGGACATGTACTGGAGAAAATGAATTATGGTAATAACAGAGGGGTGACCTCACCCTCATCAATCCGAGCCATAGGACAATGACCAAAGGGAAAAGCAAAGTATGCAAGTGGAACTGGTTTATGAAGATAAAGTTTGCACGCTGTCACCAGCAGTGTCAGGTCAATGGTCGATATGACTACCAGGGAAGAAATACTTATGCATGCTCTTATCAAGAGCCTGGGGCACAAAATCAGAAGAAACCTCCTGAAAGCACCCCAGCTACAAGAAAGGATTCATGAAGCATGGAGGAGGTTTGTTCCTCCCACCTCCACCTGCGGGAAATAGGAGTCTAGGTCACACAAGTGACTCAGCAAACCGCAGGAAGAGTGACCAAAAAGGAAATTGTGTTCTTCAGAAGGAAATGAAAGAGCAGATAGGCTTTAATGAAAACATATTAGAACAGCTTCTGGCTGCAAAGGACAGAGGTTTCACAGGGCAGAATGATGGGCCCTAGGGACCTGGGGCAGCAGTGACAGAAGTAACACCCCCACCAAAATTTCCAGCACTGGTGTCCAGAGGTAGAGGGCTGAAGTTTATCTAGATCACCACCATCCAGTAGAGACACAGTACACAGAAACAATTTTGAGTTTTTCTAGTGGCCACATTGAAGGAGGGGTGAAAGGAAGAAATAAATTAATTTTAATTATATATTTACCTGACCCAATGGACCAGAAGAGTAGGATTTGTGATATTTTGATAATCACTATAAAATCATTAATGAGATAGTTTATAGTTTTAGAAACTTTGAGATCTAGACATATTTTAGACTTCTAGCTTATTTCAGCTCATTCCTGCCACTGTTTGTGAGGCCAGGGCCATGGCACCTAATGGTGCAAGGTTACTCACCATGTGCTAGGGCTGTCTCGGCCCTCACTACCCAATAGGGGAGAACTCTAGTTCCACAACAGGACAGACTTCACTGTGCTTCCTTCCACTGTTGAACCCTGATATAGTATTTCACTTGAATAAAAGTATTTTCCTCTCCAAATGTCTAAAAGTACCTGCAACAGATCAATTTCCCTGTTTCAGGTAAGATGGTGGCGACAGGAAGGAGTAAGCAAGAGATCTCAGTCTTGAGACTGGAACCTGCTCTCCAGCTCCTTAGTTGGGCACCTGGCATCACCTGCTGGCAATCGGCCCACTGTCAGGTGACAGAATTCCCTTGAGAGTGAATGAGGTTATTGTTCGGTCATTTGGGAACCTGATACAGTAAACAAGCAATGATATTCAAGGGAGAGAGGTCTTCCCGTTGTTTGTGTTGCAGAATTTCCTTTCACTTACTTGTCCAGCTCCTACCTGCTTTTCTTTGGAGCGTGGCTTCTCTATCACTTTCGAAATCACTCTGACCGATCTCCCCCACGGATACAGTGTAACCGATGTGATTTTCATCACCCAACAAGAATGATGCACATGCATCGTCATTTAGAACTTCACTGTTCCCAGGGGCTTAGCATCCAGACTGGTGCTAGCGGAGCCTTTAAAAGCCAGGAGGTAGAAGGAGGCCTTTAAGTCTTTGGGGGTACGTCCTTGTAGGGGGCTGTGGGGCCCTGGTCCCTTCCTTTCTCTTCCCAACCTGTCCATAAAGAGAACAGTTTTCTTCCACTATGCTCTCCCCTCAGTGGTGTGCTGCTGTGTCACAGAAGAAGAGTAACGGGCCGCAAACATAAACTGGAAATCCCCAAAACTGTGAATGAAAATGAAACTTTTCTTCTTATAAATTGATTATTATAGGTGTCATCCTAACAGAAAGCTGTCTGACAACATGTTAAAGCAAAACACATACAAAACCCCTGCTATACCTATCCCTAAGTGAAGCTATGACAGAAAGACGTGTACAGTGGTACAACATGATGTGCAAACAAAAGTTAGAGAAAACACTGGTCGTCTTATTTCTCTGAGGGTAAGAAACACAGCAGTTTTCTTAATCCAAAAGATAGATCATGGAAGGCAATATGATTGACATCACACACTATGACAATCTCTAAATGCAAACCTTTGTCCATCCTTATGTTTCCCGAGTTAAACTTTCAAGCAGATATAGGACATTGGCGCCAAGAGGGGCCCTAACAAGATGGTGAACGCTGCAGTCAAGGAAAGCAATGTGCAGAAGGGTTAAATGAGTTTCAAAGATCGCACTACTGAGCCAGAGTTTGGGACATTTTCACATGTAGTCAGAGCTATTTTCTGAATTGTCAAAGGTTTTGTTGCTTTGAACGCATAAAAGTAGTCAGGTACAATCCCTGCAAGAGTGGATCAGAAATAGGATGGCTGCTGAGATCCCAAAAAGTCAGCCGGACCAGTAGAAGAATATATTAAGTAGGGATTATTATTCAAGATAAAAGACGAGGCTATGATGTATAGATGCATGCTTACCTTACTGGGGAACGCACTCCATGGACAACTGATGTCTGAGCCCAGGACAGGCTTAGAGCCCAGGATGGGCTCTTCTGTCGGGCTTAGCCTCCATCTCTATGAGCTCATGAAGCAAACAAAAGGATAAACAGACAATGAAAAGTACTACAGAAATATAAAACATAAAATACAGAAACATGAAAACAGAAGCCTTCTATTTCAGTTTCACTTTTTTAAAAAAGAACATTTGAAGAAAAAAAAGATTTGCTTAAATAGTAAAATTTGCAATAAAGGTAACAGCCTTGTATTACTATATGCTCTACATTGTATAAGATGTGATGTGCAAAATTCAGTTCTTAGTGGTTGAAAATATACTTTATGACTTTGGAGAAAATAGCTGATATTTTCTAATTTTCAATATTGAAGAGGCTAAAGTGGATTTAATCGTCTCAACAAGATTCTACTTTTCATCCTGACAGGAAAGGTCAATTTAAACAAATTCAGGTGCAAGAGTCTCTCCTTTGGCATAGCATGGTGTGAAGCAGTAAGACAGATGCAGCTATAAGCTCCGCTGTGCTCCCCGAAGGTCCCCGGCTGAGGTCTGAGTCCTCAGTATCCCAGGGTACGACCACATTTGGACGTGGTAATTAGGGTGAAAAGAGGTCAGCGGGGTTGTTCTTACAGGAACAGCAGATAAGGAGAAGGATTTGCGCAGGCACAGAGGGAAGACCACCTGCTGACACAGCAAGGACAACCTGAACCCAGGAGAGGGTCTGCGGGGGGGGGGGGGGGGGACCACCCACTGACACTGTGACCTTGGACTTCAGCCTCCAGACTTATAAGCGATAACTTCCTGCCGTTCAGCCTCCCAGCCCGTGGCACTATGGTCTGGAGTCTTAGCACTCTAGTATCGGTATTTCTTTACTCAAAAGAAAAAAGTGAAAAAAAGAGATTTGGTCATACAGATAATTTGTTCAGAGCAATTTAAAACTAGATCATACATTATTTTTCCATTTCTCTCAAATTGTAATACAATTAGGTATTATACCTAAAATTCTGATGTAAAGATTAGAAATTATATTTTAGATTCAGTTTTTAACTTTGTGTGATCACAAGACTCATCAACTCCCTAATGTTTTAGGATATTTTCATACATTTCACCTAAACTTTCAATACCTATGGATCTCATCGATCAAATTATCAGAGAATGATAATCGGCATGCAAAATCCTGCCAACAATGGATTTTGGTAAACATTATATGAATGGTGCTATTGTCCAAAACATTTATTTGAATGTCGCTGGCGAACTTTGGAGAAAATTAGAATGAAATCAACTTTGAAGAAGAAATTTCACATATCTGAGAAAATGGTCTCCAATTACAAGGAGTTTCTGGAATTCTGGAGCTTCTGGAATTTTAGTTCTAGCAACTCTTCAAAAATGTATGCAAACAAATCTTTCAAGGAAGGAAAGAAAGTGATGCAGGGTGGACAGGAAGGGAAAAGGAACACTGTCAACCTGCTGGAACATTCACCACTACTCGTGATATAAATAGGTTTGAGTTTTCATAGTTCAGATAGGATTTTTCAGTTTATTGTCAGCTTATCGCTGACAAATGAGGTTTAAACAACACTAATATGAAGGTCATTTTATCTTCATGTATCATGGCTTAAACCACAAGAGAAAGACTCAGAAGTAAGTTTACGTTAAGAACAGCAAACCAATGCACTTCCAAAGCATGGGATAATTATGCTTCTCCTAAAATGCAATAAACTACTTAGAAGGTGGAGTTGTAACACACTTGACATGTGTTCAAAACATTCACTTTGCAAGAAAAGAAAAAAAAATGCAAATCAACAAATAAAATAATGTCTATGAGCCAGGTGTGGTGGTGCATGCCTGTAATTCCAGCACTCAAGAGGCTGATGTGGAAGGATCACTTCAAGTTTGAGGCCAGCCTGGTCTACAAAGTGAGCTCAAGGCCAGCCTGAACTGTACAGTGAAACCTTGTCTCAAAAAGACCAAAAAAAAAAAAAAGGCCAAGATAACATGGTATAAAGTGAAAGGGATTATCAAAATCGTTTGAGAACTAAATCTGTTATATTTCTTTCATTTACTTCTTTGCTTATATTTTCAGGGAAAGTTCATTATTCAGCCTTCTGCGTGCTGAATCCATGACAAGAATTGCACCTTTGAAAGGGACCATTGGCACCTGCGACACTGTTCCCATGGGACAGCGCTGGACTCCACTGTGGCCCCTCAGACCATGAGCCAGGAAGCTAAATTACTTTATTTCCAATTGTGCACTCTACTCAATTTGAGTCTGTGCCACTGTATCTGAGGAGCATTTTTCGTGTCTGTCTCATCGACCCAGTTACTCAGAACAAAAGAAAACCTTTTGTATTTGCATCTGCTCCTGCTCCAAGCTTTACCAGTGCAGTAATGATGAAATTAAATACCCGCTTCCATACACTGGGCAGCCCGTTGCCATGGCAACAGATCATTATATAAAGTTCATCAATTCAGCTGGTCATTATCCCAAAGCAGCAGACAGCTAATACGTTGCAAAAGTTCTTTCTCTTAACTTGTAATTGAGCAAATGAATTAAATTGGTCCTGGCACTGGGAGCTCAGCATTACATTTATATAGCAAAGGGGGAATTCAGAGAGAAAAACGGTCTTCTTGGCTAGTACGTGCCTGAAAGGGAGATTTTAATTAACTCCACTATCAGATCCAGTGAAAGGCTTATTTTTCCCAAAAAGAATATGTTAGCCAATTTAAACATTCCTAGTCATATATGCAACATAACATTTGTAAAAGCTTCTCAAGTATGATTTGAAACCACACTTTCCTATCCCCTGCCCTCAGCATATGTGTCCAGAGTCAAGCATCAGGGCACACGGCCGTTCTTGTTCCTGTGATCTCACTGGCTTCCAGAACAGTGCCTGGCATGCAGTAGGTGCTCAAGCAGTGCATAGAGTTCCTTGACTGGATCCAAATCCCTGTGGTCCAGCTTAGACTCCCAGCTCCTACAGCCTGTGAGGACAAGAGAAAGTTACTAAGCTCCCTGTGTCTTCTGAACGCTGGTGCCTGGCTCAGAGCATTGGGGCACTGAATTTACAGGGCATGTCTGCAGTGAGCTATTATGAATATTTTCTTGCTGCTGTTTGGCATGCAGATGAAAAGACCTACTCATATTTTGTGCGAAATCAGCCAGCTCCCCGACCTGACCCCACTGGCACTCACTACACATAAGCAGAGGGGAAATGATTTCTCTTTTATGGCAGCTTCAACTCCTTGTGAAACAAAACCTCAACAGCTTCTTTCAGTATGCTAAATCATAAGCTGGCGCTTATAGGAAATTTACCACTGGAGTTTCCTGTGAATAAAAATCATATTACATTTAAGACAAGAGTGCAATTAATAGACCCCTCTGGGATCCTTCCTAAAGCTCTCTTCTACCCCCACAGCTTAAATCTAACTCTAATCATTCTGTTAAGGAAGCAATTCAAGTTTCTAAAAGGAAATTACTTGCCTTAGATTTATTGCGTCTAAATTACAAAACAGCCACCCAGCTGGCACCATTGGAGGCCTTCTCTGACAGTCACAAGGCAGGAATAGAGAGCAGATTACTCTCTCACCCCCAGTGGGGAGATTTATACTGTCTGGTCCCATTAGTTGTCGATGGAGAAGGTTGAGAAGAATCTATGCTAAGCACTTTTGCAACATTAGTTTAAAAGAAGAATGACAGTCTTCACTCAATGGAATAGGAAAATGATTGTGTCCTTTTTCTGAGTTGCTGCATTATAGCCATTTTGAGCTAGCACCTGATGCGCCAAGTGGGACAGTAGTACAGTGTGAATTTTAGTCAGGCACCATCATGTCCATTCCTATTGCTTCTAAGATGACCTGAGGTTTCTATTAGCGGTTCAAATGGATCTGAAAAAAGGTTTTCAATGCACTCTTGGATGTACCATACGCAACAGGAACCCAGTGTCCAAAACAGAATGTGGTCTCCTCTTTGGACTAAATCTGCATATGTACCTAAAATCCTGGCTCCACCTGGCCTACGCCACCTTTCAGCTTTATCTCCGCACACCACCCCAGCTACCCGAAAGGCCTCACCCTTTCCAGAATAACTCACACCTCCCCATATCTGATGTTTTGTATATTCTGTGCCTTCTCTCCAGAATGTCCCCACTTTCCCACCAGGCAGCATCTCTCCTCTCCAAGAGTCAGCACCCACACCTCTGCTCTAGAGCAGTTTCTGACCTCCCTAACCCCGCTAGTGCTCCCCACCTGTGAGCTCCTGGGAGGTTACTCTTCCCTTCATTAAGCTGGGTACTGGGTCAAAGTACAGGGTAAATCTCTGTCTATTCTGGCAAGATGGGAAGTTTCCTTGACATCAGGTCTTATCCTTATCGTGATATGCACTGTGAGGGGCTGATGTGAGGGGAGGAACAGGCAAGAGAAGGTCAGCTAAGAAGAGAGCTCCAAGTTTCACAGCCTGGTTCCCAAGTTGGATGACACAGAAAATAGAGAGGGATGTTGGGAACATGACATTCCAGGTACTGCCCCTGGGACCCAAATTCCAGAGCTCTGCAGATAGATGGCCTGTGGACGAGCACTTTTCCTAAGAGCTGCAGGCAAACTGTGAAAAGTCCAAGGTGATCGCTGGGCCAGCAGTTAGGGGCTGCTGCTGTCAGTCACTGTTATCAAAGGGGACAACAGTGGAGAAAGCGGCGGATGAGCTTTGAGACACACTGACTAATTCTGAATCTCTTTTAGCCCCAAGAGACGCTTCATGTAAAGTATTTGGCAGTGGCTTTGTATCATGAGCAGCACTTTCTGTGTCTCAGTCAGTCACGATTCTGTAGGAAGGAAGAACAGCATCCTCCCTCACCAAGTTCTTTATTCTGTATGTCCAGGCCAGGCCAGTGGGCAGGGCGAGGACAGCCACTTGTGCATGACAGCAGTGGGTTATACACCTCCTCTCCTAATTCAACTGAAAAACCCTGTGTGATAGTCTGATTTTTTGATAGATGCTGAAGCACACAGAGTCTATACCATCTCCTAAAGCCTCCCAGTGCATAAGAGGTGAGAGTCATTAAGTGATCCAAGTGGACTTCAAAAGGGGTTCAGTGTCCCCCAGGCCATGCTGGCCAACTCTGTGATACTCCCTTTCGGACCAGTTCCACTCTCTTTCTGAACTTCCAGGCCCTTGGCCAATGTGTGAAGAGCTCCACCCAGCAGATTTATACAACTCTCCAGTGGCTTCACGTCCTGTCCATCAGCGCCTTGTTCCCTCCTGCAGCATAGTAAACGCCTTAAAGTTATTACAAAAAGGAAAGTCTTGGCACTCTCTTGTACAGCATAGTGACAAGTGTTGATAGTAATGTATTGTATCCTCCAAATTGGCCAGGAGGATAGAGGTTAAGTGTACTCATCTGCCTGGCCATTCCTCCAAAACAGAAAGGAAAATACATATCATAAAGTGATGGATATGCTAATTATGCTAATTAGCTTGACTGCATGCTTATTTCACAATACACATGTAAACTATCAGGTTATACAATTTAAAGATATGCACCACCACCACCACCACCCTTTTTTTTTGCAGTTCTGGGAATCAGACCCAGAGCCTTGTGCATGCTAGGCAAATATTCTGTGAATGAGCTATACACTCAGTCCAATGTATAAATTTTTATTTGGGAAAAAATTCCTTCAGCAACATCCCATAAGTTTCTTGTGCATCTTAAACTTCACATAATAAACAATGTTTCCTCTCTCCACTATGCCTTATGAACCCTGCTTGTTTACTAACACATGCAAAAAGACTGGCCTTGCCAGGAAAACTGGATGGTGCCCAGGACAGACAAACACGCTGAAGCTCTCACCCCACTGCTTCATATTCAGTACCTGGATTTCCCCCACAGAAGCACAGCTACATAATGTGCCTGGGGTGCAGTCTACACACTTGTGGAGCTGGGCTTGGTCACCTGACCTTATTCTCCTGTCTTCAGTCTGTTTCTGCTTTGCACCCATGAAAACAGGCACTGTCACCAGCTCCCTCCCCTATTCTGGCTGGCAGCAGCAGGCCCCTCACATGGTGGAAAAGCATGGACATTGTCTCTGACCTGGACAGATGACTTTCTCCTAGTTTTCCCACCCATTAGGGATAAGACAGCTTTAGGGGCACACAGGCTGCTCAGGCTTGCAGGGGGACCGCTATCAGGGCACTGTCCTTCCCACAATTTCTGGCTCAGAACTGCAAACTATTTGCTTTAACGCAAATGCAAATTCTTTCAAAGTTCATTTATTGACAACTCATCAGGGTCATGCTTTGGACTAGATCCTGCTAAAAATATGAACTTCTGACATTGTTTGGACACTGGAGTCAATGTGCCCTGGTCTCCTACACTTGAGAGTAAACTTTACCTGGAAAAATTCCTTTTTACCTGCGAGTGTTCTATTGGAGAGATGTGAACCACAGAAAACAAAGCGTATCTATTCACAGACCAGGAATCCCAATGCCCACCTTTCCCAAGCTTAAGTCTGAACAGGGCCTGGCCTTCCTGAGAGGTTTTAGAAGCTTTAGTGTCCTGCTCCATCCAAATCCAAGCCTGGCAGGAGCAAGCAGTCAGGTGGGACAGGTGTAGGGGGATCAGGCAGTGGCTCTGCAAACTAAGGGAGGGCATCTGGGGCCTTGGCTCCTCGATCACAGAGGAAGAAATGCTTGAGCAGATTTGGAGAGAGGATGTGGCAGGAAACCCTTCCACTTTCCCTTGACCTTGAAGCAGGAACAGGTCTTCCCCAGGCACAGTGAGAGCATGTGAGGTGCACCCTGACCAAAAATGAGGCACTATGGATGGGATGTATAAGGTCCAGGGTCCCTTACAAGGGCAGGGGCTGCAGCTAAAGGAAAGCTTCGGTTCACACGTGCTCTGCAACATCACAGTTGGGACAAGCAGAATGAAATGCTGAGCTGCAGAAACACTGTGGGAAGAAATTCAATACCAGGCAACCAAGTTGACGATTCAAGAACATCAGTTGGTGGGCCCCTCTCATGAATATGTAATAAATACAGATCTGGCTGCACAACAGTGTTTTGGCCAATATCAGAGCAAGTACACAACTGTGGTCCCACAATTATTATACTAGAGCTGAAAAATGCCTCTTGCCTGGTATTTTGCCTGTACCTTCTCTATGTTTGGATGTACAGATATTCTCCATTATGTTACAGCTATCTACAGCAAGGGTGACTGCTTTCCTTCACAGGGGTTTGGGGAGCAGTCTGGTCTTGACACCAGTTTATATCCACCTACCTTGAACTCCACAGTCAGGGCTCCAGTTAGACAGCAGGGAATGCAGGAGCGGCAGGGTGAGTGGCTGGTGTAGATGTGAAACCAAAGGACAAACTACAAGGAAGGCACACATCTTAGGACAGAAGGCAAGGCTCAGAGACAGAGCAAAGAACTCACCATGCTCCCAGGAGCAGATGTCAAAAACGGATGAAAATCAGAACCAGCTCAGGATCAAGGCGAGCTAGCATGGGGCCCAGGCACTGATGCACTTGGGAGGCTCTAAGCCCACAGCCAGGAAGGATCCTGAGGGCTGCAGGTGTGCATTTAAGGGACCTCAGCAGGGAAAGTTAAGGCACCCACTGGTCAGGAATTCCATACAGCACAACCAGCTTTTATCCAGCCTCTGCAGACAGAAACTGCCCAGGGACCATAAAACCGCCAACAATGTGTAGCCAAGAGGATTTCAAATAGAACCAACAATTTATAGTTTAACTCAAAGAGCAGCAACTCATTACAAAGACTTTCTTTCAGTGGTTTAATACACCACAGACTAGTTGGGGCCTCAGTCACTGAAACTATTTTTTCATATCAAGTCAGTCTTGTCTTCCTAAGGGCAAGGTCAGATTTTTAAAATCAATGAAATGTTCCTATCACTGAGGACCTAAATCAAGCCCATATCCTAATAATCAGGGAGATCACATTCAATACTGAAGATAAGGATTTCCTTTCCAAAATCCCATAAATGTATTTGAGTATTCAGATAACTATTGACTTTTAAATCACTGTCACAAATATAAAACAATCAAGGCTGACAGAAACCTATAAATGGTTCTGGTGCTTAAAACCTGCTTCTGTCGGGTTTAAGTAAACAGAACTTTAAAGGATTTTAAATGCAGTCAATTCTCAGTACTGTTGCCTCCCATGCTCACAATACTTAACACGTATTTGCTGGTTTTCACAAGAAATTTTTCTTGAACAAATTTCCCTTTCCTTTCTCCTAACTCGGTGTTAACTGCTCAAATAAAACGATTATGTATTTAGCCAGTTTGATTTTACTCCACTGAAGTGCAAGAGTTAGAATAAAAATAAGCAGGCAGAACTCCCTTCTGAGCTTTACTCTAGTATCAAACCAGTCTCATAATTTCAAGCACAGTTAAGATTTTGCGGTCTTTTGAAATGGAAAGAGGAGTGATGGTCATTTGCTTGCTCAGTTATTCGAACTGAAATACATTCTCTTGAATAGCAAAACAAAATCAAGCAATTCCTGCTGCTGACTTTATATTTAGGCTTAGTTTTTATAGTGACTATGGCAGCTTAGAAGGTGGATGGATGGACGCACAGACAGGTGGCTCATTGCTCTCCATCAGTCCACCTGTTCAGAACTTATTTAGTGCTTGCTAAGGTCACATAATGCAGAACAGGGAAAGATAATGTTTGCTCTTTAATTATTTTTCTTTGGTCTACAAGAACAACTGATCCCATAATGATAATTTCAGGTATTATCAGAGGGTCATCTTTAGCCCATGAAAGCTGTTAGAATAAAACAGTCACTAAGTGGTCTATAAGTAATATTTCTTTCTCACAGTCTGTAAATCAGGAAGTCTAATATGCAGGTGTAGACAGATGTGGGCCTGCAGGGCCAGTTCCTTCAAAGTGGCACCTTTTGCCAGGGACACAGGTCAATGGCACAAGCGAAGTGGCACCTTTTTTTGTGTTCATGTGTGATGGTGGAGGGATCTCTCTGTGGTTTCGTTTGTAAGGAAACTGACTCCTTTCACAAGGAGTCTGCCGCCTTCCTGTCCCTCGTCCCTTCCCAAATGCCCATCTCTGAATACCTTCCAGATTAGATTTCACAATATAGATGTGGGATGCACAGTCATGCAGGCCATAGCAAGGAGGTTGGGTAGGCCTCATTAATAAATGTCATGTCCTCAGGTACTCCAAGGAGATTCTCATTTATTGGATGGATAAGTCCAACAGGATCAGGGAGGAACATTTTCCTCCAGGGATGTATCTCAAAATGTCCTTCCTTTCGTAACAGGAAACCCCTATGACTGTTTAGTGAGCACCTCCACAGTGTCTTTTAGAAAATACAGTTCTGTTCAAAAACCTTCAATAAATAAATATATATAAGAAACATAATTTTGGCCATCTAGATGTTTCAAAAAGGACAGAAGGATAAAAATATCATAAAACAATAAATAATTGGACAGCTTTGTACTGCATTCTAGGATTCTGCTGCTTTTTGGAACAAATAAGTTGTGAGAAATTCTGATGCTGACATCTCTGTAAATGACTGGCACTCTTTCCACACATCTGGCCCAGGTTTGGTGTAAGGCTGGGCACTGTCAGCACCTGCAAGGCCACCAAACTGCTCTGTTGAATCGCAGCTCGTGGAAGACATCCTAAGTGTTCCATTGCCAGGAAACTTTGGGGGAGAGCCTTTTCTTCTAAGGGGCTCCAGGTGGGGCCTGCAGTACTGATACAACTCCTGGTCCACCTTTCTCCCAGGTCTGTCAAATCTATTCCTGTTACTTTTCAAAGAGTCTTTCTGCCCTCACCTCTCCAGCTAAGGTTTATATGAAAAGAAGTGACAGGGTGTCTTTTCTTTCACTCACTCTGCTGGGTAACAACTCCTGGAAGAAGCCTATACAGACGGCCTTCATTAGTGACACTCCTCAATGCATTTCCCCTTACTAGTCTTGCCAAGGGTACCACTGTCTTCCTCAGCACTTAATCAGATGAGGGCCAAGGCCTAGACATGCTTAGGAATGGTTGCCCATCACTGCCAGCAGGGACCACATATATAAGTCAACCAGGTTGGCAGGATATGCTTAAAACTGAAACAGGAGATATTCCAGGTCAAGGCAAGCAGCATCCTGCAGATGATTTGGTTGCTATGATTGGATTCTGCTTTGCACCAAGGAATAGAGCCCAAGAAACCTTCCTCCTTTGGAGACCCCTGGTACCATGTCCTACAGAGTTCCCTAAATTACTGTAGAAAGGGTTACACTGCTAGCAGCTGTCTTTTCAAAATATGAGGGATGAAAGCCCTGTATTGATATGAGAGGAGAATCAGGGCTTTTTTTTTTTTTTTTGTCTGCAGTGAAGATTCAATTTGTTAACACATCATAACAGAATCAAATTATTCCAGATTTTATGGTATAATGAAGAATTCTGTCCTCTGATTTAACAGCACAGAAACTGTGGCAGGCCAGTTGACAGCAATTTCATGAGTTCCTTTAATGTACACCAGAAAGTGAAGGTATGGTGGAGCTCTAAACCGCTGTCCCTTCCACTCGCAAAGGAACGAAGGGACCTTGCTTGGATCCAGCGTGTTCACAGAGCTTCACATGAAACCTAAGAAATGGATCATCTCTCCTTGGGGGAATCCTTCATTCCCCTCAGTGGTCCTGAAAAATATGGCTCTATGAAAGGCAGCGCCCCCTGGAGGAAAGACACAGTCACCTCACCACTTGTTTACGGAAAGGATTTGCCCAATAGCGCGAGCTTATTTCTCTACTGAGGAAATACAACTTGGCCACAAGACACAGGAAGGAGAGGGTGAGAGATGGAAGCAGCTGGAGTGGTGCAAACACAGATGGCAACGGCTGTTAGGTGTCTAATGCTCACACGTTGAGATTTCGTGTGTTCGCTCCATCTTAGTTACTGGTGGAATTACACGTTAAATACTGTGAAATAAATGGCATTTTCCCCTTGTCCTTTTCTACTGTCTGTTGTTTTTTTTTTTTCTTTTCTCACTGCAGACATTTGTTCGTGGAGGTCTGGAAAAAGTGGACAGCAGCTACACTTGCCTCAAGTCCGTTATCAAACAACATAGCTACTTATGCAGGTCAGCCCAGAGGACCGCTCCTTCTTCAAACATGAACAGCTCTAATGATTGCATTAGCAGCCCTTTGCCGCCAAAGAAATCATTTTACAGCTGATTTCCAGCTTTCAAAGCTGAAATGTACACTTGGGAGATTTTTTTGACACTGTTATCTGTAGGGTTGGGAGAATGCAGGAGGCCAGTAGTCCAGCAGACTGTCAGACTGTCTTTCAGAAAACAGGAAATGCAGAGATGGTGCCTAGCGTTGGCTCAGTAGAAAAGTAGACTATTGGAATGTACCTCGTTACCTGGAGCACCCAAACATCTTCTTGTCACCAAAGGAACCCATTTCAAATTAAACAGAATGAGGACATGGCGACTACAATAAAGATCTTGCTTCTCAGGGTGTGGGAAGACTCTAGCAGCAGCAATAAAACAATCACGTAAGTAAACTTGGAGTAGCCAGAGCAGCAGAGATTAGAAACAACCCACTCAAGAAGCAGGATTTAAATCCTTCCTATTCAAGCAAGCACACAGCCCTGTGGAATCTGGAAAATCTGGACAGTTACGGGCTTTTAATTTCACTATGAAACCTCATTACTCCACAGAACTGAGTTCAGGGTGCAGTTTACAGACAGTGAAAGCCTAGAACTAGAACACATAAAACCAAGATGATTCACTTACGGTGCTCCTCTAATCACAGATGAAACTGTGGGAAACAGTGAACACTGATCATGTCCAGCTTACCCGCGGTTCTTACGGCATGCCTCACCTGAGCATTTTCAGAGCCTCACTTGGGGAGAATCATGCTTGTACTTGCTTGTATATATATTTCCTGACATGGTGTCTTGCCTGTGTCTTTATTAACAACTGATACATTTGTCTTTACTCTGGACCACTGTCTTAGATATTTTTCTCATAGCTGAGACAAAATACCTGACACTCAAAGTTAAAGCAGGGAAGACTTATTTCGGCTCCATTTGTAGAGGTTTCCATTTGTAGTCAGCAGGCTCCAAGGCTGGCACAGCAGAGGGGCCTGGGGCAGGGGAACAGTCCATGGCAGGCAGGAGCAGCAACAACGGTGAGTCTGCCTTTCCCTTTTATCCCATCCAGGCTACAAATCTTTCAAGTGGTGTCACCCACACCCACAATGGGGCTGCTGTCTTTAGTCAACCCATTCAGTTACACCCAGAACTACACTAAATCCAATCAGTGGAGTAATTAAGTACCATATCCTTAAAGCCCAGTATCACATACCCTAGGTCGAGCCAGCTACGAGCACATAAGGCCTTGGGGCACATCTAGATATAAGCCATTAAGTCACAGTGAGTTCCAACAGCATTTCTAGGGTTCCACTGATGCTCACCTTTAGTTTGCTGCCTCTGGGCATCCTTGGACACTGGCCTCTCTTTGGGATTCAGGCCTGAGAAGTAGCCATAGAAGGCCTCCTCTGGATCAGAGGTCACAATACATTACTTCGATACCCAGCCAAAGTATGCTTTTAGAGCTACTGAGCATGAGAACAGTGAGTAAGGCCACAGTGGACCACAAGTCAAATTTTGTCAGCCAGCAGATGGGCTGTGTTTAGTTTCTAAGGACTTAGTTTCTAAATAATAAATATAACTTTAGTTCTACCTCTGGTATCCACATGAAATTTGAATTTACATGACAGAAAATCAGGTAAACTGAAACTTGCAGGTGACTTCATTCAAAAGAACAAATTGTCTCACAGTGAGACATTTATTCCACTAAATAAATTTCTTCTAACAATTTAGTTGATAAATACTCAATATGGAGAAGAAAAGAATAGAAAAGCACCCAGAAGTTTAAACACTGGTACATCTCCTGTATTGAATTTTGTCTGAAAAAAATTTCTCAGCAGACTCTCTAGTGAACACAGGAAATACTTTCAGTCACATTCAGTTTCACTGAACTCAATTTCACTGAATGTGAATTATATCTGACCAGAGTCACCTCCAAAGTCAAAACAAAATGGAAAAGATCCCCTTAAGACATACCAGGGAAAGGAATAGTGAACAGGTGCTGGTAATAATTTTAGGATTTTCTCCACTGAGAGACCTGGTCTGAATGAAATGGAAGGGCATTTAAGGGGAGGTCTTTATCACCTCTCAAGACCTATCTTCTCAATAGCACCAGAAGAATATTTTCATAATAACACTTGCAAACTCCTCACCAAGTTAAAAGTCATTTGAGTCTTCCCATTACCGAATTATCCAAAATACAAACACCTGCTCAGATTTGCTAAGCATGTGACTGAATTATGGACTTCAGTCACTGGAGCTCCATCTTTGACTGGACTTAGCAGTCTCCATCTTTCAGTGGTCCTCTGTAGAAGTGCAGATTTACACTTAGGAAAACAAGAAAACTCGGGGCACTGGATGAACGTTATTAAAACCACCTTAGATCTATGCCAACATCATCTCACACAGAAGAGTAACACAAAAACCAGCTTTCATATTAGAAAGAAGTTGGCACACCTAGGAACAGGAATCTACTGTGCTTAAGTCCTGTCAACAGGCATTTCACCTACAGGAGCTACATAACACTTCCTTAACACAGAATCTGTACGGAAAGAGGAAAGGAGAAACAACTGGTTTGTACTTTGTTGCTGTTATTGTTGTTCAAAGATTGCAATCTTTACTACCTGGGACAACTTTCAGTCAATACTGACCATGTGAAACTCGAAAGAGAAGAGTACCTGCCATCTGACTTCTGTGTGTCTAAAAAAAGACAGGCAATGAAAGAGGAAAGGGTGGGGGAAAGGGACAAAGGACAATTGGGAAGAAAACAGTAAAATCACCACTCCAAGATGGCATGTGACTGCATTCCCATCCTATTTAGAATTACTCATAGGTTATAATTTCACATTACTTTTTGGTTAGGAGACCAGCTTTAAGCTGCTAAAATTATTCAGGAAACAGGATTTTAAAACCAAACATATTAATACAAAAGAACTAAAGTCCTGACATTTAACCAAACAAAAAATTAGCTATTTGCATATTATTTTAAGAGGGCTTGGCATACACTGCACTGTTTCAACAGCATTCTTTTCATGTTCGTGGGGCCTGACACGAACTAATACTGAAGAACTAATTTTGTTCATTGAGTTCAGAGCACTGAGTAGTGTTGGAGACAGAAGAAAGCCAGGGTCAACTGTATTTATTGATTAGTTTTCTTTAAAGAGAATAAAAAAACAGTAACAATGATACAGAATTTCAAAACAAGATGATATGAAACTAATAATGGTTATTATTTTACATATTATTATCTTCAGAGTAGTTGCTCAGATTACCAGACATAGGCATGCAAAATTAATCAAACAATATAAGTACTGTCTATTCTTTTGAATCAACTAATAGCAATTAGAAATACAATTATCTTAGCTATCTTATACATACATACATACATATTTCCTTTCCTTCTTTTCTCTTTTCCCCCATCCCAGCTGTTCTTTCCTTTTGAGAGGTTTCTTTCCCTTTCATGGTACCTATTGTCCCTTTTGGATCTTATTTACCCTTTTAGGTTCTTACACTAGAGACAATACGATGTTTACACATCTGGGTGTGATTTATTTCACTTATGAATGTGATCTCAGTTGCTTCCATTTACCTATCAAAGCCTCGAGTTTATCTGTCTTTCTATCTGAGTGGAGCTCCATTATATAAAAATATCACATCTTTTTCATCCATTCTTCAGTGAACTGTGGCTGCAAGACCAGATACAAAGCAGAAATGTCAGCACATGTATCTCAGTGTCCTTGGATTTGAAGCAGGGGTTCGTGTTCTCACAGTTCAGCTGCTGGAAGACTAAAATGAAAGTGTCCACACTGTGACTCTGTGGAGCATCGGCTCTTGTCTTATCCTAGCTGCCCCTGTGGTCATCCCTGGCTAGCATTCCCTGGCTTGGACACACCATTGATTCTCTGCCCGTGCGGCCACCAGGCCTATGTCTGTGTGCACCTCTCCTTTTCTCACTAGGGCTCCCTCAGGCTGGATCTGGGGTCAGCTCTCTCCAGTAGGAAGTGCTGTACCCTCAGTCACATCTTCCAAGACCCTAGTTCCAAATAAGGTTAGGAGTATTACCTTACCTTTGGGAGGACAGATTTAACTCACAAAATGCTGCAACTGAATTTTTCCTTCTTTTCTCTTATTGTTGCAATTACTCTATCAAACTGAAATTAATTAACATATTAAATAATCACTCAAATTGAAAGTCCCCTCCTCAATCTGTGGGAGCCTCTTACATAAATAAATATAAAGGAAGCATGAACTGAGTTAAATTTACAAAATTTGTGCAGAGGGCAGAGTTTGGCATGAGGGTGAGAAATCTTTACAGTGTTTCTGCTACACTAATAGTTATTCATGATCTTGAAGGATTGCCAATTGCTTTGGATTGCTGATAGAATTCTTAGGAGTGACAGCAGTGGTAAGTGTCTCACTTGGTTTCCGGTACCCACAGAGATCTCCCTCCTTGGGGTCTCCCAAATCTTGTGATTCTTAGTCAAAAGGGGGATTAAGCCCTTTCTCTGTCTTTACAAAAGAAGCCAGAAGACTTGTCAACAACTGCTAGAAGAAATAACACGCAGAGTGCACCAGAGGCAGGAGTAAGGTTCCCACATTGGTGGAGCTTATTGGCAAGCATCTCTCTTGCAGAGGAAATTTCTAGCATACATACAGCATTGATGGTTGGTTTTTAATTTACAAGTTCATTTTGGAAGCTATTCAGATTTCTCAACTTTAATAATGATGAGCAGCAGTAATAATAATAATAATAAAAAGCCATGGACTCTATTTAAGATATATTTGGTGAGGCTGCTGCTTACATTTCCTCCATGGACCTCATGGCAAAGCCAAGCAGAAACCTCAAGGTGAGTCTGGGCCGCATTTGCCCCACGGCACTGCCTTTTGTCTTCCCTGAGCTTCCAATAACCCTCATGTCTTGTGCCTTTCAGGCCTCAGCACAAGGACCCTCTGTCCTGTCCTCATTTTTCTTCCCACACAGATAGTGCTCCTTTGGAATTTTACTCTTTATGAAAGCCAGGCAGGCTCTAATCTCTACTGAGGACACCAAGACCAACATTCCCCCAAAGCCACCCTCCTTGAATGTGTGACTCCATGTTTATCTCCCACCTCTGCAAAATCAGCAGACACAGTGGATCCCATTCGTTACCTCTGGAAACTGCTGGTTGTTTTTCTCGCCTCTCTGGTGGTGGGTTTTTCTCATGTGTCAGCTGCTTGCACCTATGGACCCCCTTCCTTCGGCATAGCCTCGAGCAGGTGTCCAGTGCTAACCATTGTGGAAGTACTAGGCCTCAGGGCCAATCCTGGTTTCTCTTGGCTCTCAGTCTGCATCTTAGAGGATCAGCGATGGGACTGATAGAAACAGGCTGTTCTGCAATTTCCAGAGAAGGATGTGACACAAGTCAGGCGAGACTGAGCTGGGAGCAAGTGGAGGAAGTGTTCAGAGGTGTGCTTCCCCAGACAGGAACAGACATACCCGCAGATGTCCCTCAGGGACAGTGCACTTGCCAACCCCGCCGTCTTCCATTCCACTCTGGGTCCCTGCCTGCCTGCTGAGTTCACCTGGGCTGGGGGCTGTTCACACAGGTCTCCATGTCCTGACCTCTGTCTGCTCCTTGGCCCTTCAGGTCCCACAACTTCCACATGGAATGGACCTGCTTCCTCTCCTGCATACATACCACCCCACACAGAAACCCTGAACCCCATTCTCCTTTCCTACTTTATTTTCCTTTCCTGATATTTAATGCCACTGCTAGCTTGGTGACTTGCCTCTCCCCCTAGACTTTAGAATAAGTCTCTTGAAAGCCAAGAGTCCTTCCATTTTGTCTGGGGCTTAATCTTCTTGAGGGGACTGGAACACAAATGTTCCACTTGCTCCCTTCTGGGCAAGGTTGCTCGGGCAAGGATCTATCTCCCAAACCAAAATCTCTGGAGTCTTTCTGGGAGGTGCCTATTCCTTAGAGCTTCAAAATATCTCCAGAAAATCTCCAAAGAATGCTGCCCATGTTGTAGCATAGAGCATCCTTCTCCCAACTGATAGGTGCTTCCTTATCACACCACAAAAGGACCTCACACGGTTCCCCCATTGATCTTTCATCCCTGAAACTATAACCTGACAGATAATGTGCAGAGTATGCACCTTCAATTTGCATTAAAAAGAAGAATCTGTGTTCCCTGGCACTAGGTTTTACCTTCCCAGGGTGGCATCACCCTAGTTAAGGGTGCATCCTGTAGTCATCACACCACTGCCTGTCTGCCAACCCAGCCTGCCAGGCCTACCTTCCTGGGCACTGCTTATGACTGAAATAAGACTGACAACAGACAAGACTTTATGATTCCATTCAGGGCAATAGCATCCATCCTACTTATTTATACATAGTCTGCTAGTATTGCAGCGAAACAGAAGGGAAAGAACAGGAAACAACGTACCCAGAGTTTCATTCTGTGTCTGCACTTTCTGTCATCCTAATTCATTCTCCAGGAATTACAGCCAGGAACCGTTAAAAACATGTAACATTTCATGCTATTTTCTAGCTTTCCAATATTTTAATTATGATGATGATGATGATGATGAGGAGGAGGAGGAGGAGGAGGAGGAGGAGGATGCTTGGAACAAAATCCAAGCTTGTTAACATGAGTATAAGGATGGATTATCTATCGTCTCCATATGTGGACCAATGCCCTCCTACGAAGCTGAATGAATTGCAGCCACCCCGGGATCCCTTTTGGGTGCCTGCTTAAAAACAGAGTGTGAAGCAAAGGTGGAGAGCTGGGTACACAAGGAGGTATCGAAGATGCTCGGGGAAATGCAGAACATACCTTGTGCAGTCTATTGGAGGGAAGAAGGGGAAGGGGAGGAACCGGTTGGTTCTTTCCTGGCTCTGCCTCTCATAGGCAGAAGCTCATCTTACTGGAAGTTACTGGGCCCCCTACCATTCTGAGTTCTATGTCTCAGCTCTAGCACCTGCCTGAGAAACCAGATCGCATCCCCAGCAGTGCAGTCCTCAGCCAAACCCAGACATGACAGGAGCCGCCACAGCTCCCCGGCCGTCAGCTGGTTGGCATGCCTGGAGTCTCACGTCCTACCCAGGTGGCAGCTGAGGCACGACAAACGGCTGAGGATCCAGGATAGAGCAAAGTTAACAGATGGAGGAGGCTCCCACGAAATGTGCCATGGGCCACCCTTCTCTGTGCTGCTGCACACAGTGTGTCCACACGAGCTCTTGTTCAGTGTTACCTCCAGACACGATTCCAACATTCTTCCTCATCTAACGCAACACAATCATTCTAGTTCATCTCACATTAAAACCAACTCTCAGATCACCACCCGTCTCTTTCCGTGACTTCTTTTCTCCTGAGGTTTTGTTCTGACTTTCTTCCACTGCTAGTAGTCGAGGTTTTCTGTTTAGAAAGTAAGAATCAACTGTGCTGCAACACTAAATTTTCTATTTCCCCTTTATATTTGAAGGAAAGCTTAGTCTACAATAAAATTCTAGGTCATGCTTAATTTTCCTGTTTTTAAAATACAACATTGTAGTACTTGGAATCTAGTATTGAGTGTTACCCTGTATTTTTTTTTCCCTTTTTTGATTCTTCTTCAAATTTGCTATGGTCAATTTAGCCATTAGTTAGCTTTATTTAATTCTTGTTTTAAAAAATACATGGTATTCTGTTCTATGCTTGAGATTTTCATTTTGGAGGATGCCTTCTTGTTTTATATATGGTTCAGTGAGCATGACATTCTTGAATGACGTTTGCTATTTCTCAGAACTTTGTAGATCCTGTTTCACAGACCATGTACCTGCAGAGAATTCCAAGACCGCTAAGTTTTCTCCATGTGTAGTTATTTTTCTCCAAAATGTTCAGCTAATTCTTTCTTTATGTCTGAAACTTGAAAATTCTCCCTGGCTACAGTTAATGTGTATTTATTACTAGATGATATTGGTGAAATATGGTGTGCACTGGCATCTGTGGACACTATTATTCCTTTATTTCTGGGAAATTTGCTATAATTCTTTCTGCAGGGGTAGTTTGTCATCTCCCTCTGGAAGCTCTCTGGCTCAAAGACACCAACTATTCCAGTGTTGCCTTAACCGTGTGACCCTTCACACAGAAAATATTTTTTATTAGTACAGTTGTCACTGCAACCACTCCAAACTCTTGTTCTGTTCACCTTTAGCTTCTATTCCTATGGAGCTGGTAACTGAGTGATTAGCTTTGCAAGTTATGATCGTCTATGCATTCACTTAGCTCTGTGAACTGTCTTTTCATCTCACCTTGCATCTTTTGACAGTTCAACTTTGAGTACTTATTTTATTCATGATCTCTTTTTTAAAAACATATGCGGCAGAAGTACTTTTTGTCCTTGTGTGAAATATATTCTATCTACTTTTCTAGGGACTGACCACAGCTGGGCTCCCTCTCATGTTAACCTTTAGATGTTGCTGACAAATAAAATAAACCAGCCTCTCAAATGGCTATTGGTAGGTGTCATCCCATTTGCATTTACTTGAGCAGAACTGAAGTGGGAGAACATTTGCTTCTCACCACACCTGGACACCCAACCTGAGTTAGCGAGCTGCTGCTCTAAGATAGGAAGCACACTGGCTTCATGTTCACTGACGATTTCAGCCACGCGCGTGCTCTCTCAGCCGAGTAGGTACTAATCCCCAGAGTGGACAGCGAGGGACGTTGTCCCCTACCAACCCCAGGCTGCATGCTCAGTGCCTGCTCCATATCCAAGGAGACAAAAGCCTGTGATTTGCTTTATGGTGACCCAAGTGGAGTAAGATATAAGAGAACAGATAAACATCAGTTTTGTGAATCTGGAATATCAAAATCTGTAATCTCTGTCATCCTTATCGGAAGTCAACTAACCCTTTGATAACTTTTAGTTAAAAATATACCTGCATTTTGGCTGCGCTTTCTCATCTTCTACTTTTCCATTTCAATTCACTGAATGTTAAAAAAACACAATGTGCAAGATCACCAAAGTAATATCCGTTAAAACTAACTTTTATTCCATGTTAAATTTGGAAAGGAAGATATTTCCTTCAAAATATTTTAAATGATAATGCAAGGATTAAATGAAAACATCCAGAAGATAGTGGGAACACGAAATTTGTAATTTATTGTGCTTCTAAAGCTAAGGTTGCCAATCTAGCTAGAAAAGCGTGCATGCAGTCTGGGAACCCAGCTTCCGGCAGAGCTCTCCTTTGCTGCCTGAGTCACAGCTTATAATTTGGAGCAGGGCTCTCTGGAGAACTCTGTTTCCATTTTTATTCCTGCAGGAAGGAATGTTTTACTGCAAACTCCTCCTCCCTCTCACTTTAACAAACTCACTAGAGAGAGAGAGGGATTCTACAAGAGTTCTACGTAATCGCAACCTAGGATTCAAATTATTTTTGTCTCAATACACACTGCAGCTCAAGGCAAGCAAGTATGCTACATAGGCAAGTAGATTAAAATGAAAACAAATTCTAAGGTAATTGGAAAAATGACATGTTTGAGTAGGATGCACTTGGCAATGACACAGAGTATATCATAATCACAATCAAATTTGTAAACCTGGAGACAACATTGGAAAGCCTGGGGCCCAAGGCCTGAGCTAAACACTCTCACTATAAGCTCTGTCTTGGACACAGTGGGTTTAGCTCTACATCAGTTTGATAAAGCAAAGTTCACAGAAGGCCAGTCACAGGAATGCTTGGGTTTTGGTTTCCCAGTGTATACGAAAGTCATGTTTCTATTATGCAGCAGTCTATTAAGTGTGTGATGGCATCATGACTTAAAACCAAGCTTAATGAAAGTTGCTTTATTGATAAAAGTGCTAATAATTACCTGAGCTATCAGGGAAATGGCACCAACAGACTTGCTCCAGGTGGACTGACACAAACCTTCAAGTGATCCACAGTACAGTGTCTGAGAAGCAGAATCAAGTGAAGGACAGAGAAAGGGGCCAGTGAGGAATGAGGTGGTGAGGAATGCGCTCTGCCTGCAGTGTGTGTTGGGAGGAGAGGGCTGGGGAGTCGCAGCCCCATCTTTAGATTATCCTAATCAGACTCTCAAAAGTAAGTTTCAGAAGTTGTACTAAGAGGCAACACACATTGCCTGCTATTGTATTTATGAATGGTCTAAGTTGCTCTTTTCCGACTTAATTCTTTTCACTCATACTGTTTGTAGTAAACACTTTCAGGTATTTATCCACCGTGGGAGTGTTTTAAGCAGTGTTCTTCCCGCTACCCCAAATTCATGGGTTAAACCCTGATTTCCAATACAATGCTAGTAGGAAATAGAGCCTTTTGCAGGTCACGCATCATGAGGTTGAACGCTTTATGACAGCATCAGTGCTCTTACAAGCAGAGACTGAAGACCACGTCTCTGCATGTCTACGTGAGGATACAAGGGGGCAGCACCTTCGAGCCAGGATAGGACACTCAGCAGGACACACTGGGCGCCACCTTCCTGTGGGACCCCAACCACCAGAACAGTGAGGATGAAATTTCTGTCATTTAAGCTACCTGGTCTGTGGCATTTAGTTACCAGCAATGAGAAGCGAGGAAGGAACTGGTCAAAAGGAGAGTAGGAGGGTTGTACTAGAAATTCTCAGAGCTCACACTGGGTCATTCTGGGCATGAGGGAAGCAGACACCACCAAGGATCCAGGACAGAGCAAAGTTAAGAGACGGAGGAGGCTCTGGGGTGGGTAGAGGGTAGGGGACAGGTCCCGGCCTTGAACTGCTCCATGCTGACCCAGCCAGGCCTGGCCAGAGCCAGCCCATCTCCTCAGCACTCCATCCCTGTACTAATGATGAATTAAGCTCCCCTCTCCCAAGGGGATGACTCCATTCTGCGGCATTAACCCGAGCATGTACAATAAAAATCCCTAAAAACTGCAAAGGTCCAGCTCGTTAATTCTCTGAACCTAACACATCTCAGGCACTGAGTGAAATATTAAGGATGAAAATGGCAGGAAAAGAGACACAATCCCTGTCTGTAGCTGACTTAGCAAGACAGTGCATTGGTGACTGAAACAAACAACATCCCTTCTTGACCCCCGACCCCTCTAGATACCTCTTCAGTCCTGGCTCCTCTTCACTGCGCAGCCTCTGCAAACAGCAGATCCCAGCTGCTGCTGCATCTGACTCTCTCCCATGCTCCTCCCCTCCTCCCACAGACAGCACCTAAGGACAGCTGTGGCCTCCATCTGCCCACCAAGGATCACATCTCTCCTCATCTTCCTTGACTTTCAGCAGCACTGTCTGCAGCTGTCCAGACTCTGGACGTGCAGCCTTTGCTATGTCCCTGAGAGGTACAGGGCTGGTTCTTCTTCTCAGGCAGTGCTCAGCTTACAGGCCGTCTGCTAGCCCTGGCAGACCCTGACTATCCAAGCACCTCACCCTCCCTGGCACTGCCTCACCCACCGCATCGCTCATAACCACCCCTTACTGCTGAAGCACTCTCTGTCCTGGTTGGGTTGTCACCTCTCTGTTCCCTTGGAATGTGAGCCGAGGAGAGCAGGCAGTACCAGGCTGTCCAGCACTGTCCTCGATGTTTCCAGTGAACTCAAACAGTAAATGTTAAATAAATCTTAGAGGCTCCACAGACAAAAATATTACAACTGATAAATGTACCATTAGAAATTGGGAAGATCTATCAAGGAAAGATAGATGATTCACAACAACTGGAAAGGTAATTGTGTCTGGGGGGAAAGTGCTGAGTACACAGAAGAGTGTGGCAGAACAGATTCTGCCGAGAGGCTGCCTGACCACATGAAAGCAGGAAAGAGTAGGGTCCTGAGGCTGGGTTGAGCCCTGAGCCAGCCGGCTGTGTATTTCCCATGATGGAGCAGACCCTGCATATCATAGCTTTTTTGCAATCTGAAGAGGTCTGGTTGGTATTTAGAACTTGATAAGCACTACTGCTTCCAATAGCTGGGAAATATATGTTCTTTATTCTTCAAAATATATGCTTTGAATGCTTTCAGATGCCATTACAGGAACAGTTTGCTACAAGCATTGTTCCTGAAACAACCAAAAATCACCATGAAAACCAAGGTTATCTCACCCTGCAACCAAGGATATCCAACCCTCAAAGTGTTTCATTGTCTTAAACTATTCAAATCAAGTTGGTCTTGCCAGGAAAAGACTATTTTATGCATAGTGGGAGAACAATAATTAAGAAAGGAAGCACTCTTTTTCCAACTGAAATTACGATTCACCTTTCACAAAAAGAGAATAAAGATTTCCGGAAATGACAAGACAGCATCATGGGTTTACCATTGGTAAGAAGGCAGACCCCAGGCTTGGGCTGAAATGCTGTGGGGAGCACTGAAAACACCACAGGAGAAGCTGGCAGGAAGGTTCTGTGGGGAGGGCAGAGTGCCTACCTGTGGCCAGGTAGATGATGTGGAAGAGAGCATCTCGACCCTGCACCACGTCCACCACCACGTGGGAGAAGCGGCTGTTGTCCTCCATGAAGGATGGTGCTGTGCTCACCGGCTGCACGACCTCGTGCATCAGGATGAACTTCTGAGCATCCTGCAGGTTCCTTTCCGTTAGGTTCACGTACAGGCCCTGGTCCACGGTGCCACACTGCAAGGACGACAAGCATGTTATTGGAAGCAGCCACCAACAACTTTGTCTTTTGTGGTCCCCATAGCTAGAAAGTGATGTGGGAGAGGAATAGGCCACAGTGCACTGCTGGTGCTGTAGAAAGGTTCACTTCTTCACCTTCCCTGAGATTCTTGTCCTGAGCATCCTTGTCCCTACAGATGTGAAACCATCCTATTTGGAGAACATCTCAACTCCCTCATGAGAGAACTGATCAGAAGTTTTATTTATTTATTTATTTTGGTTCTTTTGAAACAAGGTCTCACTATACAGTTCAGGCTGGTCTTGAACTCACTTTGTAGACCCGGCTGACCTCGAACTCACAATGATCCTCCTGCCTCAGCCTCCTGAGTGCTGAGATTACTGGTGTGCACCAACATGCCCAACTTGATCAGAAGTTTTAAAATATGAAATGAAAGTCAAGGCTGGTTATAATGTGAGAAGCCACTGCATAGAAACTGCTTGTCATGGTCTGGGAAGTACAAGCTACTGTACCTCTTCACTAAACCATGTGGTCATATTGAAAATGCCGCAGTCAGTAGTAGATATAGGTTTATTGGTTTTCCCATGAGAGCAGAGAGTTTATAAGCAGACATAGATTCCATCTCAGTCACATTCTCATCATTAATCCACAACATGCACAATTTAAAACATTTACATTTGTCTCATGGATTAGTCCAAGGCAGCCGGCTTCAAGGCAGGGCAGCATGGCATAGGGGCACAGTGTAGGAGGGCTGCTCATCATGGTGGTCGGGAAGCAGAGAAAGGCTGGAGGAGAGATACTGGCTTCCAGAGCCTGCCTAGGTGGCCCTCCTCTAAGCAGCCCTCACCTCCTGACAGCACACTAAGCTACGGAACTCAGGAGTGGATGAAGCCACTAAATGTGCACCACCCTGTGGTCTAATCACTTCCCAAAAACCACTGCCCATGGGGCAGGAGACCCTAGAGGACATTCTGGGTCTAAACTGTAACAGATTCCTTAGCAAAAGAATTGTTTTAATCTGTAAACCATATGACATGATTCATATATACTACAAAAGCATTATTATGGTCTGCTTAGATTATGCTTCTCTTCCAAGATAGAAGGAATTTTAAAAATTGATCATAGTCTTGGAATCTGACTGACGATATGGTAAACTGGCAATAGGAATTAGATTTAGACAGAGAAGAGAGGAGGAAGGAGAAAAGTATGAAAAGGAAGAAAGGAAAAACGGAGAAGGAAGGCAGACACAGTCTACAGATAGAGGAAACATGAAATGAAATGTGAGACAGGCAGGGGAACATCAGGCTGGAAATTGCTGAGAATTAAATTCTGAACCGTGGGCACAAGACTGGCAGGTGTTACCTGTGATGGCTTCCGGCAAGGACAAGGTAAAGGAGGTGTAGGAAAGAAAGCACCACTTTCTGGGAACTGAGCACAGACTCAGAGAATTACCACCAGTGTTTCTCATTTCTTTTATAAATGTTAAATCCTGATACAAATAGTGCCTGGTCCTCAGTTGAATTTCATCTAAGTAAGCTTGATGGCAATGAATTGGGGACCCATGCGACGTGCAACTACCATTTATAGCATGTCATTTCTAACACCGTGTTTTATTAGAGGTTAGAGGTGCAACAGTGTATGATGGAAATTGCTTTTTTTGAAGTAGACATTTTTGTAGCATTGGCTAAAATGTCCTATAAGCCATAAACTGATAGGCCAATTTCAGGGTTAGAGCATCTTAAAGCTAAATAGATCCCATTCATTTAGTCCAACACTCAATTTAGTATCATCCTCTCCTAAGGGAACCTGGGGACCACACATAAGGACCCTGCAAGTTCAGGTGAGGTTTCGTGAGCTCTGTAGCTTTGGGTGTGTCCTGACTCCTGCCATATAGCTCAGTGAAGTTCTTGCCTCTCAAATTCAGATATTTCAACTGGGAAGCAGCCAGGAAAATTCAGACTCTAGGCACTTATCAGGGCTCATGAGAGAGCCACCGAGATATGCAGCTGAAAGCACATGTAAGTGCCCAACAGGACTGTATGTCTGGCACCAAGAAGCCACTCAGCGAGTGGCAAATAATATGTGCTTTCATCTTGAAACAGGACAGCAATACCACAGTGCACGGAGGTTTGGAGGCCAGAGGAAAATGAGCAAATACACAAAGAGACAAAGGAATCAATTGGGGACACTACAAATGCAACTTTATTTGTGGGATGGGGGAAGGCTCTGCCAGAAGATTGTTTAGCATACTGCACTTTATAATAATGCTCGGAACATTACCTGTCAGCAACCGTTTTAACAAATGACCAAGACCTCCACTGGGCTAGGTCTCCATGTCTGGGGATCCTAGTTCTGGAGCTGTCCCTGTGTTGTAGCACCCTTTTCCCCATACTGAAGCAACGGCTCAGGTGGCAGCTGGCTGTCTTCATGTTGGGTGAAGTTGACGCACACACATTGTACTTTATGTTTTTAAAAAAAATATCAACTAAAACCCAGGAGCAGAGATCTAAAGACAAAAACCTCTCACTGTCTTTAGGAACCAGAAACTTGTGAAGCCTTGGGGCAATCAGAGAATGAGGCCTCCAGGCAGGACCACTTTAATGCCTGGTAGTCTTTGCTCCTGGACCCATGTCTTGTTTAAGTCAGTAGCTGCATTGTCTAGAACTGTGTCTGAGGAGTTCTCCATGACTTCTTCGTTTCTTTTGCCAGCCTATAATAAACATCTCACCCAAGGATCCTGCTTCTGATATTCTAAAAGCTACTATTTCTATGGATACAATCTATTTAAGGGACTGTAGGCCATTCACCAAGCTCTGGAAAGGCTGTCAGTTCTTTCATTCTGCCTTTCACACTGGCCTTCCTGCTGTCTGTGTCAGGCATGGTGGGTTACCCTGGGACCTACGCAAGAAGAAAACAATAAACACAGAAAAAACACAGCAGGCAAGCACAGCTCTTGCCCTCATGTGGCATACAGCCCACCCTGGCTGTTATATCAAGATGCCCACAAGTAAATAGGTCAGTAATTCTATATATATTTAAAGAATGTAATATATATTCGTTTAAAAGACAAAAAAATATCCAGTTGTGTCCCAGCATACCAGCGCTTGGTGGTCAAGCCCACAGTCACCGCACCTGGTCTTAACAGTACACAATTTCCAGGTACCTAGGTCTGCAGACTACTTTGCCCTTTCGCATTTAGATACTGAGAGAGCTGTGTATCCCAGTGCCCTAAGGGTGCAGCCAGCCTCTGCCTGAGCTCATTGAATCCACCACTGTCAGGGTCAGTCTCTCACTGCAGATCCGTGGTGACCTCACTGCAGAGAAGGTGCTTGGCCTGTCACCTCACAGCTCTGCCACGTTGTCTGCTCAGGGCTTTGGCTGCAGTGGCTGATGATTTTCCTAAGTGCCTCAGGGTTTGGATTACTTTGGAACCACCACCTGCTGCAGGCAGACACCACTGAGGGTGGCTTCTAGACTGCAACTGAAGTAACAGGCAGTTCTCATTGTTTGTTAATGTTTTCAGCTGAACATTCTTAGTTAAATTTTGAAATATTATGTACTTTCTGTACTAACCCTTGTGCTTCCTGAACCTGCTTGCTAAATAATGAGCCACCTTTACTATGTGAATGCTGCGTAAAATTTCAACTGTCAGCAGGAAAAACAAGAACAAAAACATCTAACACTTCTCACTGTTGGTTACTGCAAACAGCAGGACTTTCACACCTGCCTGGTGGAGGATCCTTAGCGCATAGTGAAGTCCTGCTCTATGCGAGTCTCAAAAGTTCATGAATGTCAGCCAGGGGTAACAAGCAAATATAGTCAATAAAAAGAAAATATATTTGCACTAGGAGTTACGGAAAGTATCACCATAATCTGTAACTTTAGTTCACGGCAAATTTGGGACTCTGCCCAACCAAAGAAGGCATGATTAGCTAAGCAGAGTTCTTGCCTGAAATGCACACCCTCCTTGGGATGTTTCATTCATTATGCAACATGCACCTAGTCCCATCTCAGAAATGTGAGCAAGCTCTTCAGTATGACACTGGCATTATAAAACTAGAGACCGGTGCCCTTAAGACATGAAAGGATTTGCTGTGAGCTACAAATGTATCCCAATGCATGCACAAAAAGTTAGCTAGTGCCTGAAGGTGGTAAAGAATTACAGAGTCTATTAAGTCCCTCTTTTATGGTAAAGACTTTTGCAATAGAAACACTATATAATGAAAGTACACTATCAATATAATAAACATCTTTGTCAAGTTTTTGACCTTCAGAATTTTCAAAAGGACTTTCTTAAAAGTAATGATCTATTTTACAATCTATTTTCTCCTCTATATACATTCAGTACCCACCGTGTATGTATATGAGTAAAGAGCACGGGAAGACAACCACTAGATGGTCCCTCTGAGTCACCTTTATCAAATATTATGCAGTAAATAACACGCATTGATTGCTATTACCTAAATTTATTTCTAAAGTATTCCTATGCTTCTGTATTTCTCCCACATTTTCTTGATGAGAATAAAAGGAGATGATAGATAACGTGTCCACAGAAAGCAGTGAAAGATAAGGATGACATGGAAATTACTCATCTTCATCTCAGTCTCATCTGCTTACAAAATTTAATAAGAACAAACAAAAAACTGAAAATAATTACAATCAAATGGTGCTTCCCCAAATCCAAGTAAAGTGTCAAGTGACTGAACATTTTTATCCTCCCAATTATCTCAAAAGCCAAAGATTTTAGATTTTGGATGGCAGAGTAACCAGAACTTGAAGGATGCAGTTCCAACCCTAAGTAGTGATAGTTACCATCAGTCACTTGGTTGGAATAGGATGGGATTTGAGGGCAGAGGATGAGATTCTGGTTGAGTCTCAAAAGTTCATGAATGTCAGTTGGGCACAAGTTTGACTCCTTTGCTGTGGTCCTGCCCAGATCTCTACCCTGTGGCTCAGTGTCCCTCCCTATGTGGGGAAGTCTTTCTCATCATGGTACTGTGGCCAGTGTGCAAAATAACTCACCTGAAACATCCAGCACAGGGCTTGGAGCTTGGAAGTGTTAAACTTCATACCCTAAATGACAACTGTCCTGTGATTACTGACATGCAAGGGGAGCCTGTGCTTGTGGACTACATATTTGTTCCCCACCCACATTCATATATGGAAGTCCTCTCCCTCAGCTTGACTATATTTGGAGATAGACTCTCCACAGAATAACCAATGCTCAGTGAGACTGCAAGGGAGGTGCTGTGACTCTGGACCTGGTGACCATCCACAGAAGCACTCAGAAGGAAGATGGCCATCTGCGAGCCAGGAAGACAGCCCTCACCAGAAAATGACCCTGCATTCAGCTTGATATTAAGCTTCCAGGCTCCAGTACTGTGAGAAAATAAATAGCTCTTTTTTAAAAAAAAATACCATCTGTGCTAATACGTTACAGCAGCCCAAGCAGACTAATACATCTGCTGACTGACCAAAGGTAAGAAATCACTTCGTTTCTGTGAGTCTCAGCTTGTTCTGAATATTGTGAGGTGAGGTAACTTATGAATCCCCAGAGAGCATGGGCATCCAGGAATTTTATAATGGAAGAATGACTTTCAGCTCTGCTAATTTTCCCTTGGTTTTGACCACTGCACACAGTTCCCCCACTGGAAATCTTGCCTATTTGCCAATTAGAGCTCTAATCCTGTTTGTGCATCTCCACTACTCTGTGGCCTGGGCCCTATTCATTAGACAGTCATTCATTAGGGATCAGAGGTCTGGGGACACTGAGTCCAGCATCATTAGTACTAATTGAAGCATGGATTCCTAACCCCCTGCAGAAGGCTGGCCTTTTTTCAGCTTGGCATCAGACATTGCAGCTGACAAAAGGGCCTTTGTGGTTCAGGCGCCATAGCTGACAAAAAGCTCCCGTCTACTGACAGGAGCCAAGCTGAGTACAAGGCTGCCCTTGAGGGACAGGGAGAGTGCAGCTGCCCTGGGCACACACCCTAGGTTCCCTGCCCCAGCATTTAACCAAGTCTCTGCATTTTTCACGGGGGTGCCTTTCCTCCTGAAATTACCTGGAAGTTGGGGTTAGGGTTGGGATAAGGTAGCCAGGCTGAGCGAGAGTTCTCCTGGAACTTGAAGGGCCCGTTGAAGGCCTGCGAGATGGCACTCAGGTTGAAGACACACACAGCTGAGGCAGCGATGCTGTTCCTGGAAAGCCGAGGAAGAGAAAAAAAGGTCAGTCAGAGAGCCCAGCAGGAACCACCAGCCACCAGTCACCTGTGCAGCAGTGGTGACTCAGAAGCGGCTTCTAGATACCTGAAGACTACAGTTGCTCACATACCCTGAGGGAAGTGAATGACGCCAGATTGGTGCATGGAGCTCACCTGTGAATTCTTGTAGAGAAATAAACATTTAGGTATTGAAACAAGGGTGCCTGGCAATTAGGACACTTGAAATGCTGCCAGCTGAGATTGGTTCACTCAGCCATAGGGAGACAGCAAGGGACTGCATGAAGCCAAATGCTTGCCTTTTAGATTCTGGAAGAAAGACTTTCTCCTCTAGTGGATGGAGTCTGCTTCCGCCATGCCCAGACCTCCCCACCACTAATCTGGTTACTCAGCTGGAAGTGGGTGAAGCTTTTTGTCTCTTAAATCTCTAGATATTTATGTTCATTCATCATCCTTCAAAAATAATCAACTTAGAGTATTTTGCAAAGAATGTCCATCAGACCCTTCCTATTTTTTTTTAATTTAAAGAGGATTGTAAATTCAAGGGGTCAAAACACTGACAGGAAAACTTAAAGCCTTAATTTAGAATTCAAGCTTTGCAGACAGAACTGTAAATGGGAGGTTTTGGAAGGTCAGTACCCTTCAGCCAAGCAAGGAAACAGCAAAATATTTTGGGTTAAATTTGCATTTTTAACTTCAGCTGTCATTTTAGAGGGAAAATGGAGATAAAAGAATATGTATGTATTTTCTGTATGAATGCTCTAAGACAATAAGTATTACATATCCTTATAGCAATGGTTCTTCTTACATCAAAGGAAGCTCATAGAGACTTTGGGACTATAATACTTGGCCATGTTTGTTTGGTAATGAATAGGTATCAGGCACTGTCCCAGGGGCTTCCATAATTCCAGTCCATGTAGTCTTCATAAGGGAAGAGACCCTCACAGGTAAAGAAAAGATGAAGGTTTCATGAGGACAAGTCTCTGGACCCATTTTGGTGAGCAGACTTGAACCCCATGGAGAGCCCCTAATATCGTGTGCTTTACTCTTTGTGAGAGTTGAGTGAGAAGAGGACAGTATTTAAAAACTCCAGCAAAGTGCCCAGATGGTACAGAGAAGTTTCTTGTTCAGGGAGCCCAGTACCAGGGATGAGACCAGGCATGGAGGCCATGTGCTCCCAGCCTGGAGCTGCACAGTAATAAGAGTAGATTATTAGTGTGCTTATAATTATTAGCATGCTTATTAGTAAACATTAGGGTGTTCATGTTTCCACTTTTATTCTTCACTACCCTTAGAAAACAAGAACATGGTAAGTCAGATTCCAACTGCAAAGAGGAAAGAGAACAGGTGACTGGGCTTGGGAAAGCACAAGAAAACAATTATGCTGGAATAAGAATGGCCAAGTGCAAGCCAGGTGCCACTCAGGGTCAGCCTCTGGTGAGGTGCTTGACAAGCCTGGGGAGGGCATGTTGGCAATGACAGTGCTAAGAGTCCACCTAATCACACATTGAGTCCTCAGATTCCAAGGAGAGCCTAACTTTCCAGATGGACAAACAGCAGCACAGAGCGCTGACTGAGCCCACACCATGCTGCTTTCCATGAGAGTCTTTAGTTCATTCCCTGATCTTGTCCTGCTGTTACCTGGTGACAGAAGTCCCTTTCCTCTTGCTGTTTGAGCCATATTTCTGACCACACCCTTAACCAGGTCCAAATGGGGCTGATTTGGGTACTGGTGTCAGCCCAGAGCTCCCCATTGGAAGTCTTAGTGGTTGCAGGCTAAGCACCCCTCACTGGGACTAAGGGAAAACATTTTTTTATTGGTGTGTGTTTGTGACACATAATTATATTCCCTTTGGGGAATTTAGATAGATATGTAGGTAGATAGATAAATAGGGGATCTTGATCATTTCTAATCCCTTTTTCTTCTGTCCTCTTCCACAGATACCCTTCCCATCTCCAAAAAGTCCACCTCACCCTTTGCCACAATCTATCCTTTGTTTTATGCTTTCATTTATTTGTGTTTTGGGTTTCCTGTATAAAAGAAATCCTGCAATATTTAACCTTCTTATCCCACTTGTTTTACTTAGTAGTATAGCCTCAAGACCCACCCACTTTCCTACAAAGGCCTGCAATCCATCCTGATCTATGGCGGAATAGTCCTCCATTGTGTACGTATCCCACGTTTCCTTTACCCATTCCACATTGATGGATACCTCAGTTGTTTTCTTCTGTTCACTATTGTAAACTGTGCTCCTCTAGACATGGGTATGCGTGGATTTCTACAGTATGATGTCATGAAGCCTCTTCCCAAGACTTGGCATTATCAGTGCCCCCACTCCACGTGCTCTGCCCCTTTGCTTTTTTTTTTTTTTTTTTGCGGTACTGGGGATCGAACTCAGGATCCTGTGCTTGCTAGGCAGGCGCTTATTCCACTGAGCTATATCCCCAGCCCCACCCCCCCCTTTGCTTTTAACTGTGCTCTGCATCCTAGGAGGGGTAGCAATGGAAGGGCGCAAGTACTCTGTCTGTCCCCTCCCTTTGCCTGCGCCCCACCCTCCCCCAAGCTGGGCCTGCCTGCAGGAAGCACGTAACACCTGCTCTGCCGGGGCCTCCCATGGTCCAATCTACCCCACTATGACCTTGTCCTCAGGCCTGCTGAAAGCTTGAGCAGTGTGAGCCAGCCCATGGGGCTGACAGACCTCCAGCCACAGCTTCCAACTTGGCCCCCCTCTCTAGCAGCAGAGGTGACCATGTGCCTTCCATTTATGTGCTGTTTCTTCACCTGTTACAGGTGGGTCTAAAGGTCTTAGGAATCCATTTGATGGGTGCAGTAGTGAGGGTATTAAACTTTGCTTCTACTTAAAGTCCATTTAAAGCTGCCAGTAGTAAAGTTAAAAAAATTTCCTTCTAGAACTTAATCCCCTTAGTTGGAAAGAGAAATAGAAGTCTTTCCCCAGCACCCCACCCACACTTACTATGTAGCTATCTATGTTCAGCCCACATTTATCTCAACTGTACTATCTGTATCTCCCACTCTCTACACTTTGTAAAACTGTACTGCTGAGCCATCATTTTTAGGTTCCAGCCAAACCTTTAGATTCCAATGCAGTAGCAACTTCTTGCAACTCAACTCAGTCCCAAGTGGTGACAGAATGAGCAAGAAAATGTGCCTATCCCCTGTTCACCTGGTGCTAAGAACCCTACCAAAGCATAGAATAAAATTCTAGTCCAAGCCACAAAGTTACAGCCTCTATTTCCGAGATGGGAAACTGCCAGGCAACAAACACCACCGTTTCTTTCAACTGGAAGCCAGTCTCTTCAAGAGGGTGGTCATAAAATCAAGGCTGAGCCACACAAGGAAGAGGAGGCAGTGGGAGTCACTGTCAGATGAGAGATGGCCAGGTCAGCTCTGCACTCCCAAGACTTAGTGATCCCAAGGCTCTCTACTCAGTGGAGAAACAGTAGCAGTGAACACACTCTTCCAGCACAGAAGCTGTGTGCAGGATGGACTGCACAATCAAGTCCTCTGCGATTGTTTGAAATACTTAACTGGACTCTCAAAATGAACTATTCGTCATCTTGGAAGGGTTCTGACAGGGTACTTGCATAACATTTGAAATTGGAGTTTTTGTTGTTATTTTTTCCCAGAGCCAGGGGAATGAGCAGCTGCAGAAGCCAAGCTCCCATTGTGTGTAAAATTGATCTCAGCTGAGCAACTCAACATCCATCTTGGGCAGGCTGCACTATTTCTTAAGGAAGGTCTTGGAAAGCAAATCAACTTCAGAAACCATAAATTGATTTTTTTTTAAAAAGAAACTTCTCAAGGAAGGACTACAACCTCTCGGGTTAAAAAAAGCAGATTTATAAGAACAAGGACAGCTGCAGAGGAGGGCGATGGGGGTGGGGAGGGTCATGCCACCCATTTTTCTAATACCACCTCAGTGAGAAGACTATGGGGTGCTGCTAGCAAGTGAAGGTTAACTGTTGCCAGCAGTGGAATGAGCAGGAACTAACAGTGAACAAGGAAGTAAGTGGCAGGTAAAGAAAGTGACTGTAGAAGTGAGATTCATAGGCAGGCATCTGATGTCAAAGAGATTAAAAAAAAACAAAAATGGAAGTACATGTGGGCAGAGCGACATCACAAGGCAAACTCCTGTCCAGTGAGCCCAGGTCTGAGAAGCCCGGGATTCTCAGCATTCATGGCGGTCCTCGGTGCTGAAGCCCCTGCAATCCCCAGGGACAATGCTGCACACCCTAACTATCAGCACTTTCCACACACTCAGTTTTAGATCCTTTGGCCTGAACACAAATGTTTTGCTTTTGACATAATTGTTATGTTTTTCAGAACCCAAAGAACCCAGATGATCATGAACACTGCCCATGTAAAGGGCACTGGTAGCTCAGGGCCCACACTGCTGTTTCCCGGGGGGAAAACAGTGCTCTTGTTGAGCCCGCATGCAGCACACCAGCTAAGGACAGGGAGTGACAGTGTGACAGCGGGATAATGTGTGAATCCACTGGCTCACTACACTGAGAGTGATGGCCCAGGAAACTTCTCAGGCTTCACATGGTCCAGATACTATCTCTCTGATACTACGAGCATCTTTAAGGAAGAAAAACTGCTTTCAGGAGTATTTAAAAAGAATAATCATAATTTAAGAAATATGTGCCCGAGTTGGCCATCTTCTAGATCGACTGTTTAGGGAACACTTATGAGGAGAGAGAATACATGACTCGTGTACAGAAAAACACAATCTACTATGCACTAACATCTCAGAAAGTGCCCAGAACACACCCAAAAATCAGGAACTAGGGATTTATACCAGAATAATTTGATATTACTATTACCTAAAAACAAATTAAAACTTTTTGGATTAATTTTATTTTCCTAATGCCAGTTTCGCAAAGCACATATCTTTGCCTATTATTTAATTCATAGTGAAAATACTCTTTTTGTTATTTTTTGGCTGTAGGCCCAGTAAAATAACAAAGATTTCCTTTAAAGCAACTTGAAACCTTCAGAGGTCAAAGAACAAAAGGCCCATTCAAAGTGAGTGAAAGAGAAGAGAGGGATGTTATTTCAAGCTACGTACACATTGGTGGTGAAGATGCCATAGATCAAGTCCAGTTCGGGCAGGAAGAAAGTGCTCTGCAGCTCATTGTAGTAGAAGGGGACCTCCCCGGGCCGGGAGCAGTTCAGGCGCGCCTTCATGAAGGTGGTCCAGGTGTCCTCCAGCAGGAAGCGTCCCCCGATGTCATTTTTGCAGACCCGAGCAGCCCTGGAGAACACGGTCTTCCCACAGTCATGCTCCACAGCGTTTTCTCGGAAAAAGAAGTAGGTGAAGTTTCCAATGTCGTATGAGGACACGAAGTTTGGTTCTGGAAAGAACAGAAGAGAAAAATCTCAGGCACCACGTGCTATTCTTTTTCCATATCACCTTGCTCAGCCTTTCTTCCAGAAGACATGGTTTGGTTTAGACAACATCTGGTTCCTACAGGACAAATGGCAATGTGGAGTGCTGGTTACTATCAATGTTGGGAGCCTCAGGTCATGCACAAGTTCTAGGAAATGGAAAATCTGCAGCAAGATTCCACACTCAAGCATGCTGAGCTACAAATGGGCACTCCAGTTAACATTACACTCACACTATCAAATGTGGGCAGAACAAATTAGAATAACATTCCTTACTTCATCTGCAAACTCTTATGCCATATCCCGAAATAGAGGGAGAAGATAAGATTAAAAAGATAAAATATGATTCAGAATATAAAGAGTCTGCAGTTATGTTCGCATGAAACACTATGAAATCCTGATTTGTGTACACGCATGACTGTGATATAATTCATTTGCTTTTAGTAAGAATTTTAAAAATGTTTAAAACTAAATCAAAAACTCTAACTGTAAGGTTAGTGCCTCCAAATTAGCTTTCACAATTTCTGTTCCTATGGTGATGGTGTAACTGTGAAAATCAAGTTTTATTTTCTTACTTCTGGGTCACTAGGGGAATCCATTGAGATGAGAAAACAGTGTTGAGATGGATCTCTTGCCTGGATACTTTCTGGTCTCCTAATTACCTTAAATATAGGATTTAGAAATATGAAATTTATGGTAAATCCTTTGTTTAATCGCCAAGCTCATTAGGAAATAGAGAACACCAACTAAATTTTACATAGAGCACATGTTACCTTTTTAACTTTCTGTTTGGGTTCTTTGGTACTAGAACTTACACTCAACCAGACTCTTGAGATATCCTTGTCTATTTTTAAACATCCTTAATAACCAGATTTCCCTCAGAGCATCCCATTCAAGCAGCAAGGGCCTGAGTTCTGTGGCGCAGTAAGGATAATGCTGGCAATAACCACTGATGTTCTCAATTAATGAGGAGAGAGAGACAGCAGCTACACCTGCAAGGACACATTTCAAGGACAAACATTCTTAGAGCACTACTGCTTTAAGCTAAGCAATTTTTAAAAACTGAACAACTTTTTAAAATTTCCACTAAAGTGGACGTGGTGAACATCAGAAGGATTTACTGTTCCTGTGTGCTTCAGAATCCTGGAGAGACACTCAGGACACAATGCGTGGCATATCTGAAAAGTGTGTTTTAAGAACATAACACAAATATTGAGAAAGTCTGAATCCCTGTTCTCCATGAATCTCCAAGAGAATTGCCTATAAAAGCAGTTCTTAAATGCAAAGACATGAAACAACTACAAAATTCTATTCAGTGCCTACAAAACAGTCACTTGTATGTCCATTTCTGAAGAAAAGTCTGAACCATTTTAGAAGAGACACTGTAACCAACGGTGTTGTGCACAAATTATAGTTTGACCATTCTACTAAAACTAAACCAAAAATCCTCATCACCATAAACCACAGCAGCAAACTGTCTAAAATGGAGCTAATACCCAAAAACGCTGGGGCAGGATGTATTTAGCCCAGGGCTACAGTTACCCACACACATTCATGAGGCAGGAAGCATAGTCCATCCTGCTATCTTGAATACGCTCACAAGTGTCTGCTTTACAAGCAATCTGGGCACAAAGAGCATGAAAGTTACATAGTAAAGAGCTCTAGCACCTTTAAGAACTCTTGAGCAAGAAAACAACCACACACACACACACACACACACACACACACACACACACAACCAAAGATTTGCTGTGGCTTCTTCCAGCCAGGTGTATAACAAAGCAGCTAATATTTACAGATTAGAGATCCTATTATGTCGAGCTGTACTTGGCGGTCAACACCCACATGCTCACTAGATTCACAAGAGCTTAAGGGCAGTGTGGTGTATTCCTCAGCTGCGTGTCTCTGGGAAAGAACGCAGCATGTGCAGATTACGGGAGGAGGAGTGTATACTTGCTGGTGGCCTCAGAGGGGTCAGTGCATGGTCAGCTGGCTTCCAGCCAGGAACAGCGTGATGGGAGGGGTGAGAGGAGCAAAGCTGTTCACGTCATGGTGCCCGAGGACATGGAAAGAGAATCCTGCACAGGAACACCACCTGGGATTCAGCTCTTCCAATGGGGCCTCGACCCAAACAGCCCATTCAGCATGAACATTAGTACAGGCACCTACTGGTGTGTACAAAGTCCCGTGATCTATTCTCCTCTGTAGAAGTCTTCCAATCCAATCTAACTGACAAACAAGATTAACTTGTGCAGGTAGTGTTATTCTTCCTGTTTCATAGATGAGGACGCTGAAGCGAAGAGGTTTAATAACTTGCTCAAATTGACATGCTATGGATCAGAGTAGGGTGAGGTCAAGAAAGTCCTAAATCCATACAGTCAGACCTCAGAGCCAGTGAGCTTACCATCCTACTATAGTGCATATGTGGGAGTCAACAAGGGCACATCTAGTATACTAACAATACTTACAAGTGCAATTGGATTTCTGGACAGTGCCCTTGGATGGGGAGTCATCATACTCCACTGGGAATGGCAAAGAACTGCACCTGAGCAGAGCTGAGGAGAACTAGCTAGAGGGCAACATAAATTGTTAAAATAAGAGGACAGCTGGAAAATGTTTGCCCAGCCCCAGAACTGGTATTTCAAATGGCATCAGGATAGCCCCAGTGTGTCAACAAGTGACCATTATCTACTGCTTTAGAATGTATGCCATGCTGGTCTCCAACACAAGGGGGATACTGAAGAATGGGATGCAATTGTCCCTCAGCTACCTCTTTCCACAGAGAACCTCCACCAGCTCAGACCTCCCAAAGCAGTTGTATAAGGTCAACAGTGTGCATTTCACATAGAAACACTCAAATGTATTTTTTGCTCTTGTAGGAGAAAAATTTTTTGAGTGTGTGGGGTATGTTGTTCTCTGATTCACCACACACCACAAGTCATGTGGCAAGAGATTTAAACTCCATTTGGAAATATGTCCTGCTGTCCTACATTGACCCTTCAGGGTGCAGATGGGTCCCTGACTTTGTGACCTCCTATTAAGGCAAACAGTTCCATTTCTTGGAAAGCAGATCCTGCTGAAATTCAGCCAGCATCCTATTCCTTTTCCAGAAACAGTAAAAATGCAAGAATAACTGTTAAACAGTCAATTATCTTTTGCATTTATAGATAGAAAGACAGAAGGGGATATCTGAATTGCACCAGGCAGAATAGGGAAACACATTGTTTTCCTTCCATTATTTAAATTGTTTATTTTAAAATGAAATTCACTCGAACTAGAATTTGCCGCTCCTCAGTGAACTGAGTAAGTCAGGACTAGTCTTTGCCACCTTGTTTGTGTGGATGCAAACGCACGGCAGAGATCTGGAAGATCCTCTACAAATCATCATCGTTACAGCTCCAGATGAGCAGAGCACATGCTGCCACCTGGTTCAGAGCAGACACAGGCTCGAGTCTACACTAGCTTATATGTAAATATGTGCAATGGGAAGGTGCATTTTCTCCTATTTGTAAATCATATTGAGTTATAGATGGCAGAGTGGTCTATAAAATGTCAGATTAATAAGATTTGTCTTATAAGAATTTTTATTTCACATCTTACTTATATAATAGACCATGCTGATGGGGGTACAGAGAAGAGGCCCTTATAAGTAAACTCCAGTGAAGAAAAAAGCATTAAGAATTTTGACCATTAAAACCAAACACTGACTATACGAACGAAGCCCTCCATTCTATGCTTTTCCTCTTAGGGCTTAAAGCATCAATGGGATGATGATCACTCATAGGCTGTGGATATAAAAATATTTGTCTGACCAATAAGAATGGATACTAAAGACATGAGAAAATTCCAGTTTTCCACCTCTATAGACACCTCACTAGATTCTTAAAATCTACCACAAGTTATCGTATACTCCAAATGCCACACTGTGACACATGTGCCAAGAGCAGGCTGGGAAACAACACCACACGGGCCATGTGCAGTACAGCTTGTCTGGACTGGACTGTGACCTTTGACACGTTCTGTCTTCCCCAAGACACTGGGGAGCACTGGAGGCCCCTTTTGCAGGGCTGGACCTCCATGAATGATGGCCATCATCACTGTTTCATGACTTGCTCCCAATGTCTCTCTGAATACTGCTAACAGAACACGGGACACCATAAATGATGAAACACACACATAACCACTGACAAGGGACCAGAATTTGAGCCACACAAATACAGCTATGCTGAGTTTTCAAAGCAACAAGACTTTCACCAAAAGAAGAAAATGAGTTCATAAAACCAATCTTTACATACACCCCAGGGCGAGTGAGAGGGCTTCTGTTCCTTCACTTGCAGGTGTCCGTCCCTGCGAATCCACTTCCGCTCACATCTGCAGATCTTAGAGCCGCTCTTGTTGTGCACATTCTTTCCTTTGTCACAGCTATTGCAGAAAAATGTGCTATAGAGGCTTCCAGAATAATCTAATTTCACTAAGGTATTTAGTAACATAGATAATTCAACTAAAATTAAATTAAATGTGGTAAAAAATCATTAATGGACTAAAGGGTTTTTTCCCCTGAGATCTCAACAAAACAACAGCTATAGGTAGACAGATGGGTAGATATTCAATAGGTATACTTGAGTGTAGGTGTGTGTGTGTGTGTGTGTGTGTGTGTGTGTGTGTGTGTGTAGTGTGTGGGGATCACACACACATTACTAAAGTTCAGGTATATACAGCTCAATACTTCCACCTACTGGCTGTATGAACTTAGGTTATTGAACAGCACATTTTCTATTTTCTTTTGTATTAGAATAGCAACAACACCCCACAGGAAGTATCACTGTGGGAGTCTGAGACAATAGATGTCAGGTGCCCAGGATTTGGCTGGTAAGCATCAAAATGTAAATTATAATGCATTTACGATAACTGTTTTACTACATAGATTAATATCACCACACATCAGTGAAGAGATTATCCATGTTTGCATAACAAGTGAATCTATTAATTATCCATTCCATATATCAGATTTGAGTGCTTTGCTTCTTTCAGAAAGTCTGGGACCAAATAAGTTGGCAGGGCAGTGCTCTGCACTGAGCCTTGCCTGCCAACCAAAGTGGGTACCAACACCAGTGCTTCACTGATTAGATCGGACAGGGCCATCCTGGCACCCCAGTGCCCCTTGTTAAACTGACAGATATAGCTCATGTCCTCAAGAACAATATGAAGGGAAAAAACACCACAGACAGAACAACTGGTGTTTACATAGGTGACTAAGCATGCATGACCAGCTCAGAGAGGTGATTTTGAGAGTAAGAAAAACAAGGGTTGGCGAAGCGGCAAGCGTGAAGTTGGAAAGAGCCACCAGGCCAGGAGGTAAGAGTAGCCCTGCAGGGGGGAGCAGCTGAGAGAAGATGCCCAGGATGGCCAGGGATGGAATAAAGCAGTCTAGAGAAGAGGGACCTCAGGACAGGAGGCTTAAGGCTACGCCAGCCAGAAAATTTGGATGTAGTGCTCACTGGGAAATTCAGATTCCTCTGTGTCGTGGTGGTGGTGGTAGAGGACTGTGCAGGGGATGGAAGACAGAGCCACACACACCCTTGGTTACCATCACACAGAGGCATAGTGAGCCTGAGTCCCCAGTGCTCTGCGCGGGAAAAAGAAAGGCATGGCTGAAGTGTGTGCAACAGCACAGACAGCTGCTTTTGGAATAGTTTTCTCTTCCTTTTATGAAGGGAATGTAACTTGTTGAAAAGGTGTTATTTATGTCGATTTGCTTAAGAAGGTACAAACTGTACCATATGCTGCTTTCTCCCTAAGGGAGAATTGCCACCTTCATATTAGCATGTGTCTGAGAAGGCCAGACCCCCCACTAGAGCCCTCCACATTTGGGTCTGCAAGAGCTTCACTGCATGAGATGTGGCCAGCGTCCTAGATCAGAGCGGCAAGGGCTTGGGCCAGCATCCTGCTGACTTCACCCATCCCCAGCACAAGGCTCTGGCTGACTTGCCCCGTTCCTTTGAAGATTCCAACTCACATGTTCCTAGGTTCACTTAGTTACAAAGACTTTCATCAATCATCCTGAACATTTTACAACAGGAAATTTCTACTTGGCATATTCATTTCTTTTCTGATACTATTGTAAATGCATAAATACACTTATTTTAGAAATTAATAATTGATTCTAGAGAATTAACTCTTACAAGTTTTGTTTTTAATTGTAATGTTGACCTGAGTGCAAAGACACAAGAAATATTTTAGTGCCTTTAATGTATTTTAAAAGATTAAAAGTAAAAAGTGACTAGTTTGAAAGGAAATATTGAGCTACAACATTATTTTCTTTATAACATTCCTCTCAAGAAACTACAATAGAAGAAATGAACCTATGTGTGGGTCCTGCTTTATTTACTGAGCTCAAGTAGTCCAGGGTAAAAAGGAAGATCACACACGTGGAGAGCCGTGATCCAGTGTGTACCTGTCAGGGGCCCACTGCGTAGGGAAACAGAATGTCATGCTGGATAACACAGGACCAGACGACACTAAAACTCACAGAGCTGAATGACTTATTAGCAGGATGCTATGACCTGGACCAAGAGGATGGTCCAAAAAGAAAGGAAGCACATCAATAATAAATCAGGGCATCAGGTGGAATGCAAAACTATTACTAGGAAACTGCTGTAATCTCTAAACAATGAACACTGAACAGTTTTCCTATTTGTATCAGTACTAGTAAATGTCTCCATGTTCTATTCTGCCAGGAACACCTTCTTTGTGTGGACTATTTAAATGCAATCTACCTGCGGCTCAGGATACAGATTTAGTGCCTTTATCTCTCAAATATTCTGGTGGGAAAGGAAGAGCTCACTCATCCATTCTTCTCTGAAATGTGCACACTGACCGGTACAGGCTGCACACGGCTGCAGCACAGAAGCTCTGTGCACGACTGCAAGGGGTCTGAGGCTTCCCTGCTTTTACACACACCCTGCTCAGTGACCATCACATTGTTTTCAAAGACCACATAAGAACTGATGGTGTCTCGTCCCTTACCAAACTTTTATAGCCATGAAGGGCTATACTAACTCGCCCCACAAACTTGTTTTCATTTAATAATTACAGTTCATCATTGTCTTTACAGAATGCTTTAAAAATAATGTCAATAAAAAATTCCAGTATTTCCAAAAATCCTTGTTTCCCTCTTCTATGGCATCTTGAGCGGCAATGCATGCACCTCAGGAAGAGATGGAGGCCAGTCATGACGCCTGTGTTCCCTAAATAAAGAGAACCCAGTCACACACGATGGGGAAGGATGCAAGTGAGTTCTACTTTCAAATCCTAGCTGAGGTTCCCCTCAGCTGTGGCTCTTGTTTAAGGTGAGGCTGCAGAAGATGTGCAGATGAACTCTTATACCTACCTGGCATGTAACAAGCAGCCCGTGGGACCTGGTGCAATAACTGGAGATAACAAGTCTCTCACAGGTGAACCAACAGGCACAGGCTAGTCAGGAGGCCATTTACTTGAAAGAATTTCAAACCTTATGAAGATAATCAAATCTGCTTTGCAAGATCGTGCCCAAAATATGTCCATCTACAGAGAACAGACAATCTGCTCAGGGCCTTCTGATAGGATTGTTCATGGCTGGAAGTTAGACACAGGTGGTTCACTGTTGCGCAGCTTCTCCGGCCATGTGTTAAGTCAGGCCTACTCACTCCAGCAGGCTTAAACTACTGAGAGTCCACAGTCCACTGCAGTGCCCACCACAAGTGTCTCGCCAGCAGTCTATGTGGCAAAATGCATGCTAGGATTCTCTTCCTTCAGAAATACAGTGGTCTTCCTGCCCAGACACATTTCATTCCAGTCACTGCTTGCCTGTATTTTGCTTGTTTTCTATCCTCCACTAAGGAATTCCCAGCCACAGTAAATGTCAGTCCTGAGATTGCCAGGGATTTACACCTTCGGGGAATTTTGCTTGTGAACTCTGCTAAACTCTTCCTGTCCCCAGCATGGGGCCCAACAGAATCACCACAGCCTAGCTGTGCTCAAGCTGATCAAAATCAGCATCTGCTCCCAGGGAGAAGCACTGAACCCCACAGAGAACCTCTCTGGGGAGAGCAGAATATGATTCCGCCTTGAATTATACACAGAGGGGATCTTATTACCTCAAGGAATTTATCTTTGATCGTTAGAAAGTTAACAGTTGCAATTAAAAACTTCAAAGAGTCTGTATTGCCTTAGGTAGCACCACCAACATGCCTTAAACTGGAAGAACTAAAGATAGTTACCAAGTTTTCTTAACTAGACACACAAGACCTCAAAAACTGATACTGTCACATTGAGAATGATGTGGATTTAAAGCGAGTCCTCCTCCATAGGAGGTCATGGCTGGAATCTCAAGAGAACAAAAGTTGTGCATTTTCTGGGTCAGTGCAGGTGGGCAGGCATTGCCTCTCAGAAGGAGCAGGCGCAGGACCCTGAGCAGTAAGGATTATGCCCATGGGGAGTTCATCTTGAATTACTAAACCTCAGTTAAGAGTTACATTTTGCAAATTCCTGTGGAGGCTTCACACTGTGCCCAGATATACACTTTCTTCAAACAGTACAAACGCAACTTGCACAATATTAATTTCAATGTAGTATTTTTCCTCTTTTTGTGGGTTTATTGTTTCCCCAATTTGACCGCCGGTTTCTTGAAGTCACGTTTTACAGCTTCTCTATTTTAAGCATTGACCATTAAACTTTTATTATCCTGCCTTACAGTAATCATTTAATAAGGGTTATTAATGATAAATATTTTAATGCATTAAAGCTGTTAAGGAATTTCTCTAAACACATAAATTTGTTTTAAGAGCACTTTTGGCACAGGGAAAACTTTGATTTTGAAATATATTTATTATCAAACACATAACTTAATGTGATAGATTCCTCCAGAATGTTACTCAACCAATCATGCTGCCTTTGATAGTTAAATAGATAATGGCTGAAAGGGGGTGGGTCCAAATGAGATGAGCAAATAAAAAGAACAGTTTTGAAATTTTAGATGAGTCAGGTTCAAACATATAAATCTGTTTGCTGGTAGGGTTTCTCTGTTGACTTTTTAATTCTGGGTTACAACTAAGATGTAGTCCCTTCATAAATCAGTGTGGGAAATAGAAGTAAACTATTCACCCATTGTCTTTGTTTGTCCAGGCTGCTGTAACGAAAATAAAGTAGTACCTTGGCTCACGAACTCAGTTTTCTCCACAGTTCTGGTTGAAAACCAAACTGGATAAGAACTGAATCAAATTTCCTCATAAGGTCAACATTGAACCTAACTACTTAATTTGATTCAGTTCTTGTCCGACTTGGTTTGTGACCAGAATTATGAAAATGTTATCGCAAGTAGAAACACTGAAAGGACATCCAGAATTTGGAGGCAGACTTATTTAAGTTGATGGGCACTAATGGGGATCATTTCTAGAATATCAGGGACTGATCTCTGATGGTCTAGGGCTTATATGAGATAAGCAAGCAGGAAGTATAGAGACAGAATGGCTGGTCAGTTGGGGATTGGTTTATACAATGTGCATCACAGTGACCAGCTATGCATCACAGTGATCAGCCACTTCTAAAAGACAGAAGCAACCAGAATTAGAAAAGATTGTTGTTGTAGACCCAGGTGTGCAGATTTGAGCACTTCCTGATCAGTAGAGTATTATGAGTTCAGTTATCCCTCAAAAGTTATGCTGAAGTTTAAAATTCCCATTCTGCCAAATGTGACCTTATTTAAAAATAGGGTCTTTGCAGATGTAACCTAGTTAAGATGAAGTCATAAAGTAGCACAAACCAGTTAAGACTTCTGACCTTATAATCACAGAGTCATTTAGACAACGGACACAGGAAGACAGACAGCAGTGTAGGCAGGGTCAAGAGTGATGCTATTGCGATCCAGGGGAAACCTGAGAAAGGCATGGCTGGGACCTCTTCCTGAGGCTGTGATGGGCACATGGTGCTCTCAGCACCTTGAGTCTAGAGCTACAACTCCCAGGGCTCTGAGAGAATATATTCCTGTTATTCTGAGCCTCCTACTTTGTGCTACTCTGTTCAGCACAACTTGGAGACCAACAGCACTGTCCATACTGTCTCAAATGTTATCACTTGCCTTGAGGAAACGAAGTTGGCCAGTGGCTACTGGAGGAGGTGCCCAGTGCAGCACTGACACAGTGCTCTAATAAGCATTGAGGGCTTCTCTGCTGGTCACTTCATCAACTCACCCACCTGAGGGTGACTGGGAGAATTATGCAAAGGACTGACTCGGTGTGTGGGCAAACTGGCCCCCATACAATTGAGTCAACAGCAGTCATTCTGGATACAAACAGTTTGCTGCCTGCCATGGGCAGGTGCTGTGCTCTAACTTCCCTGCTGAGACAGTTTTCTTCCTCAACCCAGAAAGGTGGGGGAAATCTGAAAAGCATCAGAGACAACAGAGTGCATCCTGTTTATCTAGGATGTGAGTGGCTATCAGTGGAGTGACAGTCACCTAGAGGCTCCGAGTCCTGCTGACACACAGACATCATGACTGGGTGAGGCCAGGCCAGCACTGAGTGTCCTGGGACCAGGATGATGTAGCAGTGAAGCACAAAGGTCAAGAGCAGCAGAAGAGCACTAAGGAGGCAGTCCAGGGTCAGTAAAGAGAACAAAAGACAATATGGGTCAGCGCCCACAACTGAAGAAGCAGAGCTCAGAGCTCACTCACTTCCTTCGAAATGACATTTACCATCTGCCTCCCATGCACCAGATAATGGTTCAGACTTGAGAGGTTCATGGTAACCACCTTCACTTATTGGTGTCAGGCACTAATAGCCATTGTCTTTCCCTGGCATTTTTTTTTCTCACAACAGGTGTGGGTGGCCAGCAATGTCTGGTTTACATAAGAGGCCAGGATCAGCTCCATCTACTCCGAAGCCTCCAGCTCTGCCCATAGCTGACCATAGCTCCAGCTCTGCTGTGTTTGTCAATGCCAAACACAGCTCACTCGCCTAAACCACTGGGTCCAAATACAGGAAGCTCAGAGCAACACAAGTGAGGGAGGACAGGGCTCAAGGGCAAAGGAATGAGGAGCACATGCCACAGGTCCTGGGAGAGGAGCCAGGGAAGTGTGCAGAGGGCTTCTCAGTGCAACACGTAATTCTGGCAGGAAGGTCAAGATCCTACAGCAGCTCATCAGGTTGGTGAAGAAGCTTAGATTTCATCCTGAAAATCTGCAGCCTGGCTGAGTTCACCTCAAGAAATTTTACCAACTCTACTGTGTTGGTTTATACAAACATTAAGAATAGTTAGCTGACAGCATTGTAACACCAGAGATTTTACAAGAAAATCCAAATGCTGACTTATTGAAAGAAATCAGAAGGCTTGGCCACATCTTCTGGCACTGCTCAGACAACACTGTTCACCATGGTCTACAGCACCCCAAATATACACAAACCTGCTGCTCTCATTCACATGCACCAGCAGACCTGTGGCTGTCACACTTTCACACATGTGGGGTGATCTGTAAAGACTAGAAGAATATGATAAGGTCCTAAGTATTCAGAAAAATCCATGTGCTCATACATACCAAGGAGCGTCGGACAAGTAGGAACTGTCACTTTATTCATTTTTGTATTTATGCATTCACTTGTTAAGTATTTGTGAGCACTATGGAGACAATGAGCAAGACTAAGTTAATTGGACGTGTTAGTCATTTTCCAATTGCTGAGACCAAATGCCTCACACTCATGGCTTTTAGAAAAGTTTAATTTGGCTCACTGTTTCAAAGGATTTTTGTCAATGGTTGGCTGGCACCAAAGCAGTGATGGCATGGAAGATGGGTGTGGTACAATGAAGTTGCTTAGTTCATGGAAGCCATGTAGCAGAGCAGAGGCGTGCCAAAGAGAAGGGGATAGGAATCATTCATGGTACTCAAGGTCACACCTGCATAACTTACACAGACACAGGCAGATATGTGCTTTACTAAACCTCAAGGCCTTTCTAATCCAGTTAAGTTGACACATAATCATTATCAGTCACAATCCATCCTTGACAACTTAATAATGAGATGTATCTCCTTACGCCACAGATTATCTTCAAATAAAGGTAATAGCAAGTTCATACTCCTGCTTCGTATGATGCAGCTATCTTGAACACAGCTGATAAATGCACAGTTCCTTCTCAAAAGTCTCAATAGTTCCAGCATTTTTCAAAAGTCTAAGCCCAAGTTCTCTGAGATTCAAGACAAACTTCTAGCTATGAATATCTATAGAAAGCAAAAACAACTCACATAATTTCAAGGTACAATGACAAAAGTAAACATACTGATTCCAAAAAAGGAGGGATGCAGATAAAAAAGAATCAGACCAAATCAAGATCAAAGCCCAGTAGGGCAAACACTAAGTCAAGCAGAGGGCCTAGGCAGCCCCACCCCTATGGCTTTGTTAGATGCAGCCCATAAAGCTTCTCTCTTGCCTTGGTTTCCCCAATGGCCTGTAGTTTTCCTTAGTAGACATTCCAAATCTCTGTCAGGCCTGATTTCCTGATGTCTCTACTGCACCTTTGGCTTCATGTCCAAAATTCATGCACTATCCTCTCAGGAGCTCCTTGTCCGGGCTCCTTTGAAAACCATGTGGAAGTTCCCTGATCCCACAACTGTTGCAATCTGAATTGAGTGAAACTAGTATCTCCTTAATAATACTGAACACTGTGAAATGAGTCTAAGGAGGCCCTTCTGGAGCTGGGTAACAGGGACTGTCTTGTTAAATAAAAGGTTCACATGTTTGTACCCTTAAACCTGCCATGGGTGGAGACTTACTGATCCCTGAGATGCCTTTAAATATTCTTTCTTCTGGAAAAAGAAACAGAAAAAAAAAAAAAAAGAATGCTTCTTCTTTGGCCTGTACAAAGTTCTTGGGTTTTGCTTATGACACTAATCTATTTAACCAGCCACATCTCCTTTAGTCCTAATTTTATACATGCATTTTTGGGGCCAAGATTTAAGTTTTTAAAAATTTTCTGCTAGGCTTTTTGTCCCAGTATGCACTATAAATCTGCTGAAAGTAGTTAGCTGTAGCCATAGTACAGCCTGGGCTGCCTTGAAATTTCCTCTGCCAGGTCAGTCAGTTCACTGCCCTTAATCTCAGTCTCTCACATGGTCTCAGGCCAGCGGCAAAATATAGACAATTTTGTTTGTTTGTATATTTGTTTTGCCATAGTGTAACACTCTTGAACTGCAACACAATTTTCAATGAAGTCCTTGCTCCCAAGTGGAAACACCCGAGCCTGGTTTTACATCTGCATTCCTATCAGCATTCTGATCTCCCAAGCTCTCATTAGAGTCATCCATCAGGTTTTGCTTACAGTATTCTAGTTTCTCTAACCCACATCCCCAAGCACTTCCAAATTCCTGCCACAGACCTATTCCAATTGCTTCTAAACCATGGGTCAAGCAAAGACACAAAAATGAGCCTGCTTCTTTGGGAACAACTTTTGGTAATAGTCACTTTCCCACTGCTGGAAACAAACAGGCAACAGCCAAAATTTAGTGGAAGCAATGGCTGATTTGAGTCATGGTTTCAGAGGAGTCAATCCCTAGTAAGCTGCACTGAAACATGGTGGCAGAAGGACCTAAAATAATAAAGCTGCTTAGGTCATGGCACCACAGGGCAACACTGCCAGAGGGAAAAGAGCACGGGGCCATAAACAGTACCCAAGGTCAGGTCTCAATGACGCCCCCCCCCACTCAGAAGGGTACTTTACTATTAATTGAGTGTTTCTTAGTCGAGTGAAGTTGAAATGTAATTGTAAATGGTCACACTTGGCATGAACTAGCTTTCCAGAGACAATAAATATTGATGATGTTAGAAAGGACATTAGAGGGTGGTGGCAAAGTCACTGGGGAAGCTCCTCTGACAGATATCCACAGGGGATTCCAGGAAGGGCTGGGCATGAGCTGCAGCTGGAAGACAGAGGCAGAAGTGTCCAGTATCTGGGGAGGGGACAACCTGAACAATGGGCCAGAGTAGGAAACAATCTGGTTCATGTGAGGACATTGAGGAGTAGCTTGACTGATTGATGGACAAATGTCAAGTGGGAAAGGAGATTGGCCAAGAGGTTGTGAAGCAAACTGCCCAGTGCCAGAAAGAGCCACAGAAGGAGTGAGATTCTCTCCTCCGAGCAAAGGGAAGGCATTAAAAAACTGAAACTGAAGTCCTGTTTTATAAATTTGGAAGATCACCCTGGATCATCCACGGAGAATAGTTCAGAGAAGACCTCATGCTACATTTCAGTGGAGAATAAAGGAAAAAGGAAGAAGGACTCACATGGTCGAGCCTGTCTATCTGGGTCCAGTCCATTTGGGAAACGAGAAAAGGCACTGTCTGAGATGTGCAGGGGCACAGATCATGAGGAGTTGAATCATAAAGCTTGTTGGAGCTGAAATGTGTACCCCAAAAGTCACATCTTTAAGTGGTCAGAGCCAGAATCCATCATGGGTGGAGGATCAATTAGAGAAGACACCAGGAAGAGCAGCAGAGGAAATGGCATTGCAGGTTTCAGTCGAGAGGGAAGTACCCCAACAAGCACAGGTGAGAGGATCCAGATGACCTCCCACATGAGATCTTAGAACACTGCAGCTGCGTTTTCTGCCCCGCAGGTGTGAAGGTCCTCCCAGTGCAGGCCAGGGAGGCAAGGATGGGCCTGCTCTTCTGAGAAACACAGGTTGTTCAGCATAATGCAAGCTATGCTGACACAAAGGCTTGAATGTGGGTCTGTCATACTCACCTTGAAATTATTTTCAATTTCTGCAGTTGCACCAGATACCATGTATGAACAGCAACCCACAGTGGGAAGCACAATGACGTCCCTGTGCTCTCCATGCCCAAGTTAAGCACAGAGGTGAGTAGTCCCCTGCCATGGGCATCACCAGGCCCCCACATGGAATGGATTTCACCCACTAACTTTTCAGACTCTCATCACTGACCAGCCTATGTGTCCCTGAGTCCCATTAAGAAAAGAACCAGTGTTTCTAATGCCTTTTATGGCCTGGATTATTTTATTAGATGTTCTTAAGGTACCACTTTTGCAAAAAGAGAGATTGTGCTCATGATTTTATTTTATTTTGCTTTTGGCAACTCTAATGACAAAGCTTTTAGCAGAGAGTAGAGCTGAGGTCCTTTCTCCCCCAATTGGAACCTTTGGCCAATAAAGATTAACAATAAATGGAATAACTTTAAGCCATACAGACTAAAGCTTTGTAGCCAAAAGGGAACCATCTATAGTGTTCACGGGTTCAGTTGAAACCAATTCAGCAAAAATGACATTAATGGGAGGAACTTCAAACTGTGTTCCTTGGGATACAGTTCATACTTCCCATGGGGAAGCATAGTCACTCTGCCTTCTCCTGAGGGGGGCTGTTACGGTTGATACATTCTGGAGCCACACCAGGCTCCAGAATGGAGGCGGCATAGAGAATTTGCTCCTCAGAATTGGATTCAGTGTGCCCAGCGATCCAGGCACTCGACCCCTATGGCCAAGAGAGAGGAAAGTTCGGCTACTGCTCCAGGTGGCAGCAGACATTGGCATCATCCACGTGGCCCTGGCTTTAGATGCAAGAAAAATGCAAGAGTTCTGAGGTTAAAGAGGCTTCCACCCAGATTTCAGAAGGCCTGGAAGGCCAGGCAGTGTACCCCTGAGGGAGCAATATGTGAATAGGCTGTAAATGTGAAGCAAAAGGTGCCCCAGAGACCTCAGAAGTTTAGAAAACACAAGACCATGGATCATCTAAGGAAAGCTGCAAAGAGGGAGCAAAGTGAGACTAAAGAGAAGCTGTGGGAGCTGTAACCACCAGAAGTACCATAGGGTGGACTCCTGCAAGCCCTTTGGAGTTCACAATGTACAACATGTTGCTTCAGATGCTGGATGTGGAATTACAGGACACAATGCTAGCCCTGCAGGATTTTGGACTTGCTTTGATCCCAATGCTCTGTATCCCTATTTGTACCTTTTGGAATGGTAATGTTTATTTTGTGCCTTTAAATGTTGAAAGTGTTTAATTTTCATTTGTATGGCGGCAAAATGTTATGGTTCTAAAATAAACCTGTCTTTGTATTTGGAAGCTGGTTTAAAGAAATGTGTTTGGTTGCCAAATTGACAAGGGGTGGAATGTTATGGTTGATACATTGTGTCAACTTGGGGAGTCTAGAGGTTTGGCTGAGTGACTCAGCAGGAAGCTAAGGTGCTTAATTTGTACACATCCTGAGACTGTGGAAGAGGAGGGCATGGAGACTGTGTGAGTGTTACACACCCCCTGGGTGGGGGTAGCCTGTTTACAACACAAGGGAAGGAAAGAGGCTGCTTGCAGCCATTTCTCCCTTTTGCTCTGGTTGTTTAGCTGTGCTCTGCTGCCATGAACAGTTTGCCCTCTGCCATGTACCACTCTGCCTCTGAACCAGCCAAGTATAGACTGAGACCTCTACAAACTATAAGCTAAATAAACCTTTCCTTCCTTCATTTTGGGTGTTGGGTATTTTGTCTCAGCAACAAGAGAAAAGTAACCAAGACAGGGGCATTCTGTTTCCTACAAGGGAGTCTCTTAAAAGCACATTGTGATGCTTTTGCTAGTTTTATTGTTTGGCAAAAGGAAGATAAATAAATAAATAAATAAATAAATAAATAAGTGTGTGTGTGTGTGTGTGTGTGTGTATAGTCATACATATGTGTGTGTGTGTGTATGCATAAGTAATAAGTCAAAATCAGTAGTGCTCTGCTGAGGGCAATTTTCCCCCTGGGGGATATTTAAGAATTTATGGAACTTTGTTTTTACAGAGAAAAGAACAAAAACAAAACAACACAGAAACTATAAAATGGTAGAATTTCAAAACAACATGATAGGAAATCAACAATGGTTTTTGTATTACTATTATCTTCAAAGTAGTTGTTCTGATTACCAGATATAGGTGTGCAAGATTGATCAAACAATTAAACATTAACTGTTCCTTTCAATAAATCATTAGAAATTAGTAGTACAATTATCTTAGCTATCTTGTGTATATATACATTTTTTCCCTTCCTTCTTTTCTCCTTTCCCTTATCCCAGTTATTCTTTCCTATGGAACAGTTTCTTTGCCTTTCACAATATCTATTGTACCTTTCAGATTTTATTTATGCTTTCAAGTTCCTATACTAGGAAAACAATATGGTGTTTATACATGTGGGACACGCAGATCTGATTTATTTCACTTATGAGTATGGTCTCTAGTTGCATCCATTTACCTACAAAATCCTCAAAGTTATCTTCCTTTACAGCTGAGTAATACTCCATTGTATAAAAATACCACATCTTTTTTATCCATGCCTCAGTTGATGGGCATTTTGGTTTTTTCCACGATTTTGTGCCCTTCTTCAACTTTGGTGGCAATCTAGACTGGTGCAACCACTTTGGAAATCAGTCTGGAGATTCCTCAAAAAATTAAGATTAGAGGTCCCATTTAACCCAGTTATTCTCCTTCTAGATATGTTCCCAGAAGAATTAAAAACATCATACCACAGCGATACATGTGCACCCACATTTATAGCAGCATAATTTGTCATAGTAAATTTTTTTTAACAAATGGTGTTACCGGCTTCTTGTTGGTGCTGCTCAGGGATCCTGGTAAATATGCTATAATCTGTAACATGGACAGTGCTTTTCCCATAACAAGGGTTGACCAGGCCCCCACATCAGTATTGCTAAAGGTGAGAAACTCTGGCTTACTTCATGAATTTCTGCTGAGCAAATAAATCTTTACAGATTTTGAAATATCAAGTCAGTAAATATTATAATGGCAAACTGAAGACTGCATCTTTATGTAAACCTGCACATAAGAGTTTGGGCAATGAATGACACAGAAAGCACAGACACTGCCTTCGTGAGGGTGTGTGTGTATGTGTGGGTATGTGTGTGTGGCCACTCACACACACACACATGTGCACAGGCCCAGAGGGCTGGGTTTCAGCCAGTACACGTAAGACTTTGTATACAGTCGACTTCAATATGGAAGGCTGGAGGCATTATCTCTTTCCTTCGGGAGCAAGTGACCAGTTTCTGGTCAGAATTAAAGGACGCCATCGGCTTCCACATGGGAAACACAGACTTTGTCTGAAAGGAAGTAGCAACTGCATTCTTCCCATTACACTCCATTTCTTAAGAAAGGGACATTAGCAGGGTGCTCCTTTTTTCAGAGGATACTGCAACGTCTGGACCCAAGGATCTAAGCACAGCCAGCCCCAGGACCAACCTGTCAGGATGTGGATGGCACAAACTGGAGTGCCAAGACTTGTCAGCTCTGAGGCACAGAGCTATCTGGTTCTGAAGGTACCTTCCCACACTACTGGGTATGAATGGTAAGTTTTCTGATGGCCAAATTACTGGGAGTTATCTGTAGCCAAATGCATTCCTTTACACACTATCTAAAAATGTCATGAAATGCTGGTAATCTGTTTCAAAATACACAATACCGAAGTTAAGAAGGAAAGCCTGTGAGTTCACATATACTATGGCTCAGTGGCACATTTCCTAGATTTCAGTCACACACAGGAAAAAAACAGCAAAATGTCAATGAGTGCCCACATCAACAGCAGCCCTGATATCGCAGTCTACAGTGTTGAGAAGATTGCACGCTAACTCCAAAGAGCCACACAATGCTCTTCCAAATTAATATTTACTCTACTACTTTTGATTTATTTAGAAATTGAAGGTTTGTCTTTCTTTAGCAAATGTGACCATTTATATGCCATCAACAGATAACCAGGTGTCACAAACACAGGAGCCTCGACAGTGAGTGTGAGTGCAGTGCTTACCATTGAGCCACTTGGAGTTGTACTGTGCAGTGCGGAGCGGGGGTAAAACACCCAGACTTCGGTAAATGGCAGGATCTCGCCCTGGGAAGTCCATGGCTGTCGCAGCATAGAGCTCCCCACTGGCTGTGAGGAGGGCTGTGGAATTGTGCTGGGGACTGTAGGGACAGCGGGCCATGCCACTGATCTGATCATGGATCTCAGTCAGGTTACTCAGCTGTGAGTGAAGAGGAGAGAGAAATGAATTATCCTCTGGGAAGCCCCTTTGAAGGCACTAATGGATGACATCTTCCATAATCACAAGAGAACTGTGGGCTATAAACTCTCTGGAGCACGTAAGAGACGAGAAACTTTCGCACTCAGACTTCATGAAAACAGCCCGCTGTAGTCCTGGATAGAGAATCCATCAATCACTCTGTCCGCCCCATCCCTAAAGACTTAATGAATCTCTTGCTATTGAATGCTTACAAAAGATGAAGTAAGATTATTACCCTAGATATGGCTTTGATTTATAATGCATGACTATTGCCTATTTTTCACTTTAGTAAAGAACCCAAGTTCAATATTTACAGATATATAAATCATAACAAAAATTATTATACAACTTTATCAATATGAGTGAATCAGAACACCATGAATAGCTTTATGCTAAGCCCACAGGGAAGGATGTGTGCATATTCAAAGGCATTGTAGTGCCCACTGTGTATATAGATATATATTTTTTTTATTTCAGCTTTGAGAGAGCCACCTAACATTATATAGCCGTGTAAGACTCTTCCAATCATTAGAATTAAACCAGTTACGTTGGATTTGTTCAGAAAATGAAGGTTTTGTTTCTCCTTAGCAAGTGTGATGGTTTGTTTACCATGAACAAATAACTAGGTTTCATAAACACATAAGCATGGACCCTGGGTGTGACTGAGGGCCACTTATGTGTCCCATGGTCATCTTGCAAGAATACTGCTTGCTAAATGCAGATTTCTCAACAACTCATGCAGTGAGAAAAGCTCTCTGGGTATTGGAAGATCTTGACACAAACCAATTTTGTGTTCCCAACTTTCAGCGAATCCTACAGACGTTAGGTGATTGGATGTAGATCCTCTATCCATTTTGCTGTTGGAGACAGAGCCCAGGGAAGTGACTTCAGCTCCTCAAGTCTCAAATTTTTCTTGTATTAAAAAAGGATCTAAAGAGTAAGGCCGCCATTGGTAGATGCTGAGGACTGAATGACTATGTTGATATGAAGTGGTAAGAGCAGGTGTGAACCCAGGAGCTGAGAATGGCGACCCTCCTCCTCCTGTGGCACCTCCTTCTCCTCACCCTTGTTTCCCATGACTGAGCATTAACTTGAAAATAGTGAGTAGTAACAACAGATGATAAATTAAGGTTATGAGCCAAGTTGTGCTACTAGGAAATTAACATAATGGCATTTCCCCATTATATTCCCCAAGGCAGATTAAATTAATATCCTGAGTTAGGAAGATCAGACAGGAGCCTGATGACCCTGGCATGCTACTGCAACAGGATGTGTGTGCTGAAAATTCCGCGATGAGGACACGTTAAAAAGGAACAGCTATAGCTTTGCTTTGTTTATGGCTATATTCCTTTCGGTGTAATTTTTGACATGCTTCTCATCCAATTTGTAGGTTACATTTTCTTTCAATGGACTATGATTTTGTACCATATTAACATATAATAGTAACTCTACCGTAAAGCACAGTACAAGAATATAATGTTTATGGCCTAATGGTTGGGCTCATTAGGGAAAATACTGATTGAAATAGTTTAGAAATATTTAAATGTAATTATGTAAACTATGATTATTTCCAGGTCCTTATATAAATGATTAGAGGTGAATTAATAAATTAAATATTTATTCAACCTTAAAAAAATTGTCCTAAATTAATGAGCAACTCCTTGATATGCAGAGATGCATTTAAAACTAGGGCTTTAAAAGAATGTGACTCTTCAAAATGAAGCCATACCGAGCGGTTCGTGCACACGGGTGTGAAAGCATTGGTCCCACAGGTGAATAGGCGATCACCACCCACCAAAAGTACCCGGATATAGTTCTGACACTCCTCCTGTCAAAAAAAATAAACAAACGAGAAACAGGTTAACAAGGCCCGAGACAAGAGGCATGGTGAGTCTCCGTACATTTTGTCTGGCTAATAAAAAATAAATAATGAAGCCTCTCTGATATTGACCAAAAATAATAACAGAGCTGTTAGTTACGTCAAACTGACTTTCTGTTAGCTGCACACTTGTTCAATAGAGCCTATGTATATACAAAACATCACATTCAGATAAATTCTTAGACCATATGTCTTCTTTTCACATGGGTTCATTTTGAATTACAGAGAAAATTTTAAATTTTCTTGGACATGTATTAGGCAGATAAAATGAACAAATTAGATGTTGCTCATGAAACAGTGCCTTGGCAAACTTCCTCAGGACTTCATGAAAATGTTGCAGATACTTCTCCACTAAGATAGTGTGAAACTCTCTACTGATTGGAATTCATTTTCAAGAACTGCATTAGGTACATGGACAATATCTATAGATAATTTTCATTGTTGATTGAAAAGTGCAAACATGAGGACTGGTGTAAGAAAAGGTTTTCCAAGACATGTAAGACAAAGCCCAATACTGAATGATGGCAAAACATTCAAAGAAGATTAGAGAAATGGCCATCGCAATGATGGGCAATGAGCTATGTTACAAAGCTCTTCTCTTCATCAATGGGACTAGTGACAGTCTACTCTTTGGTAGGTACAGTGATAGAAGTCACAATGTTGGCAAAAAAATTAAAAGTCAGGGTCATGGCATTTCCTATGGATCTGTCCATCTGAATAGTGAGGAGTCATGGAGGAAGAAGTTACTACCCAGCTCTGATTAGAAACGGAAGGGAAGAGGTAAGAGTGGGTCCTGGGATAAGTTGATGCTTCCGATTCTGATTCTCTTTAAAAAGAAGGGTGAGATGTAGTGAGGCTTTCTGGAGCTGCTCATTGGATGCACATGGACTTTACTAAGTAAAAGAGGAGAAAACAGTCTGACCCAAGGAGGGGACCACCCCCAGGTGTGGTGGGCAGAGAAAGTGCTGTGCCTTCACTGAGCACAGAAGAGTCAAGGCATCAGCAGGGCGGGCCTGGGGCAAGTTTGTGCTGGGTTCTCAACATGAGAGGAAGGAACCAATAAATGTTTTCACTGCATGAAGTTTTAAGTCTATCTCATGTTTGTCATGAATGGACTACCACAGAAAAAATGTAGAAGATACGCTGGACATGGGGAGAATGGAGTGCCGGAGGCCATGTTCATAATTCCAGCTCTTGGCATGAAGAAACCAGGGAAAGTCAGGTGTGAAAAGACAAAGCCAGAACCCAGCAAATTGATAGGACCTGGTGAGTGGGCCTAAGCAAGATCCTATGATGTTAAGGTTATTTGAAGCATAGCAAGAAGAAAATGTGGACAATCTGGATTCAATGGGACAGCAGACTTTCAGCAAAGTCCAGTCTTAATAGCAATACTGATGCATACCCTGAGTCTCACAGTCTGATACACAGCCGGACTCTGAGAATGCAAGGTGCTTTGATGTCAGAATTTGCTTTCTAAATGAGAAATGAAATATCAAGGATACATAAGTCTCCTAACGGCATCACTAACCCTGACAGCAGCAGATCATCGTTGACTGCTCAAGTGAGAAAGCAAATACCCAGTGCAATCTAAGTTAACTGGAGACGAGTTCAGAAGTAAGTGTACATGGGACACTATGTGGAGTAACTGAGGAAGGAACCACAGCTGAAGAAGCTCACTTTGTTTTGTTTTGTCCTGTGGGGTTTTTATAAATCAGAGGGAAAGGAATTAAATGAAAGACTTCCAAGAACCATGTAACTAGCACTGTCCAGGTGGACACCAACGAGGGGCAGCAGAATCCCACTGTGGGGGAAGAGACCCCATGGTTTGCAAGTTCGAGGTTAAAGTGAGGAGGACAGGGTGTGCTCGCTGGCCATAATGGGTGACCCAGACATGATACTGACATGGTACTAAAGAGAGGGGTGGAAAATTACAAACAGAATAAAGAGATGGACATTTGGTTTGTTTCTGTTGCTGCTTGAAAACTTTTTCAAAAACAAGATAGGATGTACACAAACTCTTTCTGTATTTTTTTTTAAAGCCAGAATCCGCTACAAGGTATGCACACACCAGAGGCAGCCACTTCATTGTGAACAACACAGACAAGGATAAATTATTCCCCGAGAATCATCTGGATTGAAAAGATAGGATCAAAGCTGATTTCTACAGACCTGGAGAAGAGACAGCAAGGGCCGCTAGTCAATCACGCAAGGGACAGCCATCAAGATAGCACTGGGGGTGTCGATCTTAATCTCCCAAGAAAGAACAAAGTGCAAATGAAAGTACCGGTTGGAGCGGTCCCATCACAGCCTGCGGGGACCACAGGGCTGACTGGGCTATGCAACAACCAGGGTGAAGCAGCGTGCACACTGCAAAAGCAGGGAGAGTGAAACTGCTACTTTTAAAAAAGTCAGAGAAAAGAGAAAATGAGGGGACACAATTGTTTAGATTTCAGAAGAGGATGAACGCATGTGTTCTACTGATGAGACCATTGGGAGAATGATGCCGTTGCTGCCTCTGATCCACTTCCCCAAACTGAGCGTCAAGAAAGAGGCAAAGCAATCCATGCTAGTAACCAGGCCAGCCCAACTAGGAGGCCAGCGTAGTGTCTTTCTAAACGATGGGGTCGAATGCAGCCCTGGGTAGCCAGAGGAGTCTGTAAAGAATGGAACTTAACAGGAGTAAAGGGTTACGACCCCGTTGAACTTGGTCACTAGAAGTTCCAGGAGAAGACAGTGGAGGAGCACAAGGAGGAGGGTCCAGCATGGCCCTGAGGCCCGGCCAACAGGTGCCTGGGCACGGATCCTTCCAGAACAACCGTGGAGCACAGGGTGCAGCTGAGTCCCCAAACTCACCCAGCTCTGTGGCCCCGCTTTGCCCCGGACATCCTGGGTTAACTCCCTAGAAAGTTCCCTTGGGAACTTTTTAACTTACAAACTGCTTCCCTAGTTCCAGGAGAAGACAGTGTGAATCCTACATACACACATCTAACATAATAACCAACTTGTTTTAAAGAGAGATTAGTTCAAGCCAAACAGAATGCAAAGCTGAAAATGATGGAAATGGGAGTATTTAGCTTTTCAGCACAAGATAAACTTAGGAACTGGAGAGTCAAAATTCAGGATGAAAGAAAATAGCACAGAGTGCCAGGCTTGTGTAATAATTAGTCTCCTTTTGATGGTGATTCTAAGACTCAAATTCTCCTGTAGGAAATCACCTGGCAAATTGCTTTGTTAATCCCTGCTACACACCCAGCCTTTTCTAGGCTTATCTGAACTTGCTTGAAGTACTGCTAAGAATCGCCACTTTGAAATAGGGGCCCAATCTCTATGAAAGTCCCCTTAGGGGCTTCTTCTAAAGGTTTCTCTCACAAATCAGCCTATTTAAATGTTCCTGATTTTCCATTTCTCATCTGTAAAAATTTTTTTTTTCTCTTCCATTTCTGCCCCTTGAAAATTGTCCTCAGAAACTGGTTCTCCAAGAAGCCACAGCGCACATTTCCAAGGCCCATGCAGCCTGCTGCCCCATGGCTGCTGCAGTTGCTAATGAGGGTCATCTATCTGCATTTGGATGACACCATTTCAACATTAAAATGGCCCATGTGTGCCTATGATCCTTGGGGAGGCTAGCTTGTCCTTGACTTCCAGACACAGACTATTTGAGTTGATTGCCAAGAGGCAAGGTCCCTGTCTCACAGAAAAGGCTTTCTGATGGGACCAGCCAAGGTCCCCTTGGTTTCAAGGATGCAGGGCCCAAGGGCCAGCCACAGGAGATAAAGTATAAGTGTTAGGGCCATTTTCTTCATGAGTTAACTGGTTTTCCTTTACAGACTTCCATATTTTTTTTCTTTTCCAAACAGGTCTCTTCTACTTCAGGAAGACCATGCAACTGTACACAGAGATGGCAGGAGACACAATGAACTTCTTGGGGTTGCTCAGTGGCACCCTGGCCATTGCCCAACCTGTCCTTTTAGGGAAGAAGAAGGGAACTGGCAGCTGGGCAGGCTTATGTTGACCGCAGCTTCCTGATGAAAGCAGGGTCTTCCTCACAACAGTGCACTTTTCTGGACTGCACAAGCTTTGTACCCAACCAAAATCAGTTTCCAGCTGGTGCTTGAAAACCCTATAATCCCATCAGATGTATATATGTGTGCAAAAATTACATATGTATTTCCATCCAAATGGAAATGCAGTATTGTGGTCCCTCAGCATCCATGGGGGACAATTCCAGGACTTCCTCACATGCCCGTATCTGAGGATGCCCAAGTCCTGCTACAGAATTTGCATACAACCGGCACACATCGTCCCATGTACTTTCAGGTGTCTTCAGATAATTTCTAATACCTTAAACAATGTAAATGGTATGGAAACAGTTGTATTCCTCAGGAAATTATGACTGGAAAAACTCCATACATGTTTGGTACAGATATAGATTTATATTTATAATTGTATTTATATTTATAATTATAGAGAGACAGAAAAGTATGGAGACACTTTTATGTAATTGGTAAATACTATATAATGGATAGTGAAATTCTACATTAAATATACTATATTTATTTACATAGTATATTCTATCAAACTTCATGCTAAAATTTGTTTGAGTACTTCATGAGAAAAAAATTCAGTGTGCAAATCTGCATGGGATGTTAGTATTAGATCTAAGTACAGATTTAAGTATCTAATTTTTAAAGCAATTATACAGGCCCATCTATAGTGTGTCCCATACAATGATTAACTACAGCTCTCAAACATGGACACTTGAGGTGCAAATGGCAAGATCTCAGCCCCCTCCACAAAGGCACTAAGACCGGTGCCCTGTTCTCCTTTTCTTTGTCACTAAGAGATCACCTTTTCACTAGCATGCAAGCAGAACCTGGGCGGCAGGAGCAGGACACAGCAGGAAGAAGAATACACAGAGCCCTGGATTCTAATCAAAATGCTCCCACTAGCCAGCAAAACAATTCTTGGAACTTAAGTGTCCAAAACCCTAAAATGCGACCCTGAATAAGATGGTCTGAAATTGTAACGTGTACGGTAAGTGTAAAGCAGCTCTTTCATGCCCTTTAATAAGCAGTTGTGCTTCCTTTGTGAAGTTTCTAAATGTCAAGCTAGGAGGGGCTTCAGGCCAGACAGAAGGACACCGAGCAGACAAGGAACACTTGTTAGCTGTTGAGACAACTGACCGTTGGTCGCTAAGATAATATTTGTGTGAAATATATGTAAGTAGTTCTACAGCTTTTTATAATTCCTGTCATGCTTTTCAAAAGGACTGCATGCATCTCATCCAAGCTTCTGAATCCATAAAACGGACTCTGCTCCCTTCGATACACAGAATAAGCTATCTGCAGCTACAGTGAGCTGCTAATTTTATCAGTAATTCAGAACTCAAACCTTGCAGTGAATTGCCAGTCTCAGTACTTAACTTTTTCCCCTTTTCCTTTTTGCTTTTGCATTTGGGAGAGTGAACCAAGCTGTATCTCCAGCCTTTTTCAAATTTTATTTTGAGACAGGCTCTTACCAAATTGCCTAGTCTGGTCTCAAGCTTGGCACCCTGCCGCCTCAGCTTCCCTAGGGGCTGGGATACAGGTGTGTGTCACCACACCCAGTACCTGCACTCTATTGAGCCTCGCTCAAGTTGTAAAGTTAACGTGCTGCACTTGAGGTAATGCCTGTGCCCAGCCCCAGCAACACTAGAGAAACAAGTTATCATTTTTCCTCTGCAGCCAGTCGAGGAATGTCCTCATCAGAGGAGCAAGTGGGTGCAGGCTCAGCCACCTCCATCCACGCAGGGCATTCAGGAAAGCGCATTATGCAGCATAGCACAGGCTGCTTTTTTGGAAGCACAGGGCAAAAAAAGGAGTTCAGTTAAATGGCTGGGATTTTTCTCATTTTTGAGATGTCACATGTTGCATTATTCTTTGAAAGAAGGGAAACCTTCTCATTCTGTTCTAAATTCTTTGAATGCTACAGCACAAGCGAGAATACAGAATAGTTGAATTCTACTTCTAAACTTATGACCACTAGGAAAGCCTGAACTTTACTCCTCCAAGGAAGAATTTTGTTTCTTTCAAATTGAGTGTCAAGTGTTACCTCCTTTGGCCTGAAGAAGCTTAGGGCCAGGAGAATGAGGGTGCTCACAATTTGATTAGGAGCATCCCTGGAGAAGCTGTGCTCCGCATGGATTCCCCTCTCTGGAGGCTTCTCTCCTCAGATTGTGGAGCTGGGCTCTGGGCCCTGAGCTGCTGGTCACCACTGTGACCATTTAAAGAAAGCAAAAGAGATAAATAAAGAAGGAACTCAGAAAGGTGGCTGCAGGGCCCTTGCTCTCACCCTGAAGGACCAAGTGCAGTGCTCTGGAACAACAGGCTTGCAAAGTCCTGCTTCTTCTTTTTTTAATTTTGTTTTGGTACTGGGAATCAAACTCAGGACCTTGCACTTGCCAGGCAGGAGCTTATGCCACTAAGCTACATCCCCAGCCCTTCCTGCTTCATTTTGTACAGGCAGCTGCCCCCACACATAGTTCACATCTACTGAGTTCTGTCTCACAGGACCACGGGCTACGTAAAACTCCAGGAGCATTTATCAGTATACTTAATGCAACAGAAAATAAAATGCAATCCATCTTTCTCAGTGTACTTTGTACTAAATATTCATTTTCATTTGCCTTTAGCTATTCATCTTAAAAAATGTGGCCCACACAGCTTGAATCAATATAATTACTAAGATTTGTTATTACTCTTAACATTAAAACCAAAAGCACATGATCCTAAATGTATGATTTTATTTTACATTTGCTTTCCTCATTTTCTCTCTTTTTAGCAGGATGAAGTCAATTAAGTGTAGTAACAACTGACCCTTTGAGTGAAATCAAAGGTATACTATGCACGAGGCAGGAGCAATGATCTTTCCCTGTTCTGTGGATTCTAGGTGTTTAATTTCTAACCTCCAGCCAAAAACGACCATAGGATAAAGTCAAACTTGAGCCAGTTTTGATTCAGCAGGAGCAAATTTCCTCTGAAAATATGCATAGTGGGCTGGGGATATAGTTCCACGAGATATTGCTTACCTGGTAAGCCTGAGGTCATGAGTTCAAGTTCCAGTACAAAAAAAGGCGTAGTACCCAAGGAAAAGGGAACCACACAAGTGTTGTAAAATTAGGGGCTGACAGAGTATGTGGAGCAGGAACTCTGGGCTAGATTAAATTATTGGGTGTTTTCCTTTAATGCTCAAGTAGCACAGAGAGACAGAAGCCCCCAGAGGAAAAAGGGGTTAACTGCTAGTTCTGTAAACACTGTGAAATAAATGTGTGATGCAGAAGAACCATGAAAACCATCTCAGAAAGGACACAAAGCAAAGCGAACAAGGCAAAACTTGCCTATACATGCACCATTTCAGAAACTAAAGCAGATTCTCATCCATTGGCCTGGAGCCAATGCTGGTGGTGTGTGATTGTCATGTCTGGGATGGCAGAGGCCAGGAAAGCTGCTGGATTTCCCACAATGCACAGGCCAGCGAGCAGGACAGAGACAGTCCAGACCCTGACATCAGCATTGTCCTGTTGTGGGATCCACGTGTTTGCTCCCTGCTGTTGAGCAGCCACCATGCCCTCCTGGTTTAAGAGGGAATGTGGGACTGGAGTAACAAGCGACCATCCTGCATAGTTCAAACCCCCAAGTCCAGGGCTGGGTAATTACCATGCAGTGTGACAGGGCAAGGACAATGGCTCCTGCAATCTGGCTGATGCAATGTGGGTGTCCTGAGAGGTAGGTGAGGCAGGCAAGGAGGGCAATGAGGCAGAGGGGTAATGGTGGGGACCCAGGTAGACCTGTGCGAGGGAAGGTGCAGGCTACTCAGGTCTGGGACAAGTGACCAAATCATTCAGAAACAGACACTGAGAACGGAGTCAACATGCCGAGCTATAGGATGCCCCCAAATCGACCAATGCTTATTGTGCACTCCTAAGGCCTAGGAAGGAAACAAGAAAGAAGAAAGGAAAGAAGGAAGGAAGGAAGGGACAAAGCACCAAAAGGCACACGAATGCAAGTGGGGAAAGGGTCCCTGGAAGGTGCCAGTGTCACAGGCCAGGCACCATGTGGGGACCGGAGCCCAAGAACGAGGCCAGTGCGCTGCACCAGTGAATCTTGCCAGGTGCAGGAAAGGAGGCCCTTGACCATCACCACCCCATGCAAATCTGCCTGCCTGCCCATGTTCTCTTCCCCACAGCCTGGCCAAGGAGGTGAGGATCAGGGTGGCCCAAAATATTCTCTGCTTTGAGATTGAGATGTTCTGGGCAGGAAAAAGAGCCAGACAGTGCACTTTTGATCATTTTATACACACATGGTTGATCAAAAAATACAATGTTTAAATTTTAAAGATTTGCTGCAATAAAAGACACATTGTCATTAATCTCCTTCAAAGCACTCCCCCTCACTTCCTACCCACTCATCCTAGTGTTCCTGCCACTACCTGGAACAGTTTATAGCTCACATTTACAGTAATTTCTGTCAAATAAAAACATTATGGTGTCCTCATCCTCATTCACCAAACTGCCATTGTGCAACATCTGGTGTGTTATAGTTTGTGTCTAGATGCCCCCCAATGCCTCCTGTGGTCATAGGTGGGGCTTTTTCACAGGTGGCTGGGTCTGGAGTGTGCGATATTGGGGTTGATTCATGGTGCAGTGCTGGGCTCAAGGCCACTTGGGTTAAGGTGTGGGTGTTACCCACCCTAAGTAGCCTGGATAAGATAAAATGGCATGGCTGGGGGTATAGCTCAGTAGAATAAGCACCTGCCTGGCAAGCACAGGGTCCTGAGTTTGATCTCTGGTACAACAACAAAAAAAAGATAAAATGGCAGAAAGAAACTGTCAAGGCCCCTTGCTTGCTTGCTTTTGCTGTCTTCTGCTTATTCTGAGATGGTTCTCTTTGATGCCCCTGTCCCATGCCACTTTGCCTTGCACCCAGCCAATTTTGGACTGAAACCTCTATAAACTGTGAGCTAAATAAACCTTTCTCCCTTTAACTTTAGGTCTTGAGTATTTTGTCTCAGCAATGACAGAAAAGTAACTAAAGATGTGGCTCTTCCTCAAAGTCAAAATGATTGTGAAAGATAAACATTTCTAATTGATTCAAGATATCAAGGCAGCTGTGACATGGCAACTAAAGACACTCCTGAAAGAGGACTTCCAGAATGGCTTCAGAAAGTGGCAAGAACAATAGGAAAAGTATGCTCAAAGAAAGGAGCAGGCTTTCGAGGCAGGTTAATAGCAATGTGTCTTTTACTGTAAAACATTATTGTAAACTTAACCATGCACCATATTTCCTGCTCCTGTCATGTAGCCTTCCTGGATGGGGAAAGAAGGATCTTTGACTGAATTGTCTGCTGTTTGAAAATGGGACCAGCAGGTTCCCAATGCTGTAAAATGCACCCCCAGACCCTGTTGTAGGGCCTTTTGCTAAAGGAAGTTGGACATGTAGATCTGAGCATCAAAAAGGAAAGCTAGCTAATTAAAAGGACATATTAAGATAAATTATAAAGGCTACATATCAAGTCATTTTCATATAATGACTTTTATCATGTAGCTACTTCTTGTGTGTAGACACATTTCTACTACCCACACCATATGAAAGGAAAGAATTAAAATATTATTTTAAAAAGCCAAGCCCATATTTTTCAAATTGGATCACAGTCAGTTATTATCAGATCTGAATCTGATGAATGAAAGCACAAATTAGAATCGATTGTATATTCTGATCCTCTTTGACAATGGTTGACTGTTGATTAGTTTTCATTTACTGTTAAACATGTGAGGGTTTGCTGGGTGCATATTTTTGTAATTTTAAAGGAAAATTAAAAAACAAAATAACAACAGATACAAAAACAAAATAAAGCAAAACAATAAAAATGATACAGGGTTTCAAAACAATGATAGGAATTAACAGTGGTTGTTACATTACATATTGTTATCTTCAATGAAGTTGCTTAGGTTACTAGATGTAAGAATGCAAGATTAATCAAACCATTAAAGATAGTAAAAAATAATAAACATTAGAAATGATACAGAGTTCCACTAAGCAAGATGGTAGGAATTTTGTGTGCATGTTTTGAACAAGGCTGTTTCCTCTTTGCAAGGCTTCATATGGCCAGGAATGCAAAGGTTTCATACAGTCCTTGGACGAGGTGTGGCACCGACCGTGCAGCCCCGCAGCCTCCTTACCTTTGATTTGCCCTTGCTGTAACAGGCCTTCTTGGTCGCCTCGTCACACTCCCACTCCACAGCCTGCACAAAACACCAAAGGACACCGACCATTAAGGCTTCGATGCAACAGAAGAGAAAAACCACAGAATACACCGTAAGCAGCTTGGGAAATGCGGCACACCCTGGCCCCCACGCTTCCACACCCATGCGGAATTCACACCAGGTACATGAAATGTCAGGGGCTACATTTGGGTTTAAAGCCAAGGCACTTGAAAGAGTCATGCCTGAGTATTTGCCTTTAGTAATAGTAATAACGGGACACTCAGATCTGGTCACTGTCAGTGGGCATGTCACTCCAGTGTGAAACCAAAAGGGCAGACCCAGAGGAGGCACTGCACTTGCTTGTTTTTGTGGAGCTGGGGATCAAACCCAGGACCTTGTGCATACAAGACAAGGACTCTACCACATCCCCAGTCCCCTGGGGGAGGTACAAAGTAGGGGCCTTGACATAAAATGATCTAAAAATGTCCGTTTAAACCAGTGGAGTTTACAGTAATAGTGTGCCGTTCACCAGTATTCACAGACAACAAAGCGAGAGTGACTGCGTATTCCTGCCACCCAGGTGCACATACCCATGGTATTCAGTAAGTACACGGTGTGGGCAGAGAACACAGCTATTATGTCCCCTCCATTTTCATGCCATTCTCAGCTCTGATTAAATACTTAGAGCTACAGCTTTCAACTACTTTTTCTCCAATTTTCTAAATCTAACTCATGCTAGCCAATTTGATGCGTGTATTTCCACATCAGAAATCACAAACAGACTCTGCAATTAGTTGAGATAACAGCGAGCGCCCCCGCCACGGAGATAAATGTCATCCGGCGCAGTCACATATGCAGCATGTGAATCTCTCTGAGTGAATGCAGGCATCGGACTTGGTTTGCTTTTCTGTAATTGTATAAGATAAAGTACTTTCACATTTCTACACAGGCTATTGCAATCATTTTTTTATCTTACTATTAGAATTGCATTTCAGAAGACTCTGAGATGTTTACCAAGTATGTCATGATAGAAATATGTTTAAACTGGAGATAGTTTATATTAATTTGGAATAATGTCAATTAAAACTAAATCAAAGATAGATTAATATCAAATAATATGAAGGAAATATTGGTTTTACCTCTTGCTGTTAGTATGATTTCTTTTTCTAATTCTCCTAAATTTGAGAGAATAAAGACAGCCCAAAAAACATATCTAAAATCTTCAGTCCTCTAAAGAATGTTACATAACAGATTCAGCTGTAAGACACTGCATAACTTGGCTGAGTTATCTTACTTAGAAAACACAGGTCCTTAAGAAAAGTATCCTAGAAAGAACGACTTCATGTCTTTTAGGGAGAAACAATATTGTGCTTGTTATCCTTTGTGCAGGCTGGAAGGTCTTTAATCTGAAAACATAATTTGTTCATTCTCTTCTGTTTTCCTGTACGGAATTCTTGATGGCAACAGAGAAGTAACGTACTCAGAATCTGAATTCCACCCAGGATGGAGAATACTTTAATGAAAACTGGTGACACTCCGAAGAGGTGAAAGCTTCATAGACAGTAGGGTCTGTGAATCCCACAAAGTGCAGATAAATAAACAAAAACAGATGCACTGTGTTGATGTGAGTTGACCACTTGTATACTCCTTCCTTAAGTCTTTTCATAAAAGCACACTCTATGGTTTTGGTTTAAATAAAGACATTAATTGCTTTGCCTTTACTCAAAGTAGCACTGATACATTCTATGATATATTGTCTTAGAAGAGTAGACCTCATTGTGACTTTAAGTTTTGTTGTAATTTTTGTACCAGAAATTGAACTCAGGGCCTCATGCCAGGAAGATAGTGTGCCACTGAGCTGAAGCCGCAGTCCTGTAACTTTAATTTTATATTCCAGAGGATTCAGGGCTACAGATCACAAAGAGGAGTTAATGTGCTATAGTTACTAGGAAAACTACTCAGTGAAATGCTTTAGCTAAAGAGGCATTTTCAATGGTTCTCCACTGTAGAGCTTTTGTTAAACATTAAATATTAAAAGTCTGCTCAGTAAACATAAGAGCTAGGAGGAGCAGGGTGAGTCCCAGGGTTAGGGAGAAGAAAATCACATGCCATCAAAATTGTTTAGGTCCAGCTGCTGACAAGGCAAGCAGGTAGCTTCACAAGTCTACCTATGCACAAACAGGTTTTTCTCAAGATAAATGTTGGCAAAAGACTGGAAGAGAAAAATAATTGGAAAAAAAAGTGAGAGTTTTTAGAAATATTCCATTATTTTACCCAGTTTACTGAAAAATAGTAACAGCTCATCCAAACTCATTAGACAGACTGAAAATAGGTTTCTCCAAAGACAGTTATTAAAAGTGAAAAGTTACTTTTCTGAGACATTTTTATTATAGCATCACCAGCATGCCAGTAGCATTCAAATCCAGAGTTAATGAAAGATCATGATTGTATACGCTTTTCTGTGGATTCGCATCCTACTGGAATAAAAGAATGAAGAAAAATTTTATGCTAAGGATGCACTGTTTTTACCAATCGTGGATAACAGGAGAGCGAACACACGGCATATAAAATGGCAAGTGGCTCTAAGAGAGAGGGTCAGTTTCGCAGGCCCCACTGGCACTTAGAGCTCCAGTGTCTTCGCTGTTTACCTTGTGAACCGGCCGTGGCCACTGCATCGCTTGGCAGCTGCGGGGCAACAGTGCTCCCCAGAAGACGGGTACGGACGCCACCTGAGCCTTCTCGTACCTTGCCAGCCGCTCTTCAGTTTGAATTTAGCTGTTTTTATAAATCTGTCCATAAATTCCTTTATTGCAGTACATCTATGCTAATCCATCAAATACTTTTTAACCAAGCCACCCTGTTCTATTATCAACCAAGACGGCTCTTCTTTTGTATAGCATTAGTTTGGAATAAATCCTAGTTATTGATTTGAAAAGCCATTTTTTTTTACTTGTCTTTACAGTTATTTTGACACATTTCTACCACCCACACCTATCTTTGCAACACAGTGCAAGCACTAAGTTATTCCACATTTTAAATTTCAGCTCAACTCTCACGGTCTTAATTCCTGTATCTTCTTTTCTAAGGAAATCTTTAATGTTTGTCATCTTTTGTCTGTTTTCTGCTGCATGATAGTCCAGCAGAGAAAGGAGCTATTTATTCTCCATTCAATGCAACATTTACTGTTCATTATACATCTCCACAGCTGATACAGGGCGGGAATGGCGTGTACCAGGGCATTCAAAGACTAAATATAGTAGGTAAGAAGTATGAAAAAAACTATAGTTAAAATGACACAAAGATTCCTGACTGTGGGTAGCCCTATCTTTCTGTAAATACATGCCAAAACCTTCTGTGCTACAGAACAACTTATAGAGACTTGATTTATTCCCATGCATTTCTTCTCTCTTTCACTTAATGCCTAACTATAAGATATTCCAAGTACGAGATCTTCCAAGTACAGATATTCTCCTAGATGATAGAAGGAAACACACACATAGACAAGTGTACAAATCACATATTAATTTGCAATAAAATATATGGGAGTATCAAATGAACTTAGCCAGCAGCATGTGGATGTTAAGACAACAATGTTCATGTTCCTTGTCTCAGCAGCTACATGCTCCTTTATGCCTCTGCAGCCATACAGTCGGACTGGGAGCATCCCAGCTTCCAGGAAATGACAGCTCTACAATCATTGCTGCATAGTCATAGGCAGAGTAGCTCACAGAAAAGCCCTCATACACCTTCAGAAGTCCCAGAGCTGTGAGGAAGTACCTATCGCATGTGTCATTAAACAAGCCACATGCCACCATTCTGCCCATGGACAAGTTCTAGTTGCAATAAACGGGGCTATGATCTCCAGAGTGATTCAATGGCTGGAAAGAAAAAGAGCTCGGATCCTCTTATGTACATGGTACACATACAGAAATCCACTGTTCCCAGAAGTACATAAACAAAACTGTGTAATATCTCATTCCACAGCAAGAGAAGTTAATTAGATTGGGACTATTGATGGGAGATACTTTTCATAAAAATGAAGAGAACAACATTCTAGGCAGATGGGCCACTGCTCTTTCAGCAGATGGCTCTGCTAATTAGATACTGGCAAAAGATAACATTAAAAAAACTAGTTTAATCACACAGCGCCAAAAATTAACAACTACCTAAGGGCTTTTTTGTTCATATATTTGCATTCATATTCTTGTGTCATGTATTTATGTGACACACTGGAGAATGTCACACTGTCATGACAACTACATGCAAATTGTCAGGGGGTAGGAGACCATATCTTTATTCAAAACAGAAGCAAAACTCAAATGAGTTTGAATCTGAAAGAAAACCTGAATTTCATATGATTGGAAGAAAATGTCAGCCTTCTTAGCCATGTAAAATGTCACATGGACCCCTTCACTAAGTACCCCTGGTGGTCACACAGGTTAGTTTCAAAGCAAGTGACACTTGAGTTGAAATACTTTGAGTACATTCAAAGTCATAAGATGGTAAATATTTTAGTTATGTGGGGAAGATTTGTCTAATATTTCTCTCTGCCTTTACTTCTTTGTAGGAATTATGTATTTATTCATTCTTCATATTAATTTGCAGTACACTCACATTTCTGTCCACATCAAATATAGGCAAGTCCAATTCTCCTCTACTGGAAACCTCCAGACCAGGAGGCTGGACAGGGACATAGTCCTATCTCCTGACATTACACTGGCACCAACCCCAATTTAGGGGATAGCATCTTAACCATAGAGTTTCCACGGAGTATGTTATCATGTGTTTAAAGCCCTTTTTTCAAACCCAAGAACTATTTTCACATAATATCACATCAAACTTGCTTTGGTTAGCTGCAGAGTGATTCCCAAATTGATGAATGTGTATTGAGCACATTGTTATTTAACTGGAGTAGGCAATGTGTTGATTCCTGAGGACAGAATGACAAAGTAACCACAGACTGCGTAGTTTGAACAATGGAGATTTACTCTTAAAGTCGTAGAGTATAGAAATGTGAAATCCAAATGGTGACAGGTGACTCCCTCCGGAAACACTGACGGAGAATCTGTCCCAGGCTCTCTCCTTGCTCCGATGGTGGTCACCGTCCATCTTGGCATCATTTCTTTCTGCCTCTGTCACAGCACCGCCTCTCCATGTGACTCTTTTTGTCCAAATGTGTCTGTTCTTACAACCACACTGATGTTTGCATGAAGGCCCTTTAAAGTCCAGTAACGGCACTGTCATAAATACTTCTGTCTGCAAATACCCTATTTCCAAACAAAATCACGTTCTGCGACTCTAAAGGCAGGCACTGGGGGAAGATATTTCAACCCAGTAAACAACCTGACCAGGAAGTAAGAGTTGGGATTATGTATTGATAATACATAAATCTGGAGCAATCTAGATACCAAATTAATGCAAAATAACAATAATACTTTAATGATCTTGTGATATGATAACCACAGTAGTTATGCTGTTTGTTTATTTATCTTATATAATCATCTTTCATTTAAAAGTACAAATACATGTAGTATAAGATTTGGATGAGAGCATAGGCTAAATAACTGTCCAAAGGTACCAAGATACTAAGTGGCCCATGAAAGACTGAAATATGACTTTGATTCAAGCCCTCTTCTATCCTATCACTGAAATTGTCAAATTAAGTGCCCCTTATAATCTGATTCTCATAGTTTCTTTGTTTTTCTTTCTGGTAACTGCACAATTAAATTCTGAGCTGTTGCTATTCAATAAATACTAATCATAAAGGTCACCAATTCCCTTGTCATGGAATTATTTGTTTTTAACATTCCTGAACCCATCTACAGCCCCAGTATCGAGTTTGCATGTCATGTGATTAATCAAGTGAAACCCTGTCCTCAACACTTGCACAACCAGATGGGATCTAAGAATCTCATGTTAGTTTTGTGATATTAAATATTTTGAGTATAAAAACACAGACTGTGCTTGATACAGTGGCAGAGTTCTACTTTTATAATAGGCAGTAAGGATATCATTCCTTTGCTAAACACTCTTGGGTTCTTTATTCCACCTGGACTAAAAGCAGAAGCCACACAGTACATTCTACCATGCCCAATAATGTGTTTCCCAGTGTCCCCCTCTCCTCCAGGTGATGAGAATTCCTCCCGTGTAGTCCATGAATGTTGCAGATATATTCCATATGGCCTGGCATATGGCCTGTGGATCAGCTGTCTCCATGTCTAGGAGTGCTCTTCTTCCACAGGCCCACCTAGCTAATGCCCATGCCTCTTGCACACCCCTGCTTATGTGCACAACTGTGTATGTCAAGCTGCAATCTCCCTCCGTTCTCCCTGCAAGAAGGCAGAGTGCACTTGGGCTGGGACTTGGCTTCTTGTACCCACAGTATCTAGAGCAATGGCTGACACAAAATGCACCTTAATATATTGTTTCTGGACAAATGAATGGACAATGAGGACCTGGGGTCCACACTCTTTGCAAGTGGCTCCAGGATGTCTCTCCAGGCCGCCCATGGAGAATGGGCACCTGAATCTCCAAAAGTGCAGCTTTTACTGAACATCATGCTGGAAGGTAAGGTTAGAAGAGAACTGTTCCTGGTTGCAGTTTCAAAGGGATATTCTTAGCTCTAGAGTTTCAAATAAATTATTTTCATGGATATAAAGAGTACTGCCTTAAAATTGGCACCTTTTCCAATGCATCAGCCTAATTTTAGTGAAACACATCTAATTACTAAAAGAATGACTATTTTATATATGAATTTACTAAAATATTAAGAAAATCAATTCAAAGCCAATCAAGCATGGAATAAAAATATTAATATCAGAGTTAATTGCATTCCCAAGGACTATTTTGCCAAGTTTAATATCTCCTGAATGCATGTGATTAAAGACCTACTATTTCTAATGCAATATTTCCTCTTTTAAATCACATAATTATATCTTGTGTTACACAAATGATGGCATTCAAACACTACATTATCTATAATGTTCAACAAAAATTGTTATGTCTGTCAGAAGTTAAATAGATGTCTCAAAAACAAATTAAAAGTAGAAGTTTTATCTGAAGCTGACATTTATTCTGCATACTCAGAAATACTCCAAAAGCAGTACTTGGATTATGGAAAGTTGACAGGGCTGAGTTTGTTGAAACTATTTGAGAATGTTGTAAGACACTGACATTAAGTCTTACAAAATGTAGTTTTATAAAATTAAAGAAGCAACATACTGGCATGAGAAGCTTTGTAAGGAGAAAGAACTTGGAACAGTAAAGCCTGTTTTGGGAATATCTCCACAAGGGTACATTTGCTGTATGTTACTACATGGTGTGCAAAGAGTTTCTTAAGAGAATCCAGAGGACTACTGCCAGTGATATCATCTATTGGGATGGGGTAAACTAAGAATAAACAATCCTGGTCCCAGCACAAGGATGAATTTCCTAGCCATGTGATGAAATTTCACCCAAGACTGTGTTAAGAGGCTCAAAAGGGACAGCATCTAACCGGTGATATGCGGACCGAAGACTTTTATTTTGAGATGACGTGAAATAGATGTACAAGAAGATGCTGCCAAGCAGTGCAAGAATACAGATTAAGGCTCAGAATCCCTGCAAGTCTTTGTTTGTTTGGCTTAGAATTTTGTTTTATAGATGTGAATAAAATTCTTTTATGTTTTCAGCAGGAGTATCTCATTTGTGACTTTGTGTGAGATTTCTCTCTCTTGAAATATCATCCATATTGGGGTCATCACTTAGGGTCTTATTATGATTGTACATTCTGGATAAATTCTAATGAGGACATTCTCCATGAACTCTCAGCTTAATAGCCAATATAGATGTAAATACATGGGCTATGTTTTCAGGTTTTTTTCATAAATCTTTTCTGTGTTTTGATTCTTCAGCAGCCCACAGCATGAAAACAAACCACACTTCACACTGGATTAACTCTTCTCCTGGCTCTGAGTTAGAGCATCAGCTCCAGATTCACTGTGTGCTGATGAAGCCCAAATCATTGCTGTTTCCTGGGAATGACTTTATGCTCACTGAGCCACGCAGAATTTATCCATTATTCAAGTTATAAATGTTCATTTTCTGAGATGTGCCCTATCTATACAAAGACTGTATTTCCAGTTTGAGAATATATTGATCTATTTGCTGGATCTCAAGATATGTAAAAAAACATTTTATCAACCTTATTGGGCATTATTTCTATCAATTTTTGTTTGCAACTAAGAGACATGAACATTGAAACATGTTTCCTGAGGTATACTTGGACAGTCATATTTCATTCATTTCTAAAAACACTGTGTAATGGGAAGATATATTTCTGTTCAAGAAATACATTATTTACAAGAGTATCACAGTGTTCAGTGAGAATTTAATGAACACTATTGATATATTCATTTTCAGGTTAATATTTAATACTCTCATCACTTTATGAATACCTCCTTAAACTTAAATGATTCAATATTAAACAGCAATTATGTAATTTGATCTTTTATTTCTTCAAACATCTGTCTCTCTTCTGCATTATAGTCTGCTTCTTTAAATAACGGAATGAATCCTAAAGTATTATTGCTATTTCTACTCTGTTGAGAAAAATATCTATCTACAAAGAAATATGATAGAAAGATAATCTTTTAGAAATCAGAGATGTTTTATGTGGCAATAATAACTGGCGAGTATTTGATAACTATAAAAAGATATTATGATTCACAGTGCAAACTTTGCAATAGTTTCCCCATAAATGTAACTGAACATCATTCCACCCCCTCCTGGTATCTTCCCAGCATTTCTTTTGTTATGTGATTAACCAGAGTTGACGATTAACTGCAGATCACGGGGACTTCCTCCAATGTCCCATGAAAAGAATGTGATTTTTAGGTAAATGAATTGCATTGCCCACACAATTAGTTTTGCTCTGTGGCTCTAGGTAGAGGTTAGAAACACAAGTTCATGTGGACCAGAGTGTGGGGCACTGTGGTAGGTTGAATAATAACAGCCACCCCCCAAAGCCACTCACAGCATAAAGCCTGAAGCCTTTCAATGTTACTTAATTTGGCAAAGAAAAGACTGAAAATATGATTATATTAAATATTTATAGATAGGGAAATAATGTGGGTAATACAAGTGGGATCTCAAAACAAGTGAATGGATTTCATATGAGGGAGGCAAGGAGGTGTGACACAGGCTAAGAAGGTGATGTGGCCACATAGGCAGAAAACACAGTGAAGCAGCTCTGGTTACTGAAGGCTGCAACCACCAAGAGATAGAAACGACAAGGGAGAGATTCTCCCAAGAAGCTCTGGAGGAGAAGCTCAGCTGACACCTTCCCTTTAGTAGCATAATAATCAAATTTATTCTCTCCAGAAACAATACATGTCTGCTGCTTTAAGCCAGCAAAAGCCACAAAGACCATAGAGACATACATACACAGGAATTACACACCTGGGCACACTCACATGCACATGACATTAGGGTCACAGGGCGGAGGTGTCTGCCAGTTTCTGCCAAACATCAGTGTCATCCTTACTGCAGGAAATCAGAATTTGTACCCCAAAATATGCCTCTTTGAAATATTCTAGCTTTGTCCATTTGTAAGGGTGCTTTACAATTACAAAGGAAATCTTCACTTCTAAGGTTGTGTGTGTGTGTGTGTGTGTGTGTGTGTGTGCGTGTGTTTCTCCTTCTGTCTGTCTCTCTCTCTCAGGCACTAACTTCAACCTGAGTAACACATTTGGCTATCTTCACGCTTGTTTACCTGCTTTTTCTCACCCTATAATACATCTCCCTCCCCACCCCACTTTTATAGGATGTAGCTGACAATGGTATTGACTCCTGACTTATAAACTTCCACTTGAAGTTTACTCATTTCCCTGGTTATTTCCTAAGTATATATGAGAAATACATATTAATCAATGTTTGTTTTTCTCTTCTTACAATCACTCTTTTGTTCCAGGGGTCCCAGGCAAGGACTAGAAGAGCAGAGGAAACATTACGCTTTCCTCCCCCACAGTATGAACATGAAACAGGAGGCCAGAGGGGAGATGTGCCATGACATGGGGTGACAGACAGCACACCTGACACAGAGCCGGAGACGCAGGACATGGGCTGAGCAGCTTCCTGGGGCAATCAAGGCTTGAGTAAATCTTGAAGGAACTGGGAGGGATAGAAGTGAGGAACTAGAAGCCCTAGGGGTGAGGGGTAGACTACTGTGTGTCTGCACAGGCAGGTGTAGAGCTCAGATGAAGCTCCTGAACCATGCACACAGGTGTGTAATGAAAGCTATGGATAAGATTTAAAGCCAGATGTTAGGCAAGTTAGACAGTAACTGAGAAAGAGCGCTCTGGAGACATCTGAAGGTCAGAGGCAGAATTAGGGGGCAAGATAATAGGAGAGTGGCCCAGAGGTCCTCACAGGCAATTAGCAGGAAGCTGTGGAAGCCTAAACTCTGCAGGGACAACAGAAAAGCAGCAGCAATGGTAACCAGCTCCTCAGGTAGGGGAAGGGCCGTCTGTCGGAAAGGTAGATGTAGGTGGTGGACAGAGGTGGCTCGAGTTCTGCTGGTCTCTGCTACAAGACTCATTCCACCCCACCCTGTCTGGGCCTGGACTGACCACCCCCTAGAGCTCTGGGCTGGCTTCTCTCCACTTTTAGCCCTAGAAAAATAAAACCACCTTTACAACACTGTGCGAAGAAAAGCAGAAGAGGAAGATAAATCTACCCCAAAACAGCACAATAGCTGGTGAAAAAAAGACCAAATTCGTGCAGTGTTTCGCTCATCATACTTTGGAATCAAAAACACTTTAGTTCATTGCTAATAAATTCTTGCTTTTTCAAACAAATGAGAGAAGAACAAAAAACCGAGAGTATATTAATTATACAACAGGTACTGACTGCTGTCATCATAGGAATTCAAAATAGTTCTGGAAAATAACTTCTTCTAAAAGTCATATGATGATTTATTTGCTTGGAAATGCATGACTTTGAGTCAAGTAAATGAGATGAATATATATATGTGCATATATGACACAAACAGAAATGATAAATGAAGAGAAAACTTTTACTTCTAAGACATTTAGCAGAGCTAAAAAAATTTAAATTTATACCTGGAAAAATAAAATACTAAATTAAGTTTTTCCTGTCTGTAAGTCTTACATTTCTCTTTGATTCTCACATGTTAGAAAAATCTGAAAAGAAACACTATGATAAGCTTCTATAGTTTCTACCTCCAGACTAGACAAAGAAGATGTTCTTTATGACCAATTTCAGAATTATTGTTCTGAATTTTAGCTAGACTACGTCTCAATTAGAATTCTTAACATCAACAGCAAAGACCCAAAGCTGGTTTTAAGGAGCCTTTCTGATCTGAGTCTTATTTCTCTAGTTTTGATGTCCCACCTGACTCAACACGACCAGCCTTAGGAGCAGCATTGAGAGTTTAACTAGATGCACTGTATAAACCTGTAGAGCAGAAAGCATCAGATAAGCTGAGTCCACTCAGTCCTCAGTGTAACTGGTACGTGGAGGGACAAAGCAGTGACAGAATCCAGAAATTAACTTGCGAGAGTAAAACTCCCTGCCAGGGCTGTCAGCAAGGTACACAGCGGATACTCTAGAAGGGCGTAAGAGAGAAAGAACTGATTCCCACTGGGAAAGATGTGGGTGTGTTTCTGTCCACCACAGCTCACACAGGCCTCCTGGGGAGCTGTGACGCCAGTACTGGTACTACATTTCTGTGACACAGGCGGGGGCAGTGGGCCACACGTCACCATGACATCACACTGAGGGGCTGGGATTTGAACTGAGGCTGATATGCTCCAGGCCCTGTTCACTCCACCCTGTGCTCTGGCCTCTTCTTTCAGTGCCAGGCTTGCCTGAACCCCTCAGATCCCTAATTCTGTCCTGCCTCACCAGCGTCGTATTGTACGATTGGATTTGCCTGCTTTGAACTTGTCAAAATAAATAACTATGCTGCTTTTGATGAAAAGGAAAAAGACCTGGAGTAGGGGAATGGCTGGAGAAGTATATGCCTCTTTGTGTCTTCCTTACATAATTTTGATAAAATTATTATGGTTCCAGTGTTGACTCCACATATAGTCATCCACTTGATAATGGTAAGTGGTGTTTCTTCCAGATTTGAGCTCTAAAAGTACATGAAAAACACAAAAGTAAACTTAATTTGGGTAGATTTATCTCTCAGGATTTTGTGTCCTTATCCAAACCTAGAAGAAATAATATTAAAGAACTAGACTAGGCATACCAGGATATTATTAAGAATAAATATAGTGAATATTTATATTGCAGATTTAGTATAATAAAAGACAAGTTGCCATTCACTCCTCAAAATAACCCCTTTTCTTTGAACAATTATCCCTTAATTCTTCCCAATTTCTGAAGCAGTTCCACGAGTACTTTCATTGATTTTTTTTAGTTTTGCTCTCTTGGCTGTGGGCAAATGTTCACCTTTCATGATAACTTTCACTTTGGGAAAGAGTCAGAACTTGCAGGGTGCCAGATCTGATGATGAAGACAGATATGGAAAGACTATACATTTCCATTTTGTATAAAGTTGCTATAAACGTTTTGAATCAATTCAGGACACTGAGGTGCCAACAAAGACAATCAGAAAGACTTCAGAACTGGGAAGACAGGGTAAGTGAGTGTGAAACTAGCGGTGAATTTTGAAGATGTGTAATGGCAATGTGTCTTCTACTATGACAATATTTTTAAAATTTTTGTTTAAACATATTGTTTGATCTCATTGCATATATGCATGTGTGCACAACTAAGTGTGAATATAGCCACACATGATGGCACTTCACATTTTAGGTGAAAATTATTAAACTTTATACAAAAAAATCCAAACAGTGATATTCTAAACCCAAGTTTCTGTGTTACATTCAGGATATAAAGAAAGCAGTTCCACACAAAACACAAACTCCTGAAGACCGAGATCAGTAGAGAGATTTTTTTTTTTTTTTTTCGGTACTGGGGTTTGAACTCAGGACCTTGTGCTTGCCAGGCAGGTACTTATTCCACTGAGCTATATCCCCAGCCCTAACAATCAACAACTGCAGATTGTTTTTTTTTTTTTTTTGCAGTACTGGGAATCGAACTCAGGACCCTGCGCTTGCTAGGCAAGTGCTTATTCCACTGAGCTATATCCCCAGCCCGTATTCCACTGAGCTATATCCCCAGCCCGATCAGTAGAGATTAAACATGGCAAGAAAGGCAAAACCAAAAGCGTATCTGAAGCCTCTGACTCTATGTGCCTTTCTTGAGAATGACACGGAGTATGAAGATCAGCCATATCCTCTCTCCTACCACACAAACCAGGGGGTGTGATGTGATGCGCTGGTCCCTGGAGACAGGAGGAAGAGACCTGGGACTGGTGAGCTCCTGGGTGCGCCTGACGTGTGCTGTGTCTCCTTGCTTTCTCATCTGCTCTCCCCAGAACATCATTCTTCCCTGTCCCCAAACAAGCTCCCTTTCCCATTGCTGACCTGGAGCTGCAGTGACCAGCCTGCTAGAGTGTCCCAAAGGGGCCTCCATGCTGACCATAATGCAACAATTAACACGGGAGCTAAACAACTCTCCCTAAACTATGGTCCAGGCAATGGTTAGTGTTTTGGGGGAAAATAATACTTTAAATGAGCTCTAATAGCTCTGGAATAAGGAACAACAGCAGTTGTCTGCCTCATCTCCAAAGGCCTACAGGTCTAGCAAGGCTGAATTTTAAAGAAAAGCTATTTTTCTTCTTTATTTTTCCAAATATAGTAACTTTCCTCTGTCTACTTCTATATGCGAACTCACTGAAGACTTAATAAATTATGATGATGAGTAATTAAGACTTAATTATTCTCAGGATTACTAGAGCTGTGAAATCAAGCCTCATGCACATACATTCAAACATTAATTGCAAGATATTTAGTTGCTTTTTCAGTTAGAACACATTCCTACTTTTGAAAACTATCTCTGACCCCAATATATTCACTGCTGTCTTTGCATATTGAAACAGTTTATAAATCTATCTGTAACCATTTGGTCTACTTTCTATGGTGTTCAGACAAATATTTTAATCTATTAGACCTGTGTTTACAATGACATATAATCACAGTGATTTGAAAAACATATAATGATTAATCTTCTAATTATATTTGAAGATATAAAATATGGATGCAACAAGTCCAAATGTTTTATTTAAAAAACTCAGAATCTTATCTTTTTTAGATATCTGACACAAAACCTTCTCAAAAGGACTTTTCCTGGGCTGTTAATGCCAACTTCTTCTCTTGCTTTAAAGAACTAAGAGTGTGAAGAGAAAGAAACTTTTATGGATAAGAAGTAGTCTCTATACTGACTTTATATTCACAACAAAAACAAGTATTTTAACATAATTCTCAGATGAAAAAGTAATTCTTCTTCACATGCCAGACAACATTAAGGACACTCCTTGAGACTTCTGTATAGTTAATATTAAAATATTCATAATACATGAACTATAAATAGAAATCTATATCAGCTAATATAATAATTTGATTGGCTCTATGTCAAGAAAACACCTCAAGACAGGATGGCTAACTATTCCATCACATTTTTAAGTATTCCAGTTTTTAATTGCAAATGTATTCAACTAGTATTTGCTGAACACCTATCACTGACCAAACTTAGAATGTTATGTAGTTTTCTAAAGCCTCCTGCATTTCAGAAATTCTCAGCCCAGCAAAGGGAATGGAAAAATAATTATGAGACAACTTGAGGAACAAAAGCATACATGGTGTCTTTCAGTATTTAGGGAACATTTGTTTCAGGAAATCCTGTGGACACCCAAATCTGGGTATGTCGAAGTTCCTATATAAAATATAATACTTGTACAGAGTCTACACCTATATTTTTAAAAGCCTCTGTGTTACTTATAATACCTATCATAATGCAAATGCTATTTCAGTAGATATTATGCTACATTGTCTAAGGAATAGTAGCATGAAGAAAGTCTAGGCATACTTTATACTGATGACTTTTCATCCCAAGTATTGCTGATCCTGAACACACTCGGGAGGAACTGATGGGTGGAGAAGCCAACTACATTCAAGAATTCAGAGAAAGACACACAACGGTAGAAAGGACTAGAAGCCCACAAACATACTTAGCTCAGTAGACATCTGAGCAGGAAAAGAAGAAGAGGCACCAGGATATGTAAGCACCATGAGAACTGGAAACACATTTCATATTCAGAGAACTGCAAGGATTTGCATGACAGAAGCAAGTGCAGCACAATGGGGAAACAGGAAATTTTGAAGCTGGAAAGGTAAACAAGTTCATACCAGGAAGTCTTAAATCATGTGCTTTCAAAATGGGATTTCTTTTTATTTCAGCATTTTGAGCAGTAGCTAACAGTTTCCACATATTACATTAACCATGGTCTGAGGCAGGGAAATTGAGGCACAAAGCACTGTAAATGACTTTCGGAAGCCCTTGAGGGAGCTGAAATTCTAATAAGATTGGGTGGGCCATTTAGAGGAAAAAGGGTTAAATGCCAGTAGGAAGCAATCCATGCAAAGGTATTAGGCAGTTTAACTCCCCACCCCTACTCATAACACCATGAGGGTGGATTTAGAGGACTATAGGGGGCAGAATCACTGTAGATTGGGAAGAATAGGATGGGTGCAACATGCAGATGCCGTTAACCTAGATGGAAACTAGAAAAGTCATCCATTACTGAGCTACTATCTTGAGACTCTGAGGCCAGTTAGTGGTGACCCATTCAAATGCTAATGGTGATCTAAAAATAAGCTCCTGTTTAGGAAAAAGGCTGACTTGGAGATAAGGAAAAAGCATTGTTTATCTTTATCCCCATGTTTGCCCTTGCTTGGGAACAAGAGGAACATAGTGATATAAGTGCAGCTGAAATGTATTTATGTCACCTTTTGTCTGGTTCTTTTGCAGAGAAGGGAATGCAATGCAAAGACACTCAATACTTCATAGAATCAAAAATCCGCATTTGATACCACTGGTCAGCATACAAAAGCCAGCAGGAAATTTCTGGTTGCATTATTATGGATATAACTGAGACTAACACAAGACAGTTTTGGACATTATTCTTGTTCAGATGTTTCAACACCAAAACAGACACACGTGACTTGAGCACTATTACACTAAGATCAAGAAAACATTTTACATTTAGCTTTCCTAGAAAACAACTCAAAATATCTATCCCGGCATTTAACAATATATGCATTTTACTAGTCTTCTCCATAACGTAGCACAAGTTGAACTTGTCCTTTGTAGAACTACTCTTCTGTGGTCTACATCCATACTGTCCGGCATTATGTCACCATCACTACCTGCCTGTATCGGTCAGCTTTCCCATCACCTGGACACAATATTCAACACCCACTATGTAAAGGACAGATTTAATTTCGCATGGTTTGAGGGAGTTCAGTCCATGGTATGCTGGCTCCAAGATAGGAACACCATGTGGAACAGCACGGTGAAGCAAAGCTCCTCAGTTCATGCCAGCCAGGAACAGCAACTGTAGTGAAGGCATCAGCAACCACATATAGAACTCCAAGGCCATGCCTTCATAACCTACCCAGGGATGCCCAGTATGTGCTTTACTAATCTCTTAGGTGGCTCTCAGGTCAGTCAGAGGCATTACCTCTCACAATACAGCATTTGAATTCCTGGCAACGCACTTACGGTGTTTCAGTATTTTCCTTAATTATTAGTTGGTTACATGTTTGTCTCCAACTATAACAAAATTTCTAAGAAAATGAAGTATTTTTTTCAGTTCAAAAATTTATTTCTTGCCTTGCAAGAGCAAAGTTCTGAGTTCTATTCTCTATACCAAAAAAAAAAAAAAAAGAAAGAAAAAGAATTTATTTCTCACATTCAGGAGTCTGACCACTCTACAGGACTGTCTAATTAAATGTGTGTTGAATGAGTGATAAATCTGGGAGCACCAAAAGACATAATGACTCCACTCTTAGTAACTTTCTGGCAGAAGAGATGAATTTCAAGGCAAAAGCCTTGGTTTGGAGATCACAAGTTCAATACTACAGTTAATTTTGGGCAAACCATCTTATATTTCCAAAACCAGTCTTGCCCAGCTCTGTAATGGCAATAGCAATACCTTCCCTCTTGGCTTACATGATTTTCACGAAAGTCAATGAGCTGGTTATGGTCGCACTCTACAGACACAAGAGCAAGGTAAGCCAGGAGGAGCAATTTGGCCTGGAATCTTCTGTCTTCTTCAGTAATTGGAGAGAGAATTCATTCTTGTCACTTAGGGATTTTTCTAGCTCATTACATGGTGTCAAATAACCAGGGTTGGAGGTGCCATCTGTCCCTGAAGAGTATTTCATCCAGCAATAATCAAGAGAATGACTCTTTTTGCTGCATAATAAACCCTCTACTCATTATGTGTCACCTCCTAATCGCAGTGCCTGTTGACATTTGGATGATGCCTGGACAGGAGTCTGCTTGCCTTTTGCTATTAACAGGGTGTCACAGGGTGGTGGATTGTTAGGAAAGGAATGGTCACATAATCATGCTACAAAGAGAGTAATCCTCTCTCATTTGGCAAAACAAGTTATTTAAAATATTCATACATACTCTGTTTTCATTCAATATTAAATTTCACTGAAAGTTGATCATATGAAATAAAAGCTTCGAGGTCATCTCCAACAATATCAGAGATGGACTGGGTTCTGGACAGTTCTAAACAACTGACGATAATTTCTCTTTCTGACAAATGGGGTCAGTGGGCAGTTTAAAGTAAACGAAGCCTGTCATCTCATCCATCTTCTTTCTGGTCAAAAAGCACCACTAGGGATTCAGAGCTCCAGCAGAGGAGCCATCCAGCAAAGCCTCCTCGTGCTGGGCACAGCTTCCAGATGTTTTGTAATGTCAGTGTGAAGGGCATCCGTGGTACACTGCCGAGGATTTGGTGACAGGTCACTCACAAGACAGCAGGGTGAGGCAGCCCTTTGGTCACCCTCACTAGCAAACCTGGCCTCCAGAAGCGGAAAGAAGCCTAGCTCGAGCTCAGGGTGCAACAATAAGTTGCAACTGCTGTAAGCAAGCAAAAAGCTGTGGCTCTGACCTACTGTTCCTCCTGAGACTGAGTACTGAAAACTCACTGAGAAAAGGCCCTTGAAGAAGAGCCGTCCAATGCCATGTCATGATGTCATGGCACTAAATTCAAACAGGAATATTCCCTTTGCTTTGGTAGAAAATCAAAGAGAGAAAAGCTACACTTACTCTTTTCCCTTGAAACAGGTTCTTCAAATGCTAGCTTGACACATGACTCTACATTTTAATTTAAGTTCTTAAGCTAAAAAACTGAGAGAGCCACAGAAGTCCTGGTTATTAGCTTTAAAAAGTATTGATCAAACTCAGTCTCAGGATTAGTTTTATGTTAGCTAAGAAAGACTGATAGCCAATTAGAGCTACTGTAATCAAGGAGGCAGGGAGAGGCAACAGGCCTGTCAATCAATCTGTCTTCTCCAGTTTACGATGGGGTCAAGTCACGAATGTCCCTGGGTCCCGCAGTCCTCACTCATACATGGCAACAGAAGATCTTGCTTCAACTGCCCTTGGGTCGCCGGCTGAGCTCGGCGGAATCCTGGCTCTGGGCTTTAGTCTAATCTTTCTGCTTCTCTTTCCCTCACATTTTGCCCACTGGTTACTGACTATAAAAACTAGCAACACCATCAAATGGTCCTGTTGTGTACTAAAGAGAATTTATAAATGGCGTCCAATATAATGCTTACACACAGTAAGCATGCAAAGTTGCTAGGCATTTAATTATTTAATGAAGTGGACTTTTTAATCCCACCTTAATCTTTCTGTTATGTGTCTCTCACTTAGGAATATGGCTATAATGGAAGGGAGAAATACAAACTTCTACCAGGCAAGATTTGTGTTTAACAGTCTCAAAAGGTCCATAGTAGCAAGTATTTCCATATGTATTCACTAGAAATTATCCTTTGCTTTGAGGGAGACTGAAAAATAAAATTTCAAATGCTGTGGAATCCCAAATGATTTGACGAGCTAAATCCATTCAGTCAGTAAAAGGGGGAAAACATACACGTCTGCCAACAAGAACTCTGTTCAGAATATTAAGTTGCTTATTGTAATATTTTGAGAAAGCTGGAATATGCCATACATTAAGAAATTCTACATCTTTGTCACCAATGGAAACAGCAAAACTCATATGTGAATATTTTTCTGTGTCTCTCAAGGTTCATGGAAGTCATCAAGACACTGTGTCCTAATCATCAACATGCACCTGCAACTTTAAATTCTTGCATAAGGTAGAGAACTGGTCCTTAATGACCATGATCTGTGCTACTGCTTCCAGCAACCAGACAAAGGGGTCAAGTTACCCCCACTGATCATGTTAGAATTTTTAACCACATGGGCTTTGCTGAAAAAGGATTCTCACACCCTGAGTTTTCCCATTTTCATGGTTATTTCTCTCTGTGTGTACTGCTTTTAGAAAGCAACCCCAAAATGCCAGGATGATTTATATTTTTCTCAAACACATGTGCCTCATCTCATGCTATCTCCCCTGCAGAGATTGATAAGAAGTAAATTTAGCTGGTAAATCTATTTTTGTTGTTACCATTAAGTTAAATTGAGAACTGGAAATTTTCAAATAGTGGCAATGTGCCTACTTTCTTTTAAGGAAATACAGGCTTGTAAAGAAAGACATAAATGGATCCAAATTCAAGTCTACTTTGGAGAACTTGTAAGATACAAAGAGTAAAGCTCAGCATTAAGGAAGATTATATTAGTTTTACTTTAGGTCTGCTATTGCTATTTCAGAATATGTCATATTTCTTGAACACATTTACTGTAAGTGGACTGTGGCATGAGAATAAATAAAAAGAAACAGGAGTAAGAAAGGAAAAGAAAAGAAAGAAGAAGCCAGGAGAAGAGGAGAAATGGGCACAGTCCAAGTAGAGAGGATGGTGAGAAGGGAGGGGAAGTTGGAAAACATCATACCACTTCTCTGCCAAGTAATAACACATTTTGTTTCAAAAATATTGAAGACAAATCCCAGAAAGTACCAGCACTTGCAATTAAATAAGGCCATAAAGTGACAGAAGCACCTAATAAAGAAATGAAGCCAGTGTTGATATCAATTGAATTCCCTGAGTAGTAAACACTCAAAAGCTCTCAGCTTTTACCTTCCGGGGGCTACGAGTATGGTGTCCTGGCATTGACACCTTCCACTTGAGTCCCCTGCCTTCAGTGAGACCAGTGGTGGAAACAGAAGCCCCTGTCTCTGGGTTTATAATTTTATATATCATATTTGAGGACAAAGGAAACTATCTTTTCCCAGATAAAGTACATAGCACTTCAGTAACACCCCAAGCATTCAACACTACCACTTTGTGATCTGCTTCAGAGATTTCCTGGACGAGGGATGGGAGAGGCACGGAAGGGGAGATGGGACTGTGGCCTAGAGTCAAGCGCCTATGCCTACTCAGGAAGTTACCCCTTACTCTGAGCACCAAGGAGGTGATTACAGATTGTCTTTGTCTGAAATTCCTTCTAATATGACTCTTGGAATTCTTCACTGCACTACACGTGCACTCTAATATGTAGGAACAAAGAGTGGAGGAAAGTTTTGTATTTGAGTTGAGTGATTGAAACTGAGTGGTCTCCACAATGAAGTGCACTTTTCTCCCCGGCATTGGGATGAGAGGCTAAAATTAAGGTCCAACACCTTTGTGAATACCTGAGCAGAACTGAGAGGGTCCTCAGTGGCTGACCTGTGTGTTCCCTTCTGTGCAGTTCTCCTGGGTGAGGGTCCCCTGGCCAAAACACCCTCTACAAGGTGCAATTTCTACTTATCCCTGAGAACAGTAGTTGGGTCTCAGCTCCCCAAAAGCCCATGGCAGTGATCCGAACAGGTCAGTTATGCCCTCCTGATGCTATGAAGCTTCCTGTGTCACAGTGTTCTTGCAGAGGATCCCAATCCTATGTGACTGTGTACGGCCCTCCCATCCCTGGCTGTGAGTATGCGTGACTTGTACACTGCTGTGGAGCTCATTTGCCCCGTGCTGGGTTTCCCTACACAATCTTCTCCAGCCCTATGCTGGACAGTCCTGCCTCGCAAACAGGGAGCACCGAGGGCATGTAAAGCGGGCAACATCTCCTGGGTTATGCTGCACCAAGTTCAAGTGAGCTGCCCACTCTGCTTCTTTCTGGACCACTGCAAGACTGCATTCTACCCACACCACAAGGCTGGGGTCCAAACTCAGAACCCAGTGAGCGTTGCTTGGCTCTCCACCATGCTCCTGGAGAATGTCAAGAGCTTAGCCAGAATGCCATGCTTTCAAGTTGAGTAATTGGCATCTAAAAAATGCTGGGAGGAGAAGGGCAGTATTTTGTGTAGGAAGACCAAAGAGAAATGGCTAAATTTTAACATTCCTTGTGCCATAGCCCTTCTGCCTCCAGTCCTCTCCCACATCTTCTCCCACCACCACAACCCAATCCATTTGTCTCCCATTTCCTAATCTGTTTGTAAAGAAAACTCTCAGTGCTGGATGCCACCTTGCAAGGGCTGAGAACACTGCTGGCTCTACATCTGCCCTAAGGGCATCTAAGGATAGCATGCCCGGTTTACATCTCTGAGTGCAGTTCACGATGCCAAAGGGAAAGAGTCTTTCCCATAGTTCTGTGCCTTGCTTTCATGTTTTAGACAGCCTGAGACATCAGGGTTAACCAGGGCAGATTTCAAAGCGCACCAGATTTTCTGTACTTTCTAGGCATTCTATAAATAGATTATTTTGGCAAACCTCTACTTTTACATCCTATTAATAAAGAAAACTCATAGAAATATGACTTAAGGGTTTCCTGTCCTATTTCTTGAGACAATCGCTAGCTGTCTGTGTCTCTGCAAGTAACTAAATAGTACACAGTTTAAAAGTGTGTATTACTGTAGTGATGCAATGCATGGTGGAATAAGTCATTGTTTGGAATAATTTTAGACTAAAGTGGAAACTTCTACCAGGTTCCTTAAGACAGTAGTAGAAAAAATATTTTATATCGTAAGCAACATCTCCCTGTGGCCACAAGGAAGAATAGAGGAAGATCAAAGAAATAACTGTAATTGCTTACTATTGGAGAAAGGAGGTATTGACCAGTTATTTCTCCTAGAGTGATAAAAAGGCTGTAATGCCATCAGACCCCTGGCAACTTCTGGACAGATTCCAAGTTACTCATCCTTATGTCCTCTGTACACACTGAAGGAAAAATTCATGCATATTCAACTATCTCAAAGTATTAATGCAGAAGGTCTGGGAGGCTCCAGGCATTGAACAAGCTAAATATTTACCAGACACCTACTTGAGTACAGAATAAAGGATGTGAGATTTAATTATGGACCTTAATTTAGTCCTTAGAAAACTCCATAAGAACCTCACTTTACAGATCAGGAAAGAGAGGTTCAGCGAGGATATACGCCTCATTGGGTTTGGCAAAGCGGGTACATGGCAGAGTAAGTGTGGGTCAGTGGTTTGCTAGATCTCACTAGAAACCTCTGTGTCCACAATGCAAGTACTGAGGTTCTTAATGGCTTCCCTATTTCATGTAAAAACCACAAAAGTGACCTGAGAGTCCAGCTATCCTCAAGTGGCTTTTACATTTGAAAGAAACCAGGTGACATCAAATCTCAACTAAATTCCTTCTATCTTCCTTCACTGCTTACTGGAAGCTGGCATCTTGTTCACTTGAAAACATCAGAGAACAGCAAGATCTGTCCCTAGGACTGCCCCTTCCACTTTGGCTCATTCTATGTCAGGAAGTCCTTTCTTATACTGAGTTGACATCCATCACCCAATAGCTTTCACTTATTACTGCAGTTCTGGCATGGGAATCACAAGGATAATTCTTTAACTGCATACACATTTTGAGTCCCTTTCTTGTTAATTGGCCTCCTGAGTCTTCCTTTCCAGATCAGTGTGTATGATTTCCCTCTTACAATTCTTACCTCCTGAGGCATCTGACTCCTCTGGCTAGCCTGGTCCCTTTCTGCTCTCATTCTGATTGGCTAAATTTATGATGGACAGAAACCTACTAAAGCATTAAATTGAAAATGGCATGCCATCTTAGATTTCTCAGAGTAATCTGGGGCTATCAGTGAAATGGGCTTGGAAAGAGATGAGACAAGATTTGAAAATCACATGAATGTTTTAGTCACTTTGCTTCTTGGTGGGACAAAATACTCAACACCCAAAATTTAAAAGAGGAGAGCTTTCATTTGGCTCATGGTCCAGAAGGTTCAGTACATATTCAGCAGGCTTAAACACAAAATAGAATGGCGAGAGGAGGAGAGTTACTTACATTACAGCAGCCAGGAAGCAAGAGGGAAAGGAGGAGCTGGAGGGAGGGACATAGACCTGCCCATCCCCGGCCCCATCTCCCAACATCACACTTAGCTGTTAGGTCCCTGTGACTCAATCACCTTTCAATAGCCCTACCTACAAGGCCGTGAGGCTTTACAGAGACATCCACAGGTAAACCAAAACAGGGAAAAGACTTTTAACCAGTTTCTGGACATATATGGTTTCATGATATTATTTCCTTTGGCATTATTGACATTTGAAATGTTGATAGACATTTTCAGAATAAAAAGGGTTTTTTGTTTGTTTTGCTTTTTGTATTTCAGTGTACCATCCTAGAACATGCATAACATTTCAGAAATGACAGAACCCATTAGGGAAAGCTAAGGAATAACATTTTATATGATAATGTTATACATGGAATAATGAAAACTATGATAATGTCTTTTCAAGCCACTTAAATCTGTGGATTTGTGCCTGAAAGACTTACAGTATTACCCACTCTTGAGAAATGTATTTGGTGTTTGGTTTTTCTTTTTTGGCAATAGATTTACCCTAAAAGGTAAGGTTTATCATTTGTCCTTTAACATATCATATTTGAAGATTTTACTTGTTAAGAAGTGATGGACTCTTAAGACTGTCTATCCACTGACTAACTTGGGATGATCCACAAATGATTTTAGCACTTTCCTAAAAATACTGAGACAGGTTGGGGCTGAAAACTTAAATAATAGACTTAAAAAGCATATTCTGTGTGTAGAAGATGTGAGCAGACAGCATCTCAGTCCAGAAGGATGATCAAACAAAGAGAGATGAGACCACCCACTTATTGAAGAAAATGTGGCTTGAGATCCCCTGGTAGGAACATATAAAGCTTATTCTTATTCCTCTTTTGTAAAAACAAAGTTCAGAATTTGTCCATAAATAGTACTGTAGTAGCACTGACCTGGAATTTGACTAAATTATGACAAAATAAAAATAATCTAATAAATAATATTTGTTAATTCCTCCCAGCAGTAGGAGCTGATACAGAAGTAAGGCACATTGAGCCCAGAAATGAGACAAAGATAACTGAATGTTAAAGAATTTAATTTCCTTGCACCGTGGCAAATTTCATTTCTATCACACTTCATAATCACCTTCAACATTTCAACAACATAAATGTAGCAATTTATCATTAATTTTTAAAATGCTACTTTGTATACAGATAATTAATCATCAGGAACTCTTGGGTTTGTAATTACTTAATTTGTGGATTGTGGATAAATTTAATTTTCTGAACTTTAAACATAGTAATTTAATTCTGAATTAGGTGCATTTCATTCATAGGTTTTAGAAATGATGAAAATGTCAAGATAATAAAGCTAGTAAGACTATATATAAAGCTATTATCTCTGGTATGTTAGGCAAAAAACATTCTTCTTCCAAGTAGTAAGATCCTGAGACTAAAGGGGCCATGAGAAATCCATCCCACTCTCACTGTATCATTGGAGAGGAATTCACTGGGCAAGAAACTATGGGGTGAGGGCTGAGAGCCTTGTGCCTCATGCAACTGAACTGAAATCCTCACCTGTGATAAATTAATGAGAAAAGCACTCTCCTGTTTGCCTCTACTGGTTCCAACAAAGGCCCTAGCAGATAGCAGGTAGGCGACCCATGAGAGAAAGCTTAACACAGTCTCTTCTCAGGAGCTGCAGGGACTGGATCCATCACCACTGAATACGGAAGCCCATGGATACTCAAGCCCTTTATTTGAACTTGAACAGTACTTTCACATAAACTATGTACATTCTCACATATATTTTAAATTCTCTTTACATGAGTTATATATAATACGTAGTACAGTGCAATGCTATATACATACTTGCTATACTGTTTAGTTTAAGGAACAGACAAGAGGGGAAAAAATGCCTCTACATGTTAAGCTGAGACACAACACATACTTTTAAAAATATTTTCAGTCTGTGTCTGGTTGAGTCAACAGATATGGAACCTGCAGATATAGAGGGGACTGTATTACCCCTTCCAGACAGAGAAACAATTAAAACAATCTTAATGGGGAAAACAACCTATTGTGTGAGGCTTATGACTGGTGTCTGACTCAGTAAGAAGATTCTAGAGATGACTATGGAATTCATAATGAAATAAAAGAATAGCATTTATGTTCTGGCAATATTCATATTAGCTATGTGACCTTGGACAAATTAAATAATCTGTCTGACTTAGCTTGCTTACCTGAAAATATGAAGAGAAAACAAATTCCTTAATTATCAAAATATGATGATAGAAAGTTCAAAAGAGGTAATGTTCTTGAAAATAGTGTTATCACTAAAGGAAAACAGAAACATTATGAGTGAAATTTTTCTGTAACAAACAAAAGAGGCATAAATATAGAATGTGAGATTTTGTATCATACTCATCTTGAGGCTTCTATGCTATCCTTCGACACAGATCACAATAAAATATAAGGTATAATCCAAAGCCACATTGAATTTTAGATTTTTAGCAATTCATTACAATAAAAGACGCAATGCCATTAATTGCCCTCAGAATACTTCCCCTCACTTCAAAGATTTTGGCTTTCTCACAGGGAGGCAGGGTGGTACTGATGGTATGCTATTGGCGGGGGCCAGAGGCTGCTCCCCTCATGCATTGCACGGGACAAACCCTAACCCTAACCCAGCCACAGTGTCAGTGATGCACAGGGCACGGAATTCCAGTTATGTCATATGCAAATCCTAGATCCACGTGATTTTACTGATTACATGTTAATTTCTTGTTTGACAGCATCTTTGAAGGATAATAAACAATAGGTGGATTTTGATAGACTTTCAGATCACTCCCCAGGGTAAGCAAATAAAGCCATGAAACCTGATTAAGAGGGACCAAGATAAACTGCTGTCCCAGATAAGGAAGTAGACAGCTGACTGACATTTGTCAAGTCCCTGCACCCCTGTAGAGTGCAGGAGCCTCTTGAGTGAAGCACAGGGTGGACAGCTCGTATCTCATTTCCTTCCAGCACCAACACCGCAATGCTGTTGGCATTCAGGGCAAATGCGTTCACTCTGTGGTGCATGCACACAGGTGAATGTAAAACATATTTTGAAAATATAATGAGTACAAACAAAATTGCAAAGATTTGTCAAATACAGGAAAGCAAAATAAAAAACAAATAACTAAGGAAAAGTGAAGCAAAATTGAAGTTAAATTTGGACAAACATGCGGCCAGAGCTGCCCCAGGCATTGAGGCCTCTGACCATGTCAGCGGGTCACAAGTTTGTGCTGGTGCTTTTTGGTAATGCAAGTGAAGAGAGCAAAGGTCCTTCTAAAGGAAGTCACTGGACAAGCAGCAGCTGCACCCCTACAAAAGCTTCGGTCCAACACACAAAGGGACATGGCCTACGCTCTGCAAAATGGATATTAAAGGAAAATTAGCATCATGCAACATTATTTATAGCTGAGTCCAATTGCTTCAACTCATTTTTTAAAAATAAGAACAAAAGTATTGCCATCTCTGATGTCATATTGCACTGAGACATTACCTACTTTCTAGTAGTCACAACTTGCCACGTAGAGAAAGGAACCCTCCTGGAGGGGGCCGTGTAATGTCATCAGAATGTATGAAATATACACATTTTCCATCATGTCTCATGAGTATGTCCCTATTCCACATTAATAACAATAAAACCTGATAAATTCCTAATGAAAGGCAGAAGACGGATGCCCACACCCTGATCCTTGGAACCAGGGATTTTGTTACACTTCACAGCAAGGGGGAAGATGAGGCTGAGGGTAGAGTTAAGTTCCTTAACAACTTGACTCTGATGACAAAGGATGCTGCACTATCCAATGAGATCCCTGTAATGCGAAGTTCCTTCCCGAGGGAATGAGGGAGGCAGGACTCACAAAGTGCTATGATGAAGGAAATGAGGTCAGAGCAAATCTATGATGGGCTTTGAAAATGGAAGGGGACACAAGCCATTAAATGCAGATGACCTCTAGAAACTGAAAAAGGCAGCAAACAGATTCTCCTCCACAGTCACCAGAACAACCAGTTTAGCCCACATATTGAATTTAAAACAAGTGGGACCCATTCTGAACTTAGGACATTCAAAATGGCAGTCATTTAAACCCAATAAATGTGGAGTAATAATAAGAATTACTGCACTCCTTGTTTTAGATTTCTGTTGTTTAACTGTCACAAACCTGGACTCCTAATGCAACATTTGCTTTTAACAGTTATGGAACAGGAAAACCAGATATGGATTTACTGGGTCCTCTGTTTAAGCTCTAAGCATCTTAGAACTGAGATCTCTCTTCAGCTTGGTATCTTCTTCCCAACTCAACACTGATTGCAAAGTTGGGTTCCTGGTGCTGCAAGGTTCAGGCTCTTTGCATCTGGAGGCTGCTCACTATCCCCTGCCACCTAATCCCCTCTGCAGTGCAGAAGCTTTCCTCTTCAAGGTTGCTGGGGACATACCTGCTACAACCCTTCCTGAAGATGAACATGGTAAGGTCAAATCCACCCAGGAGATTTTCCCTTCTGATTAACTTAGTCACATCTGATTGCAGTTCTTAATTACACCTGCAAGGTCCATTTTCTTTACCATATAAGTTAATTTAATTATAGAAAGTGATATCCTGTCATGTTCACAGGTCCAGCTCACATTGTAGGAGAGAGATTCTGTAGGACGTGTCACCCAGGAGACAGAATGCTGGGCCATTGTGGAACTCTATGTAGCATACTCCATGGTTGGGCAGAGAAAGGAACTTTGCCAGCTGGGACATGCTTGCTTATCTGTAATCAACTCCCCAGCACAGGCAAGTTAGTTCTGTGCCTGCCTTAGACAGGCTCGTTTAGATAAAATGTGCAAATGCAGGTATGTGCCTTTCCCTCTGCAAGGACCTTCCCCAAGTTATTTCCCAGGTGCATCAGATGTTCTCAGAATGATCAAACAGTGCCTCCTTCTCTATATATGTTATAGTACATAACACAAAAGATAAGATACATGGAACTGAGTACTGTGTACCTCAATACACATGATCCATAGTTTGACACACACGTGTATACATAGCATGGTTATGTGTTATATAAAATGACTTTTGTCTGTTTCAAATATGTTTTTGTGTTTTTGAGACAGGATCTCACTATGCAGTTCAGGCTGCCTTGAGCTCACTTTATAGCCCAGGCTGGTCTTGAACTCACAATGATCCTCCTGCCTCAGCCTCCTCCTGAGTGCTGGGATTATTGGCATGCACCACCATGCCCAGCAGTGTCCATTCCAAATTGATTCTCCTGATCCAGTTGTCTGATTCCACATGGAAGCACACTGCAACAAGTACCTACCACAGCAGTAATTTTCAGTAGAGTATAAAACAGTAGCTAAAGCAAAATTTTGAAAGAAACTGAGAGTGATGGGGGAAGGCAAAAGGACTGCGTTTTCATAATGTAAGCTCACACCCACATTGGCCTGCTTGAGAACTATCAATGTAGACACATCCCGAATGAATTATGTAGAGAAAGTGATCATCTGGGAGTTAACAATGAGCTAGAGAGAAAGGAAAGACAAGAATATAATTACTTCCATCTCTTTTCATAACAGCCTGGGCTGATTCGAAGTCTCTGTTCTTTATTAATTAGTTTTAACAACCAGCAGTGATGGGATATTTTCTCTTTATTTTCTCACTCAAGAACTCTTTCTTGGGGCAAAAGGGAAATATCACTAACTCAACAGATTCCCTGATCATGGGCTACAGCAGACCTGGGGAGCTGAGAGGGAAGAGGAGGAACAGCCACCTTACTTGTTCTTACAGTTTGCAGCTGGGAGAAACCTACCAGTCCAGAAAGGATCAGCTTTCACACAGGGCACGCTGGGTGCCAGTACTGCACACACTGCTTCAATTACTGCCTCTTCTAGGACTGGGGAAGGGAGGACAGATCAGCTCTCCAGCCAGGGCCTCCGCAGGAAATGCGTTGATGGCACAGGAGGGACCTCTCTGAGCCTGCCAGATAAACTCTGCCAGTCTGGGGCACCGTGCCCAACAAGACAATGCCCACATCCTTCTATTCTAATAATAACTCTAAAGCAGAGGAAGCGAGGAGAAACATCTGCAGTTGGTGCTAAATTCCTCATGCCACCAACACTCTTTGAGTCCCTTCCCTTTAATTAGAAGCATTCAGACACAATTCCACAGTCTCCTTTTCCTTCCAACTGCTGTCTAGGATGCCCGTTGATTGAGAAGGTATTTCTAACATCACTTGCTAGAAAATATTCCAGCCAAAAAGCACCTTTTTGTCATGATGCAACTCATCTCAAGGCGTGGATTCTGTGAAGCATTCTGGTATTTTCAGTCAGTGTCTTGCAGTCTCTGTGCACAGGCTTGGAAGGCCTAAACTACCTAAGCTCTTGCTCCCCACGGAAGCACACTTTCTAGAAGAAACTCTTAGTCTCTCAACATTAGCATGCAAGCCAAAATCACCCCTCAACTCAAACCCATTTGTCCTGTTAGAGCCATGAGTCAGGAGACTCTAAACCAGGCTTGTAGTTCACCAAGTCAACCTGCAATACCATGCGCACATGGCCACAACAGCTGTTTCAGGCTGCTTGATCCATCTCTCTGCCAGCCAGGCTTCCAGGGATGGGCAGCAGTGCCTTTGCCAGCACAGAGGACTGGTCACATAGCACAAGGGAGGGACACTCTCAGAGCAGGAAGGGAAACAGACCTTCTCAACCTGTATAGGCGACCTCTTATGAAATAGCTTCTCAGGGAGGCTGAGGCAAGCGGATCACAAGTTGGAGCCAATCTGGTCAATTTAAGTGCCATAGTGAGACTCTATCTCAAAATAAAAAAAAAAATAAAAATAAAAGGTTTCAGGCTGTATGAATGTGTGAAGGTCCCGGTTTCAATCTGCAGAACCAATAAATAAATAAAAAGAATTTTTAAAAGCCTCAGTTCAAGTGTTCCTCTGAGGTCAGTTTCATAAGGAACAGAACAAACAACAGTTCAAAACTTCTGGGCTTATGCTATAATCCCAAGATTTCAAGTTCCAGACCAGACTGGAGACCTTAGAGAATCTATCTCAATCTAAAAACTCATAATGGGCTGGGGACAGAGCTAGTGGGAGAGCACTTGCTTAGCATGCCCAATAACAAAATACAGATGCTGTCAGGGAAACTAAGGCAGGACATACAGTTTTGAAGCAAACTGACAGTGTTGATCAAAATACATTGTGAACATTAAAAAATCACTAATGTAAAGGATACATTGCCACTAATTCTGCCTAAAATCCTTCCCTCACTGCAAACACCCAACCCATTATTCTTGCCACTTTTCTGAAGCAGTTCTGGAAGTCTTCTTTCATAAGTGTCTTTAGTTCTGACATCCTGGTTGCCTGGATGTCCTCAGTCAGTTCAAAGGTTTACTTTTTGTGGCCATCATGATGCTGAGGAAGAGCCAGGTGCGAAGAGCCAGAAGTCGTATGGTGCCAGGTCTGTCAGCACGGTGGACGCAGACTCACTGGCACTGTTTATGAACCTGCCTTTCCATTGGGTGGTAATTGGCAGCAGCACTCCTTAGACATTTTTTATCACTCCTCATCCATGGAACAGGACTTCCAGAACTGCTTCGGAAAACAGCAAGAACCACAGGGCATGTGTGCTTAACTCAAGAGCAGTGTTTTAAGGGAGTTTAATGGCACCTGTCCTTTACTGTATAAAATATTTAAATTTAAACACCCATTCACCACATATTTCGATCACTGCTTGTACACACTGAACATTTATAATGAAGTGTATAGAGTCTGAAACAGCCAATTCATATCAGCAGATTCCTGAAGGGAAGCAGTGCCTGGAAAGAACCTGGTGATGACACGTAGACCCTCCTGAGACCCAGACCTGAGCTAGGCTCCTCATGTGCCCAGCACCAGGGCTGTGGTTGGATGCTTCAGTCTTTGAACTGCCCTCTTACTTTAGTTACAACCAAAAGACTCACGATGGATTACTGCTTCCCACTTTCTGTCTACAAGTCTCCAATGCAAAGAAGGAGGCAGCATGCGATTTTGATGGGCCACAGTGCAGAAGACGAGGAACTACTGGGTCACGTTACCCACTTCCCTGCCCTTGACTCTACCTGCTTCTCCTACAAAAACTGCAAGCAAGTATGCACACGTGCAAAAAAGCACATGCATTCATGTGGAGGAGAGGCATTCATTTTTCTATTTACCTGGGCGTGAACGCAATTTGCAGGATGCATTCTTTGTCATCACTGGCAAAGGGGAATTAAATATCGGCTAAGTGGTGCCAGTGTCAGTGACATTATCAAACACTACTCGCAGGCATCGCAAAATACAGTGAATACTATTTATTTCAAACAGAGCAGATATTTACTCAAGTTCTTTTAGACATATGTTAATTCTTTCAACCCAACATTTCTTTGTACACTGTAATTATTTGCAGAAGGATAGACCTGGGAGTTTAAAAAAAACAAAACTATGATTTATATTTAAATGTCAAACATTTTATTAGTTCATACATACCAAAAATTTATAACTTATACTCTTTAAAAACACCATACTTCAAAAAGGAATGATATCCACATTCCAATGTTTTCTTACTTTCATACCAGACTTGCTAAGCTACAGCTGAGAGACCTAATATGATTCCCCATGATTATAAAGCAAAGCTTTCCTGGGCATGGCGGCACATACCTGTAATCTCAGCACTCAGGAGGCTGAGGCAGGAGGATCACTGCGAGTTCGAGGCTAGCCTGAGCTACAAAGTGAGATCAAGCCCAGCCTGAACTGCATAGCAAGGCCCTGTCTCAAAAAAAAAAAAAAAGCAAAGCTTTATTGGAACCTAGGAATCTATCTACACACACACTGTCTATAAATGGTTTTGCACCATGATAGCAGCATTCAGATACAACACAGACTTCAAGGCACACAAATCCTCAAGTTATCTTATTCTTTGTAAAGTTTTCCAATCCCCACTCAACCCCAAAGTGGTAAAATGTTTTGAAAATTTTTTCCCTAAACATTCTAATAGAAAGAAAATGAATCTCATCAGAGTCAAAAAATCAAATCATATATTTCCAAATATCTCTCTCTGTTTTAAACCATTGAAGGGAGAAAAGAATGTGTCATGGGTTTCTTTAAATGTCTTCTGTCACTTGTTCATTCTTTGCTTTCATCAAAGGTTTAGAATAGGTGTTCAAGTATCACTGTGGTATGATGTCTTTAGCTCCCCAGGGAAGATCCCAGAGGGGTCCTTTTACACCACAGTCATTTGTTCTTCTTTGGCTATTTAATGATAGAAGAATCTGGTATAACATGAAATATTAGCATTGTATTAATTGCATTTTTCTAGTGACCAGCTATGTGGAACATTTTCACATATGTTTGTGGCCATTTGTACTTCTTTGGAGAAGTGTTTCTTCATTTCATTTGTCCATTTGTTGATTCAGTCTCCGCCTACGGAGGTCTAATATTTTGTGAGTTTTTACATATTCTGCATGCCAGTCATCTGTTTGAGCAGCAGCTGACAATTTTTTCTCATTCTGTAGGTCGTCTCTCTATTGTTTCCCTTGCTATGGAGAAGCTTTTTGATTTGATATGATCCCATTTGTTGACTCTTGTTATTTCTTGTGCAACTGAAGCTCTGTTGACAAATTCCTTCCTTACAATCTTCTTTGTTCCCCCAGTACTGTGACTGAACCATGACTTTGTGTGGAGAAATGCTCTAGCCCTGTTTGAAATTTTTTGTTTGTTTGTCTTCAGTTTTGAAACACTAACTTTCTAAATTGCCCAGGCTGGCATTAAATTTAGAATCCTCTTCTCAGCCTCCCAGAGTTCAGGGATGACAGGCCTGTGCCAGCATGCTAAGGTCTGTCATTTTCAACAGAAAATTCATATAGAAAACCTCTTAGAGCTGTGAGCCTCTGCTGGCCAACCTCTCCAGAACCGTAACTGGACCAAAGGCAGCACGGTCATTTAGAAAATGTCAGGAGTCAAAAAATAATTTCTTAAACCTTTGAACGTGCTGAAGTCTCCTTTTCCTTCCGGAATACTTCCCACATTTACAAATGCATTATGTGAGCCCCCGGTCCAGGGATGGGACTTAAATGGCACCAGGTGGTTCTAGAACAGCCGTTACTGGTACAGACTCCGTGTATGAAACTCACAGTCATGACAACACATGGCAAAACTGCATGACAAAATCCTACAGAAAGCTTGATTATTCTTGAGAGGAACTCAGGATTGAGTGACGTTAAGTAACTCACTCAAGGACACATCCTCGGGACAGACAGACAGACGAGTGCCCAGACAATAGGCCAAGCTTCATTCTTTATTGTCCCTTCTTATTAACACAGAATTTGCAGGCCGAATGGCAGATACATGAAGTTTGCTGAATTCCCATACATCAAGAGACCTCGTAAAATGATGAACTTTTCTAGGATTTCTTTTCCCTTTATTTAAACAATCGGTTTTCATGGTACTTTATGGAACAAAAGCTGAGGTGGAAGATGATATTCATTTGAAGTTACACAGTCCTTGCGGGATCCAAAGAGTGACAGCCTGTGTGAACCGCATGGGTGATGGGAAATGGAGAACAATGATTCCTGGTACAGATCAGCATTTGCTCACCTGGGGATTTCCACCCCAAGCAACAGGTAAAACAGTCTGGAGACATCTTTGGTCATTATCGGAAGTTTAAGTATGGGTACTAGTGGTAACTAATAGGTAGAGGCCAGAGGGGCTGCTAAATATTCTACAATACACAGGTCAGTCCTTGTGGCAAAGAATCAGCTCGCCCCAAGCACTGAGGCTGCCCAGGCTGCAGAAAGTGCCTGAGCCAGGTCCTGACCGACCTTGACCCTCCTGCCTGTGGTCAGTGTCTCTCTATGTGCTGAGTCCCTGTAGCACTACTTTATGTCACACACTAGTAATTAATCACACAGTGCCTGTGACAGTACCAGCATCCTCACTATTAAATTTTCAGGAGCATAAATCTTGTCTTGTCAACCAGCACAGAACCTTCTCGAGAGCTCTCCAGTCTGTCCCTCTTGGCAGAATGCAGTGCATGAAGTCAGTACCAGCTATCTATTTGTCAATATGATTTACCTTATAATTTCTAATTTCTTGAATGTTTAAAATGAAATGAAAGACTCAGAGCAATCCAGGTAATTGCTTCCTTCTGAGAAAGATGTCTTCATTAAATGTCTTTTACTTCTTAAAGGTTTAAGGAGCTATCTATTCCATTCCCTCCTCCAGGGATATATGAAAAACAAATTTTGCCCCATTTTGAACTGCAAGAGGAGAAACACAAACTTGGACTTTTGAATATAAAGTTATCAACATTCCAGCATCTACATCCACTGCGTGGATAATCAGTAATCTCTGCATCTCAGCAATAGTAATGAAACTCATGTGCTGTGGATCCTACCTAGCTGTTGATCTTGGTTTGTCACCATGTACATTTATAGAATGTGTTCATGTCACCTCTCTTGCGTTATTTGATCCTCTAACATCTTTTTTCACATTCTTCTTTCTCTAAAAAATTGAGACATTTACATCAAATATTGATCTCCCATATGCCTTGTTTAACCATATACCCAGTATTTTGAGTTGAACAAATATTAACCTAAATAGGTAATGATACTCAGGTTATAGGTGGAGGGAATGTTGGAAGTTGTTTTGCAAAAATCAACAAATTTTTTAACAGATTAATGCTGCTACCAGCTGTATTACTTGTCTAATAATGGGCAATTGGTTTCTTTATAACATTGCCAGCGCAGTCTGCAGAGCAGCTCTGTGCCTTACTTAGGATATCCCCTCTACGGACAGAGGTATCAGCAGGTTGAAAACACATTTAATTGATCATATAACTGGAGGATGTGGAGAGATGTGAAAATGAAATGGGGAACAAAAGCTGAGCTCACACAGAGCAATGGATGATCTCCAAAGCTTCTCAATTTGTCTCTGAAATAAAGCCAGACGACCCCTGGGCTTCCTGCCACACATCTGCAGTGCAGGGGCTCTGCACACACAATCACCTCCGCTCAGTTCAGCCATAGCCACTGAGGCCAGAGACTAAGAACAGCCACACCTCCTCGAAGCACTAAAGCTGCAGGCTGAGCCCCACGCCTGCCGCCAGCACCACTTTGCAGCTGCACACACTCACGACACAGTCTCCACCCACATCAGCAAAGCCCTCCAGGGCCAGCACAGGGGCTGTCTCCTTGGGATCAAGGTCATCACTCTGCCAGACCCCAAGAGATGGACACAGACTCTGCTCTTCTCATCCCCTCCTGGGTCCCTCCTGGCTGTATTCCACACAAGGATGAATGTCCAGCTTCAATATCTGTTGTGCCCATCTCCCCACTTAGAATACGTGGATACCCAGCACTGTCCCCAGACTGTGACAAAACCCCTCAAGGAATCATAACTCCTCCTTACTTAAGTTCTCAGCTTCATGCTGGTCTGCAGGGATTCCAGTTACCTCAAATCCAAACTGAGTAAGCATGGGAAGGATTTGGGAGTCCCCACAATTAAAAGACTATTCTAGAGAATGTGATGACCAGCAGATTCCAGAATCACTCTGTTCAAAAGGCCATAAGCCTCTTGTTCTCTTCGTCATTTGTCACACTGATTCTAGTGGAAAGCTCAATACATAGACATAAACTTCCTTTTGTGAGTTGGGGATTTCTAGGCTCGGTGGCATTCTTAATGGCTTAGGAGGTAAGGGGTATGACAGGGAGAGCACAGGGATGCAGTAATGGGGGAGGAGAAGCAGGAGGATCACCCTTGTGCTGCTCTCCAGTACTCATGGTAGAGGGTCAAAGACACCAGGGCTGGAGCCAGTCAGCCCCAGATCTCATCTGGAATGTACCAAGGCTGGAGGTGTGCTGGAGTTTTGTAAAAAACAAAAATCAAAGTAAAGATGATATCTATCATGTAAGAGCCCCTGGTCAGATTAAATTAAATGGGGTATGCCTGTTCTTATCATACAGCTGGACGCAATGTAATGGCTCAATATTAGCTGTAATTGCCTTTATACCCATAAGATTTAGGAAAGTGTGACCTCGTTTTATTATTTAATATCTCCAGAGAATTATGTTGCATGCATGAGAGAAGACCTGAGGGGGAAGTCTTTGGTCTCCTCCAAGTATCACTCTACGCTTTCTTTATGTAGGTAGAATCAGCAGAAATGATAAGTCTTCCCTTTGCTAAACAGCAGCCCTGAGCAACCAGGTGAACAAAAACAGATGACTACTTACTTCTACCAGAGGATGTTTAAGGAGAAGAATGACAATTAAGGATTTAAACTCACTAAGGCTACTGTGCAATTTAATAAGCGTGTGTGAGTAGAGCGAGGAGGTAAGCATTAAACCCTCCACAAGGAATGGAAGAGTTTAAAAGCATAAAATGTTTTTAAAAGGTCAGGGAAAAAATTATGAGTGTATAAAATGTATAATTAATTTATAATCTCTACATCCATTCATAGGCTTATCATTTGTCTGAGGTTGGCCAATCAATCTTTGATATATTGACTATATCTAACATTTTCCATCCAACTGAGATTAGGCAAACACTGTTTACTTTTCAAAATAGCAAAACAGGGTCTAGTCACCCAGAGCCTTCCCCGCTTCAGTCTGTATGTGTGTGGTGTGACATAATATGCTAGGAGACACACAGATTCCAGGCATGTGGGAAACCATTCTAATCAAAAAATTATTCTTTCTAAAAATGCACTTCTTAAGAATGTACCTTTTGTGGTGGAGTTCACATCCATTTGGAATGTTATGAAAAATTATAATTTGACACCTGTATTAGGGCCTATAATTTGATCAATGACAATAAGAATTGTAAAAAAACAAAACTATACTTTAAAGCAAGACAATGCTACAGAATAAGACATTAGATCCTTTGACTAGCCACTTATACTAGATAGTTTTGTAAAGGTTGAGCCCTTATTTCTCGTCTTTTCCAATTCATCTTCCCCACACATGCTGTCCTTTCAAGTTCATTGTTTTGGTTTACGCAACTTCTTTTGGCATAAATCTTTCCTTTGTCCTTCACCATAAGCAATGAATCTCAGACTATGTTCATTTGTTTCAACCAGACTTCAAAATTATAAGGGTTTTTGAATCACGATTTTCTTGAAAATAACTATTAGCAAAGCTATACTTTCATTCATTTATGTAAGATTAATTTTAAAAAGTCAACAGTGTAATTGGGCTGGGGATATAGTTCAGTGGAATATGCACCTGCCTGGCAAGTGCAAGGTCCTAAGTTTGATCCCCAATACCACCACCAAAAAAAAAAAAAACCACCAATGTAAGAGCTCTATATCTAAGCTATATAAACCAAAATTTTTTGTGGTATGTTTACATTTAAGGCTACATCTGAGTCATAGTTCTGTGTATATTCTTCAACATTTATCATGACCAGGATTCCACGTCACATTGAGCAGCCACAGGGTACAGAATGATTACGCACTTGGTCAGGTTGTACAGTGCTTCGGTGTCTTAATTATACTTTTACCTTTTCTGCTGATGCTTAATCTGGTCACTTATTTTTATTCTCTAGCTGCAAAAGAGGATTTTCATTTTACAAATTCCTACATCAAAAATAAATGCTATTCAGAAAGCAGGTGATCCAGAATTAATACCCTATGATTTTTAAATTTCAGAAATAATTTATGAACTAATATCTTTTGCAAAATTAATTTTTTAAATTTTAGTAACTGTACAGGTAATGGTAACAGTAGGCAGAAAACAGAGACAGAATCAGGGGAAGAGAGAGCAGTTCTTACGTGCAAGAAACTATACTCCATGCTTTGCAGTTAAGAGACAAAGATGTACAGCACTCTCCTCTGGGAGCCCGAGCTGGATTACTGAGTTTGCAGAAGAATCGTCATGATCTCCCTTAGGAGACAGCCAAAGCAACGCACGAGAGGAAGCCAGAAAGGGTAGGGTGTGCGTTAGAGGACCAGTCTCCCTGAAGGGCACCATGAGAAAATGAAAGGGGTGGGGAAAAGCTAAAAAATAGAGCGGTATGATGCTTACTTTGGGAAAGTCCAGTGACACCCAAATGTTAGCAAGTGACAGATTCAAGTTTAAAACATCATGCTTTCTCGTAGACTCCATACCATTAACAGAAATATTCCACAAAGGAAGGAATTACACTTGGGTGCACACCCCGCACTGTGGTCTGGGAGACTGTGTCTGTTCTGAAGCCTTAGGTTGAAATCTTAAGCCTGGAGGTGGGGTAGTCAGGCAGCGATTAGGTACTGAAGGCAGAGTCCTCAAGATTGGAGCCACCACCCTTACAACAGAGGCCCCGGAGAGTTCCCTCTTCCCTTCCACTATGTGAGGACACAGCGAGAGAGCATTCTCTATGAACCAGAAAATGAGCTCTGCCTTGGTCTTGGACTTTCCAGCCTATGGAACTGAAAAGTGAATTCCTGTTGTTTAGAAGTTACCTGCCCTTTATCAGAGCACCCCCAATAAAATAAGATACGCAGAGTTGAAAAATATATTATACCCTTAGTTGATCAAAATGCTACATGTTCACTAAAAACTGCTCTGATGCATTATGGATTGAATTGTGTTCCCCCAAAATTGAGATGTGTGGAAGTCCTGTCCCCCAGCACCTCCAAGTGCGATCTCATTTGCAAGTACAATTTCACAGAGGTAGTCAAGGTAGGATAAGCTCCTGAGGGTGGGCCTAACCCAGTGTGACCAGTGTTCTTATGCAAAGGGGAAGCATGGACACTGAGAGAGAGGAACACAGGGAAGGCACAGAGAGGGGACCGCCATGGGACCGGGGCTAGGAGTCTAAGCCAGCGGAGGCCAAGGGTTCCACCATCTAAGCTCCAGAGAGGGTGGGAAGCACTGGCTCCGACAGGGGGACACAGGCATGGCAAAAACTTGGTTTCTGATTTCTGCCCCACCCCCAACTATGAAACAAGAAATTCCTACTTCTTTTGCTTTCTACTGTTTGGGGTGGCTCTGGGGATCAAACCCAGGACCTTGAGCAGACAAGGCAAGAGCTCTACCACCAAGCCACATCCCCAGCTGTTTTAAACCTCTCAGTTTTCCTACTTTACCACCACAGGTCTAAGAAAGGAACTCAGACGGGTAGGACAAAGGACTCGCAATGAAAGAATCACTATCTCTTTAAAAAATTTGAACAGTTCTTTCACAAATAAAATATACAAATGATTAAAAACTTTCTAGAGGTTAATTTTCTAGTTCTTGCCAAATGATTCTATTATTAAGAATATTAAATATGAAGTCTATTTTCCGGTATAGAATTTTGAGCAGAATTGCAAGGAAAGCCTCTGTGGATTAAGGCTATTTTTCTAGACTTTAGAGACAGCAGTTCATATCTGTATTGCTTTAAAAAATACAGAATAACATCTTCAGTAAAGAAAGAAGGTAATAGTCAAACATTAGAAAATGATTCTATTGTGGTGAGATTCTCAAATATCATTATCATAATATTGTACTGATAAACTCTCCCAGGCTTTGGCTCTGCTCGCTGTTGAATGGAGGCCATCAGGCTAGGTAACAACTTCCTTTACAGAGCTTTTAGAAGTGTGGGATCCATGCAGTCAGTCATTTGGACAAGCTTGATAAACCAAGCCCTCAGTCAAGCAGCCATTAGATGCATACACTGAGTTAGAGTTGTTGTATGCTCAATATTAATTAAACACTAACAATGAGTTTAACTGTTCAGAAGAATGGGGTGTCCATACCAACTGGACGTGCAAATCTCTACATTTTAGATCCGAAAGGTCCCTTAGAGATCATCTATCCATCTGGTTTAATCCTGCTGGGGTGGAGAAAAGCAGATTAGAACAGGGGAGGAGGGGAGCGCTGCATGGAGGGGGGTGCAATTAAATAATACCTGCCAGGAGCTGATGTGCGGACAGTGCAGACAGCAGTCTGGTGTCTGAGGGGGAGAACTGCAAGGGGAGACACGGGCAGGAGGTGGGGATTCAGCTGGAGGAGGTCAGGTTGACACCCCACAGGGGGTGGGGGGAGGCAAGCTGCGGATGATTAATGAATGGTCATCTTGCCCGGGGATTGTCTAAGGGCTGAGCTGGCAACTTTAGCAGCTTCCAGCCTTGGGTTCAAGGCTGACCAGTGAAGTGTGGAGGACCAATGAGGGAAGAGGAGGAGTCAGCAGCGAAGTTCTGCCAAGTACCACAGACTGCTTGGGCAAGGCTGGCCTCAGATTCTGAAAGGTGCGTCCTTTCAGGCTGAGTCTTAGAGAGAATTTCACTCTGTGCAAACATCTGTCCTTTGAACAGTCTAGGGGAGGGCAGCCATAAATGTGTAATACCTATTTCTGCAATCTCAACTCAAACCATAAGAAGTTACAGAGCATTTCCAGGGAAAACCTGGCAGCAAATCTTATGAATGGGACAGACAGAGCAATCATGCCTATCCCTACAGAGTTGGCTGTGGGGTCCACATGCAGCTGATCTACAGCAGAAAGGCTGCTGAAGGGCTGCAGGGGCCCAGAACAGAGGAGAACTCAAAGTCCCCACACCTGCCACCCAGAGACATGCTTACAGTATGGTAGTGATCCTAGAAATGTGAAGGAAGAAACACTAGAGTCTCCCCACTTCCACAGGCACAGAAGTTGCTGTACCCATGTCCCTTCCTTACTGACACAGGGAGCGCCTGCTGTCTAGCAGGCTGAGTGCAGCTGTGGCCATTCAGAGAGTCACACTGTGGGGTAGCTGTAAGATAAACACAGGGACAAACATGCCCTCGGGCCTTCTCAAGCCTGTGTGACCCTGATGCTCACAGGGGCGTGAGGATTGTGGGAGAGTTGCAGTCCCAGGCATGCTCCAAACCTCATTCATTTTTCCAAACAAAATCTATTCCTCAGGCTTCATGTACTGGAAGAACAAAATTGATATTTGTGTCTGTCTCTCCTGTGCCCTGCCTCTCTCTTCTCTTTGCTGTTCTGCCAGAAAATGTCTATCGCTACAGTTACATACTATGTGGGCTAGAGCCTGCATTTCTCTACCCAGGGCCATTTGTCCCTTCAGGAGACACTTGGCGATGTCTGGAGACATTTTGGTGCCATTATTGGTGGGTTGTTGCTACTGATGTCTAGTAAACAGAAATGAGGGATGCAGCCTCTACCCTTCACCCTACGTCCTGCAGTGCCCAGAAGAAGTCCCAAAACACACAATCATCTGACCTTATTGTCCATAGCAGTGGTGTTAAGGAACCCCAAGCTAAAGAGAAAAAGAATTTTCATGTAATTGTAAACTATATCACATAGAGAATCCTCATCTCACCATGAGTAAGGCGGTTCTTTCCCAAACAAAGATGCATGAACAGAAAGATCTAAGATTCCCTGACCACCACCTGCACTGGGCTAAACTGTGCCTCTCAAATAATGAATCTATTTGGTAAGTGTCCATGGAAGCTCATTTGAAGAAAGGGTCTTGGCAAACATAACAAAATTAAACCTCTGGAGATGAGACCATCCTAGCTTTATCTAGTGGGTCTTATATCCACTCACAAGTGTCTTTATGAGGAAAATGGTGAGTTTGGAGATGCTTAGACACACACAGAAGACCATATGGAAGTGGAGGGAGAGAATAAAGTTAGAAAACCATAAGCTATGGGACAGCTGGAGAATCCAATGAAAGGGACTTCCCAGGAGCCTTCCACAGGGGCATGGCCTGCTCATGTCCACCGCAGCCTTCCAACATCCAGAGCAGTTAGAGCAGACTTCAGATGTTTTCAGGTCATGATGACTTGTCAAGAAAGCCCTGAGAAACTAGCATGCGACCTAGTGGAGCATGCATCCAGACTTAACTCATTTTGTTTCCAAGCCCAGAAGTGGCTGGTTTAAATATGACTTCCAGATGGACCTTTTGAGAACTGTATGGATAAGTCTGTCACACTTTTTATGAGCGAAGTGACTCATTTAATCAGCAACAATGTTTATTCTCAACAAAAGAAAATCACAACTGGAATATGTATTAGATCCAACACTCTAAAGATAACTTCTCCCAAGAAATTGACAAATTTTAGGTGGCAAATTTATAAATCTAAGAAGGATTAACACACATGCACAGTGCTGTTAATGTCTATATTGAGAAGTTTTAACGAGCACATGGAAGTAAGATTATATTCCTTAAGCCCTTAGGACTCTCCTTCTGGTAAGTAATTAAAAACTCCAACCACCTTAAGCCAAAAATGCAAATATTTTAAATGTTTTGTAAGTGAAAATCACAGGTTAAGAAAGCAAGATTGAGGCACAAGCAAACCCACAGAATTTCAACTATGCCACCTGGATGGTAATGTACCAATTCTAGAGACAGTTCTCTCACTTCTGAACAGACTCCCCATGGTGACAAGAAGGCTGCAAGGAGCCTACAGTTAACATCAACCTTGAGACCATGATTACAAAGAAGACAGCATCATTCTGTTTCAGAATATACTGCAATATTATTAAAAACCACTAATTAGCTACCCTTGGGACATACACAACACATAGTATCAAGAGTATTTCTATTATGGTTAGGTTTTCTGGGTCACCTGCCCACCTGAACAATGGAGAAATAGAAGCCATATGTATTAGCTTACTGTGGTCATTGTAGTACGTCACCATAAATTTAGTGGCTTAGATCAATATAACTTTATGCTCTCAGAATCTCTGGAAAGCAGAGGTCAGAAGTGATGTCACTGGGCCAGACACAGGAAGCCTGCTGAACAGAGCCAGCTCCCTTAGGGTGCTCTGGGGGAGAACTTATTTCTTTTCTGTTTAGCTTCCCCTGGCTGCCAAAGTCCCAGGCTATCGTCTCGGGTCACTCCAGGCTTCTCAGTCTCTCCACATCTGCTCCACCTTCTTAGGGCTTCCTCCTCTACATGTGTAACCCCCTTCAGCTTCCATGTTATGAAAAACCTGGGCCACCGAGATAAGCTAGGAGGGTCCCTGATCTCAAGACACTTAACTTAGACACATCTCTGTCCCTTAGGCTATAGCCAGGAGCTTGGGATGTGACGTCTGCCAGAGGGCATTTTCCAAACTAGCTCACCATAGCACAGCCAGCAGCACGGGGAGCAGAGCGCTGGTAATCACAGGAAGAAAACAGGGCAGCAAGGCAGTGACAGATTTCCTCCCAGGATAACACAATCTCAATCCTGAAGTTCACCCTACTGCAGACTTCCAAAACAATGACCACACAGCTTTGAACCATGACACAAGTCAAACCCAGCCTGAGACTGCCATTGCCTCTCCGTGAGACTCTGTGCAGCTATGAAGCAGTGGCAGATGTGGCCTCTTTGCTTTCCTAAGCATTTCTGTGTTTGTGTCCCTCAAACCATAGACTTGGGGCACTGACAGCAGACTCCCTACACAGATGCTAGTGACCATCAAGGTGTGGGCAGCAAAAACACCAGAGCAAAGCTGCCATGACATTGGTACTGGAACCTTCTAGACAAAGCCAGGCCTCCAGAAGGCCAACCAGAACTGGCTGCTGCAAAGGTGAGGAATCTGAATTCATGTGGCAACACAGTAGGGAATATTCACTCTTTCACTACTTTTTCTTAACTCCTAAGATGCAGGCAAAAGGGAAAGAAAGCCTTAACGAACTGTAATTATAATTTAGAAAGTTGAAAAGTAGGCTTTAAAGTTTTGTATGTTTTTATGAGTTTAAATAATGCAAATGTATGCCTCTGTGCATATATAACAATGCATACATATGGTAGACAATGTGCAAAATTACAGTAAAGTATGAAAAGGGAAATCCAAACACCACATGGATATGACCATTTGCTAATTTTCTTGTTTCAAAGAATAAATTTAACTTAGATATAATATATAAAAAGAATATGAGGTCAAACTGAAAAAAAGTATGCTAAAATTCATTATTTCTCCACCATATATATCGACTCCTAAAATGTTTCCAGAAGGTACCTCTAAATTGAAAGGAAAAAGGTTGAACCATTTAGAGAATTAAGTCCTTAAAGATGTTCATTTTCTAAAATCATAGATTTCTTTATAACACATATTCATGGCTCCAGGTAGCAAAGCTTCAATGAGATAGTTAATAAGAATGAAACAAGAAGGAATCTTTGATAATTACAATGTTCAACAAATTCTATCTATGCCTTGGAAGAGATCAATTTTTGCAATGTATGCTGCCTTTAGCATAATTTTCAAAGATATGCCTAAGAGAACAGATGAAAATTTCTCAAGCAAAATATTTTATTTGGAAGAGACAAATCACTTATTGGGGAAAAAATAAAATAAACATCATGGAAAATAGATTATATCATCAACCATAATAAAGCCTAAGATATTACACACAAATAAACACCAGAGTCATCACATTACACCCAATTTTGTTGTTTTCATTGCTTATACTCCAACAATTGCTGAAAACCATCCCTTGTGCTTTGTATTTGGAGCACAATTTCCTGGTGTATCTACTTCCTCTAGCATCCTCATTCATCTTTGTTTTCCCGCTAGCACTTCTAACAGCATTCTGTGTTTTTACTGATAAAAATAACCATATAATTAACCATTTTCCAGTTACGAACCTTAGGATTTGTGAAATAATATCTACTTTTTCAGAGAGCTATTACTATGGAAACTTCCACTTTCCTTTTTATTGTTTGACGAACTGTGTATATGAGGTGGCACTTTTCTCACTTTCTGTGATCTCTATTCTACTTGATCCCTGACTTGCTTTTCACCTTGTCAGTCTTTGTCTTATGGATACATTACCATCTTTATATTATTGTAGACTCAGTTTATAATGAAATCTACAGGATTGTAAAAGGAGTACAGTAAGCTTTCTGTGATGTAGCCCATAGACTATTTGTTCAAAGACAGAACTTTCAATCTTTTACTGGTTTTCTGTTTTATTTTTCTCTAGATCTTTGTACAATAAGATTCTGCTGCTATTTCTGGACTTTCATTTCCGGTCAAAACCAGTATCATCTGACCGCTTCTCTTAATCAGCACAGACACATTCTTACTTTCCCAACTTTCTCCATTTTTATTCATTATAATTTTACTGAGATACGCAGTGTTTAAAGAGCTACACCTATGCGAACGCTATTTACAGATGGGCATGAAATAGCACATGACTATATTTCATTTCTTTTTTTAAAGAGAAAAGAACAAAAACAAAGACATAAACAAAATACCACAAAAACAATAAAAAGATGCAGAATTTCAGAACAAGGTGATAGGAAATTAATAATGACTGGTAATTACATATTATTATCTTCAAAGTGGTTACTCAGATAACCAGACATGGGCATGTAAGATTGATCAAACAAGTAAGCATTAACTGTTCCTTTCAACAAACCAATATAAATTAGTAGTACAATTATCTTAGCTATCTTGTATACGTGTGTGTGTGTGTGTGTGTGTGTGTGTGTGTATTTCCCCTTCTTTCTTTTCTCCTTTCCCTCATCCTAGTTGTTCTTTCATTTTGAGCAGTTTCTTTCCCTTTCACAATATCTATCACAATAGCTTTCAGATTTTACTTACTCTTTCAGGTTCTTATATTAGGGACACAATACTTACATATGTGGGTATGATTTATTTTACTTAGGAATATGGTCTTTAGTTGCATCCATTTACCTTCTTGTGATGATTTTCTTCTCCATATCCTCTCTGGTATGATCATCCTTCGCATGGGGCTACTACTATTTTGTCTCCTAGTGCCCGACGGTAAGTCGCTGCTTCCTCTGAATGTAGGCAAAGGCCTCTGGTAGCCCATTCTCATTTCCTTCCTGGAAAGGCACAACCTGCCCCTACTCTCATCTATGCCAACCCAGCCTTGCTGCATGGGACATGCAGAGCCTGGGGCCCACAGCCAGCTTCCTCTGACCCTTCTCTCAGGACTTCTTCCCCTTCTCTGCTGTTGGGGTCTCTATTTCTTGGACCTAGAGTGTAAATCATACATTCATTATGTATTTGCCTTCGTTTTCCATCTCTTAATCTTTATTCAATCTTACATAAAATTTTATCAGGCATATTTTCTAATTTTCCATTAGTGTTGCCAATCATTATCATATATTAAAATTATCTATGAAGACCTTTAAAATAAATTGAATATTTATCTTTTGTTGTATATTTATTATTGTTTTGTGGGTACATGTGATTCCTTTTGCAGAGGAAAAAGGAATTTTCTGGTAAAGCCAGACATTTTATAATCAGTTTGGTCTAAATTTGCCTGTACTTTCTTGACTATATAAATCATAATTTCATTTTTTTCCTTTTTTTGTTTTGTTTTGTTTTTGAGATAGAGTTTCACTATGCAGTTCAGGCTGGCTCTGAACTCACTATGTAGCCCAGGTTGGCCTCGAACTCACAGCAATCCTCCTACTTCAGCCTCTCAAGTGCTGGGAATACAGGCGTGTGACACCAGGTTCAGCAATCATATTTTTTTAAAAGTCGTTTTTCTGCTAACTTCACTAATTGGATTCCCTCTGAGTTTAGTTCTATCATCTATATAAATCTTGTTTATCTGTCATGAAGACCTGCCTTTACTTGAGTTTAGAATATTTCACTCCACACTGGAAACTGGGTAAAAGAAATCTAGAGACCCCAGATTCTGCTATTTCCACCCAGGTTTTGCATTGGAGAGGGCATTTTCTTCCCAACAGACTGGGGCAGGGTGAATGCTGGGCTCATCACCTCTGCTAGTGAAGGGACTGAGGAAGGTCAGGGAAGGGGTCCAGTCTGGGGACAGTCAGGATACAGTAGCCCCATTACCTGTGATTTCACTTCCCAAGACTTCCGCTACCTGCAGGCAGTGCAGTGTGGAAACATCAGATGGGAAAATGTGGAAACAAATCTTTCATAAGTTTTGAATTCTGCACCAGTCTGAGTAGCACGCTGCTATCTCGCTGTCTTGGTGAAGCCCACTCAGGCCCTGAACTGTGCTCATGTCCAAGGCACACACTAGTACACTACGCACCTCCAGCCACTCCCTCTGCCTCTCGGTTATCGGATACATTGTGCTGCTCGGCAGGGCCCATGATGAACTAACGCTTTGGGAAGCAGTATCAGACACATAATAACAAATTGATTGTCCTACATTCACATAAATTTTGTTACAGCATTTTATTGTAACAAAGACTTGTTTTGTAATGATGACATTTATTAGTTATTAATTTATGAGTTTTGATATACATAGATATGTAATGGGAAGATACAGCTATATGAAGTTTGGCACACTATTCACAATTCAGGCATCTACTGCAGGACTTGGACAGTAGCCCCAGATAAGGGGTAAAGAACCCTCTCACCCCACTTTCTAGTTCATGGCCCTTAGATATTTCAAACAAGAACTTGCTGGGCATCTAACTCCTCAGTCCTATAAAAACTAGGGAGTTCAACTCTCCCGTCTTCGTGCAGAAATTCAGCTGGTTGACTCACACAGCATCAAAGCCTAGCAAACAGCCTCAGGGAAAACTCGGCCATGAACTTCAAATCCACGGTGACTTTAGTGTGCAAGTCCACTTCCCTGTGACTGCAGATATATTTGTTGGTTTCCTGTTCTGAATGGTGGATATGTATTAGAGACTTAGATGGGAAAACAAAGCAGTTCTTTCTGGTATTTTTATTTTCTTTGATGTGCTTTTATATACACTTGATTATTTCACCTGAAGTAATTAATATTGGTAGCAATTTGCTTTTTAGCAGCATATTCTTTGTGATTCTGTTTTATTGCTTTCTAATTTACTAAAGAAAAGATGTGTACTACCTTTCAAGAATCTTGATATATATGATTTCATATATATAATCATAATCATTAAATATGATTCATATATATATATATATATATATATATATATATATATGATTCCATTTCTTGTGTTCATGGAAATTTTCCTTTTATATAACTTTGTTATTTCAATGCCTTGTTTTTCAGGAATAGAAAATTAGCATGAGGTTTCTCTCTCCTCTTTTGAACCAGAAACTGATGACTGTATTTTCAAACTGCTTTTGATTCCAGCAAATAATGACTGACAATTTTGGGGCAGAGGGCTACAGGAGAGTTTTAGAAAACAAATATTTCCACAATTCCATAAATCATCCTATCCACTATATTATGAAGTAGACTACTTAATAGGGGCCCATTCATGGGCAACTTTCTTTTGTAGGATCTAGAACATATTCAGTAAAAACTGAGTATGCCCTAAAAATCGAAAATAGGGTTGAATTTCCAAATGGTTAATCTGTTTAGTCAACCCACAAAATATCCTGTAAGGGTGCTATGATATTATTTGTCAAAAGCTAAATGGTCCCCAGGCCAAAGAGAGTTGATGTTCATAGATTAAACACTGTGATCTAATGAAGTACAGACCCTTCAAGTTCAGCCAGGATGGCAGGGACTGGCGGGCAAGCTTGGCAGATGCCTGCTCAGTCAGGGCAGTGCCCACTGCAGCTGTATCCACAGTTATTGCATCTAGTTCTGTTGTGGTTAGGAATAAATTCAAGATGACAAATGACTTGCATATCACCAAGTCAAAGCCTTTCGGTCTATCTGCTGTAGAGAATGGTAGGGCAATGTGACTCATATTTTTTCATGTATAATTCTCCTTTACTTTTCATTTTTTTTAGACCCTAGATAATTGGGAGACTTCAGGTCCCAGAACATGCATTCTCTTACCAAAGTAAACAGTTCATTACTTAAATTTAAAACAAAGGACTTTCCTGGTATGTCAACTTCTTTCTTAATGCCAGCACTTGGGGAGTGGCACACAAGTAAAAAAACATAAGAGTAGGGCAGAGAATTCTGAGCACACTACCCATCACTTTGCAGTTATGTCAGGTACTAGGGCCATTTTTGTAATAGAAATGCATTTAGATAAATGAAATGAACCTTTCCATTTATCTAGCTTCCTGTGATTGTCAGACTGTGTTTGTTATTGGCTTATAGAAATTTCCTGACCTCATTTCATGAAAGTAAATGATATGTACACAACAAGGAAAAATAGTTGTGCATCTTCAATTTAGTTTTTGAGGTTATAAGTGAAGAAGAAATTTGGAAACAGATGGGAACAATTATTAAAACGCTAAAGTTTGTATAACAAAACAGAATGCATTTAGTAGTAAAGTACATACTATGTCTTCTTTCAAAGACAGAAAAAGACTTCTCTTCTATGGCAACAGACATTGCTATCTGTGCAGACTCTCAAGTATCAGAACCAGCCTCAGGAGGATGCCTAAAGATACAGAGAGATACTATCTGGGAGGTGCTACTGGCCCCCTACCAGCTTATTTACAGAACTGGGGACCCTGGCCCTGGCTGTTCTAGCATCAGCTGATACTGGCTCACAGTTGCCCCCTTCCCTGGACAAGGACTCTCCGCTGATGAGAATCACCTCACTAGGAGGTCATGGCAACCTGTCCCTGAGAGCAGTGCAACACAACTGATGACTAAGGGGAAAGGGGCAGCGGTCACCACAGGCTCTCCTTGTCTCCATGGCATCTGGTGCGAGTCTCCTGGTGCTCCATAGCTCTTTGTGGGATCCAACTGTGTTTCCACTCTGAGCAAACACTTTCCTGCTTCCTTTCTCTTCAACAGCCCCCATTCCACACTGTGGAGAACATGCCCTCCATATATCACAGGCTCCTGACTCCCCTTCTCAGGGAACCTGACCCATAATAAATGTAAAAGCCAGTTACAAGTGAACAGCTGGAGACACTAAACTAGTGGTCAGCAACAGGTCCTATGGCTGCCCCTCAAATGAATACAAGAAGGCAGCATGCTGCTTGGTAATTAAGCCCACAGTTCTCCTCTGCAGTTCTCTACACCAAGGTTCAGACCCTAATGCTACTGCACATCAACTGAGAGTGGTAAAATCAAGCTTTCTGAGTCTCAGCTCCTCTATAAAATATGGAAACTAACACCTCTACCTTAGTGCTACTGGATAATTAACTGGGATAATGACTATAAAGACTTCAGTATAAACTATAGGTGCAATGGACACTGTTTCATAATTATTACTGCTGTTATCATAAATATTTGATGACAAATTGCATCATTATAGTTTTAATAAATAAACATAATGCCAAATTTTCAATTAGTGAAGAAAGCTTTCCTTAAAGAAATAGGAATCCAGGCATCATCTCAGCAATGATAGGGAGAGTGAATTGAAGGATAATATGCATTAAGCTTTTATTGATGATGAGGATATTAAGGATAATCCCATCTACACTTCTTCCTGAGTCTCCAAAATGTGCCATGGGGAAAACCGGGGTCTAAAGAGGTTAAATGGATTGTCCAGAGTGTCTCTGCTTGTTAGCTACAGAAATGTTGAAAGTATGACTAAATCTGTTTGTATACAGAAATTAGACAAGGGGGTTGGGAGGGGAGAACAGGGCACAGTTGAGTGCATTCCTAGGGTACAGCCCGGGAGAAGATGCTCCTGGCTGACTGACAGTGCCTCAGTCCTCAGAGGTTCTGCCTCTTTCAGGATCTGCAGACAAGCCTCACCTCCCAGCTTGCCTTGTAGCTGGCTGAGGCCATGGGTAGAGTGAAGGTCAGCGGAGAGTGGACACCAGGAATGTCTCGCTATTTGCCCTGACCCACTGAGCTCTCCTCTGCAAGGTCCCCACATTTCCCCTGTTTTGCCCCTGGATGTGTGGCTTGAAGATGGGGACACCATAAAATAGAGCTCGAAGGTATGGATAAGCACACATAAAAGAAACCAGCCTAAGCTCTGAATGACAACACAGAACAGTGACCCTCAGACTCGGCCCTGAACCGTAAGGCAGGAGAAATATATCTTTACTGTGTGTTTATCCTACTGGGGTTCAAGGCCCTCTGTTACTGGCTATTAACTCAACCTAATGAAAAATACTCTTTCAAACCAATAAAATTTCAGTTCTCGCCTACATAAGAAATTATCAATCCTTTAGGACGTTATGAGGCAGGAAGTATAAATATATTGACTAAATTGGTAGATGTACCACACATGGAAGGGAATTTGCTCCAGGGAGCAGAACCTGAGACTAAAACCTGGGAAGACCAGCGATGATATGTTTAGTTCCACATAAGGCAAGCTCTTTCAGGGACCATGCAGTTATTTTGCAAAGAATGGAAATAAGCTCATACAGAAAGTATCACCTCATGAAGTAAATTAATAAAAAAATTAATTAAGTAAAATTAATAAAAAATGCGCACTGTATCATGTTGTGTTCATTCATACATTCAAAAAACGTTGGTTGGGAACAAGGTATCACAGTAGGTACCTACCGTTCCTTAAAGAATCAGATAGTGAATCCTGTAGGCTGCTGTGTAGACCCTACCATCTGTAGACATAGTTGTGAACAGTACATAAAGGAACAAATTCACACATTTGTTCCAACAAAACTTTATTAACCATGACTATATGCTGACAGTACTCAAGTGAATTGGTATGGCTGTGTGCCAATAAAACTTTAAATATGATTTACCCTTGAAAATGTTAATAAATATAATCTTTCAGATCCTTCCACTTTTACAACACTATGATTTTAAAAACATAAAGAAATAAAGTTTAGAATCTTGATTTTTAAGAGCTACAGGGGAGACCAGTCCACCCTGACCCCATAAATACATAACAGAAATTTAAAACATTAATCCATATGGATCTCATTGAAATAGTTGTTCTAAATTATTAATTAATGTATCATTATTTATATAGAAACTCTATCAGAGGGTAACAGTATCATAATATTATGATCAGCTAGAGAGTATTATAAATTGACTCAACTTATTTTTAAGTTTAATTTCATAATAATAAAAGGAAGTAATTTAAACTCAAAAACCCAAGCAAGTTCTTTAGAAATGGTCACTAAAGATTCATGCATGTATTGGGTTTTTTATATATGAAGAAATGCAAAGAAATAAATTCCCTATCATATCAAAGATCACATATTTAATCAAGTAATTTTAACATTAAAGACGAGAAAAGGGACTTCAAAGTAAGGCAACTGAGGCATCAATCATCAGTCATGGGACTTCTCAACACTGACACTAATGCCATTCACTCAGGTATCTCTTCATGAGAGCGGAGAGGTGGTGGCCTATGCCACCTGGGATGTTTAGAACCATCTCTGGTCTCTATACAACAGCAACAGTCTCTCCTCCAATTGTGACCATGAAATATGTCCCTCGACATTATCCAATGTCCCCAGCAGCTAAAATTGCTCCCAGTTGAGAACAGTAGGTCTAGACATTAACACAAGTTAAAACTCAATTCCCAACCCCAGATGTACAGCAAAGAAAGTTACTCCCCTTTACCTTTCCAGAGAGTTCTTTGCCAATAATGATCCTGTAGTTACAGGGACTTAACAGTTTTCAATTTAGAAATCACAGAGAGGCAGGTGGCAAACTGGAACACAGATTTCAGTCTTTCCTGCTTATTCCAGCAGTTATGAGTGAGACACAGGCAGTGAATCCCTTAGTAACAAAACAATATGAAAATGGATTTTGAGCTATTTCCCCAAAGAACGTTAGGAAGATAGTGAGCTAAACGAGCTGAGGCCCTTTGTGTTCCTCGGACTCTGTTCAGGGTGATTCTACCACAGGCCATCATGCTACGATCCCAGATGGGCAAATGTGGTAATTAGTCTTGAGGCCAGCTGCAGTTTTATATTTCCCAAAAGACTTCATTCTTGCAAGCTAACTGCCACGATCAAGGCAAGAACAAAAGTGATGCTGAGGAGCCGGGTCTATTAGTATGATGTGAAGTAGGGGAGCTGCAGGATGAGAAACCGCCAGGAACCCTCAGAATGGTGAGTCTTCAAAAGGCCACAGCTGTACAGTGGGGTGCAGAGAATTTATCACAGGCCACATGAGGAGAGGAAGCTTAGAAACAATACCACCATAATGTTTGATTCTCCAGTCATTGATGAAAAGCAGCTTTTATTTCCATGTTACTTCATGTATGTTTCCTTCTGAATATTCTTGTGGTGATCTCAGGAAATCGGCCCCAAACGGGTCATGTTCATGTGGAGTAAGAGAATAATTACAGCCCAGTCCTTGCTCAACTCTCTTTACTGCTTTAAGGACCCCACAGCTGATGTCTGTAGTGGATGAAGGAGATAAGGTTTCCTGGGCAGAAGCACAGGGGCCTCTGATTAGGAGTCCTGCTTCCTCTGGCTCCAACTCTCTGCATTGACCAGTCCCTCGGGCAGGTCCACTAGAGGTGAGATTTCTCACACTGGAGCCACCTGGGAAGGACCTTGAGTGGCACCATAGTTCTTAAAACCAAGCAACCAGGAATGAGGATGTTGGCTGGACAACAGAAGATGGGTCCAGCGTGCCCCTCTGAAGGGGAAGTGGACAAGATGTGCACAGTGATTTCCAGAGGACAAGGCAGAGGTTCTTCACTGGGGTTTCTAGAGTTCCGTGATGACTAGTAAAAGAACAGAAGAAATAATATTCAATATCTTCTGCTCATCTGATGCTAACTCAGTGCCAAGGCAGAAGGATCTAGAGGAGGGGAAGCATGTAGAGGCGCACTGAGGAATCAGGGTCGTGTGTAAGGAGGAACAGGGCAGACTCAGGAAATGCCTGCGCATCCTCGCGTCCTCCTCTGGCTGAGTGTGTACATACACGCGTGTTTCTAAAGGCTTCTTGTGGAAAGCATTTCTTCTTGCTGTCACCTCTGCATCATCACTCTTTCCTCTTCTTAAGTTTTGGGACAAAAATATGAAGCTTACCTCAAACCACAATAGTATTAAATGAAGAAGATTAAGCAAGGATAAAATACATTATTATTATATATCAAAGGATTAAAATGTTTCTGGGCACGTGTCTTTACCACCTGTAAGGGGACCTAATCTAATAATAGACTCTAATGTAATGTTGAGGATATCAAAGGAAATAAAACCAGCTTTTTCTGACACAGTGAACTTCACTACAAAGCACGATTGCTGCTCAGAAATAAAGGCAATGAGGCTGTAGAAGGCTGCAGGGATGCCAGTCAGCTGTCCTCCGGGTGGGCCACACAAAGCTATTGCCTAAAGTGACTCAAAAACGTGAGCCTTTTTCTAGACTAAGGAAATAGGGGGAAACAAGGACAACAAGAGAAAGTGTTCAAAGTTGGGAAACAGCTGGAAGTTTGGGAGGCAGCAAGCACCTTGACATGAGGAAAGGTACCGCTGTAAAGGGGAGAGGATGGAGGCCTGTGGCCGACCGAGGGGCAACTGAGAAGAGAGCCCTGCCTGGGGAGAATCTGAGCACTGCTGGGCCACAGTCTATTCTCACTCCCTCCATCCTGTTCAAAGGATGTGTCCTCCCTGCTCCTGTTTCCATTTCTCCATGTTTGAGCATCACTTTTGTGTCTTTGGAAAGAGACAGAAGGAGAAAGTGACGATCCTGAGATACACAAATGAATCTAAGGGATTGCGTGCAAAAAAACTGCATAAATGACTCTAGGCATACACATTATAAACAGTGTCTCACCTGCCATCTAAAACTCTCCTGCCCATTGGGCAATGCAATCCACCCTGCACATCTGTCCACTGGCCAGTCCAAACCAAAGCATGCTGGGACTAGAAACCATACAACCTAGACTCACTACTCACAGCAGTGAAAAAGAAATTTCATGGTTCTATGTGGGAATTAGATTTTAGATACAACTAACACATATAATTAAAAATGATTGTCCTTGCTTCTTTGAACTTGTTTTCAATATGTCTACTGGATAATCTTATTAATTCTGAAGCTCATACACTTCTTTATGACAGCCCCCTCTATAGGACCATAACAGACCTTTGCTTGCCAATGTAATTATTTGATTTTGTTATCTCTGGAAGTAGTCATTTAAATTAAGATATTCAGAGAAACCAACAAGGCATCATCCCTTAAGAGCAGTAAGTAAAAAGTGCTGTGAAGAATTGCTAGCTCTCTCTCTCTCCACGCCAAGCAAACAGTAGGCTATAGAACTGCACACCCACTCACAGAATGTGAAAAAGGAGGTAGCGTTGCAGTGCCTGGCACCGACGGCACTTTGTTAGACATCTGTCACGAAGGGTCACTTCACAAAGCCAGCACTCAGAATGTCACCGTCCTGCTTGCCCATGTCGGTTCTGGAAGTTGTCTCCAGGGGTTGAGGTCGACAGACTGTGCTGCTGCAGTGAATGCACTTCAGATCCTCCACCCAAGACCACCAGGACAAGAGTAGCCATGACCAGGAAAGGACAATCACTGTCCTTGCCCTCGCAAGGATATTGTATATATGCATTAATGGCGAACATATTTCCCAACCGTTGCATCTATTTATTTTGACATAATGTCAAGCAAAGCTATAAGAATAGCACAATGGACTCACATAAATTCCATACTTCAATTCCATTATTCGCATGTTAGCTCATTCACTTTTTCATTTTTCACTGCATGCGTGTGTACCTATCATGGATATACACATGCAATGTTCCCAGGCCTGCAGAACCATCAGGACTAACAAACAAATGAATATGTACAAACAAATGAATATGTACAGTCAACATATGCTTGAGAATCTACACAACCCAGCTTTTAATATACAGGATGCCAGCAAGTGTCTGATGTCATGAGAATGAGAGTGAGCAGAATGCATGGCTCTTACAGCCTGTGCACCTATACAAAGGAACTGTAAGTCACTTGAGAATAAGCTACAGAAGTGACACCATATCACTTGTATATGTTAGGAGGTTTTTCCAAATATAAGAACATTCCCCTCCACGTCAGTTGCCATTACAGTTACCAAAATCAGAAAATGAGTCCTTTCTTATCTACAATCATGTTTTGTAAGTTGTTCCAGTAATGTCACTCCTATCACGAAAGAAGATCTACCCAAAGATTAACTTTGGATCAGTACTGCTTGTGACAGTCTTATTTGTCCTCTTCTATGATGTAACAACTCTTCCTTCTTTCAAAAATATCTTTCATGACTCTGATCCTTGAAGGGCAGAGGCCAGCATTGTTAGGATGTCCCTCACTGTGGGCTTGTCTGATGGCTCCTCAGAGTAAGTAAGCCTGGTTTCTAGTGTCGGCTGGAGCACTGCAGAAATCCCACTGAGCCTTCGTCTCACTGATGGTGAAGTTATATGAACTGCCTGGTTGTGGGATATTCACCAGGCTTCTTATTCCTAGTATCAAATTGTAAGATGCTACTTGTAATTAATAAGTAGTGTATAGGAAAATCCTAATAAACTATCAATACCCAAATTATCATCAAATTCTGATTCACATACTTCAGCAGCCATGGATCATCTTTTGTCTAGATCAACTTTAGAGTGATGACAGCCAAATCACAATCCTTTAACTAACTCACTCCTTCAGTGTTTAATAGTTGGTGTTTTATGATAAGAAAGGTCAGTCCCTTCTATTTTATTTGTTCATTCATTCATTTATTTTTTTAGGTTAGTATTTACTATGGATTATTTTTTATTTAACATACAATAATCTACGACTATGATTATATAGTTTGCCCATCCAAATTCCCAGAGTCTTTCAGTGAGCCTGTCCAAAGCTGGCTCCTAACTCCCTTTCATATACCATCAACATGCTTGAATATTTCTTTATCTTCTGAAACAGAAATTCTTTTAGTCTTATCTGTACTAAGAAATTCTGGCTCCTTGTGCTAGAGAATTCTATTCAGAAAACCAGTGCTATACATGTGCTCATTGCTAGTGGAATAGCCAGGCTTCTAGAACCTCTGAACCTTCCAGAGTAAGAAACAAATTAATACATCTATTCAGCATGCTTAGGAGCATAGCCCACCATTTAACACGGAGTACACCAGACAGTATATTATACTATGAGAATCAAAATGAGCATAAAGTATCTTTCTTCTCTGTTGAGAGGTCTGTATTTTATAAGATTATTTAAAATAATCCTTGAGATGGTATTTTCATTAGATTAGTGGTCATTTTGCATTGACAAATAAGAATCATACGTACAAAAATAAGTATATATATTAAGGGTACATAGCATAATATCATATGTACATCTTGTGCAGTGGCTAAAGCAAGCTAACTGTATTAGTTACATATATTTTTCTAGTGAGAGTACTAAAAATCTATTTTCAGCAATTTTTTACTATATATTATTAATTACAGTCAGAGTGCTATAGAGTGCATCTCTACAACTTACAATTCCTGTCTAACTGAAATTTTGCACCCTGTAGACAACATCTGCCGGTTGTTTCCTATGCTCCAAGCTCCTGGTAATCACACTTTACTTGGTGTCCACCATTTCATTTTATGTCCCAGCATATAAGGGAGACCGTGTATTACTCATTTATCTGTGTCTGGCTTACCTCAGTTAATAAAAGATTCTCAAATTGTTGAGAATTCTAATTACTTAATAAGTTCATAATTTCAACAACCACTCCATTCATTTAATGACTTGTGAAAAGTCAAGTCACTGTGTAGTGTGCTGGAGCTATTATGATGATTTGTTATTATCATCACCTTTTTAATTTAATGTTTTTAGTTATCAGTATGCTTGTGATATGTAATGTTTCCACCCTTTGTCGGAAGTTGGCACGTGTGCCTAACACATTAATCCCTTTCTCCACCCTTTCCCCATCCTGCTTACCCTCTGCATCCATCTCTTGATCCCCTTCCTTTGTTATTTCTAACGTAGTCTCAGTACATAACACTTACGTTCCTCGTGTGGAGCTGGTACAGGCATTTTTCCTTTTGAAAACACAAGCTGTACACGTTGCTTGAGAAACTGCTACACTTTCTCTCGCTGGCATATCTCAGTTCATGTGTGTTATGATAGCATGTGGTTCATAGACATATGTGTCCATGGGTGATAAAGACACCAATTATTACTAAAAATCATGCAACAAAGCCACAAACCCAAGTGTTATGTTCTTCAAGGCTTTTGCTTGTTACCCAATTTGAAGGTCAGATTGTCTTAAGACTCTGATTAACAAAAGATAGATGTAATATTAAAACCTAGCTCTAGGGGCTGGGGATATAGCTCAGTGGAATAAGCGCTTGCCTAGCAAGCGCAGGGTCCTGAGTTCGATCCCCAGTACCGCAAAAAAAAAAAAAAAAACCTAGCTCTAGAGTTTCCTGAATACCAGCAAGTACCAGCACTCAAAGAGAATAAAATCATGTAATTTCTTCAATCACTTCTTAGAGCCCAGGACATGAAGTTTATAGTAGTATTAGCGGAAGAATATTTTTCAAACTGTGCATAGCCCAGAGATTGTAATACAGTCCCAGAACCTCAGCAAGGAAGGATACTGTATTACAACCCTCTTTTCTAGGAGACTTCCATTATTAAACCTTTCTAAAAGATTAGAGGGAGAAAGGTGCATTTACAACTCAGACCTACAACAATATAAATATTTCAACATAAGAATGTAAGGCTCAGTCTCCAAACTGCAAAACCAGAAGTGGATAAGTGCCATTTTTATCTTCTATCATTTATTCTTCCCTGTGTATAATTTTTACCCCATATTTAAATTTATGTAATTATTAACAACAGTAGGAAACAAAGATGCTCCATAAGAGTGATGACAATGCAAGAAACTAAACAATCTCAGTCCGGGCAGCTGCCAGTCTTTAAGGTAACGTGTGTTGTCCGTCACCAGATGCAGAGGGTTTTAGGGTGATGCCCAGGAAACCAAGAGCGGGTATGGCAGAAGAAAAGGCCAACTGGGAATTTAAAAGGCGACGGCTCCCATCACACCGCACAGGTGAGCATCTGCAGCCTGGCTCACGGGGGAAACAACGCCCTGCCTGCTGTGTGTTCTCACCAACAGTGAGTTCGTTTGGGTAGAGAAAGAAGCTTCAGAAAAACAAATTGCACCTACCTGGATGAGAGACAGATCCTCAAGCTGCAATCTGAAGAGGTAGTTTCTACAAAATACAAAAAGAGAGGCTTATTTTTATTAAATTCCAAAAAATTACAGTTCGTAAGCATTCTAAGCACAAGGGCCAGAAACAGTGATTTTCACTTGGAAGCACCCTTCCGTACAGAACACATGTAGCACAGTTCTGAATCCTCTGAGAAGAAACAGGGGCCCCATACATCAACAGCACATATTAGAGATGGAAGAGAGCGCCCACAAATCACGGTGTGTGAGTGACTGTGAAACCTAAGTCATTCTTGTCTTTCAGTCTATTTGGATTAGAAAAGGGACACAGTCATTGGAACCTCAAAGGAGACTAAAGGTGGTCAACAGCTATGCTTTACAAGTATTCCTTCTTGCTCAACTCTGTGTTTCATACTTAAGAGTTTGAGTGCAACCTGTGATGTGAGTATCCCACACTCTATCTTGCCCAATGAATTCGGTTTATTTATTTATTTATTTTTTTTTTTGCGGTACTGGGGATCGAACTCAGGACCCTGCGCTTGCTAGGCAAGCGCTTATTCCACTGAGCTATATCCCCAGCCCTGAATTCGGTTTAAAGATGTAAACTTGTCAGTCTGCCCAAGGAAGCTGACACTATTGAAAGTCCCAGTCAGTTCCGCAGCCCATGTGTGATACAGGAAATCAGATAAATAAAAACTATCATTTTTAAACAAAGAATATGCAGTTGAGATCAGTGGGACGTAGGCAAAGAAAAACAAAATATGAGGTGTGTGAGGCTCTGACCTACACTTTTGTAGCTTTGGGAAATGACCCATGGGCCTCCAAAGTTGTGATGCACTGGCCTCCAGATGAATCAAAATTGCCTCCTTAGCATCACATGGAGAAGTAAAGAGACAACAGGAAGGGGGAGAAAGTCAGTCCAAATGGAAACAGGAGAAACATAAGGGCATTTGATGGAAAGCAACCCTTAAGATGCAAACAAACGTGGGCAGGGATCTCAGAGGAGATTGTTACAAAGTGTTGGTCCACAGTTACATCTATGGGACTAAGAGGAAAAATTCCCAGTACCAGTCAGAAACAAATGTAAATTCCTTTTACATTCACTGTCTTGGGAGGGGGCAGAAAAACTAGACATGCTGTCTCAGATCAAGTGATAAGCCAGGCCAAGGCACACACTCATGGTTGTAGACAGAGATGTGGATGGTGTCTGGTACCCTGCCTTGCCGTAGGTCAGGGGGACCCAGGGTTCTCTCAGGAATCCCAGGCGGCACCCCTGGAAACTAGCTTCCCACACCTGGCTCTCTACATATGGTGACACTGTCCCACAATGAATCAAAATAATCTCCTCCAAACCACTTCAGTATCCTTTTCACTAAACCCTTTCCAGCTTTACTTCTGATACACTGCCAGAGGCTTCTGGCTTGCTTGGCACATCACCCCCACCACAGAGCTGTGTCCTAGAGACTTCCCTGTCTATTACAGAGGAGTTGGGCATGCTATGCAAACCCAGGCTCAGGATGCCTTTGAGGAAGGAGCGGCTATGGTTGTTTAGATGGGCAGCACAAAGAGGCCAGGCTTCCAGCAGAAGTGTCATTGCAAAGGGAAAGAGTGCTCCTGGGGAAGAGTGCAACGCACCTGCCACTGAAACTGCTGTGGGTTCCAGATATGCTGGGGCACAGACAGGAACACCCCTCCTGTAAGGGAGGTTGGAGTCCACACACAGAGATAAGCCTTTCAGGCAAGGGCTTGTAAGAGGCCACTGGTGACCAACATGCCCATCATGCCCTGTGCACTGTCTATGCACACCTCGGCTCCCTGTCCTCATGCCATTTCCCAGCTGGCTTCAGCCACAGGACCCCGCCCCTCAATGAGAGAAGGCAGCACAGCCCGGTGGTTAAGAACATTCATCCCTTGCCTAGAGCTCCACCACCACACAGCCTCAGGAAGGGCGCTGTAATCCTACCTACCCCCTAGTGTTCCAAGGTTTAAATTCAAAGAGAACGCTCAGAATGGTGCCTGGCCTGTTGCAAATACGCAGTGTATAAGAGCAACTTCTAGTTTGTTTATAAAGAAATAGTGAAATTTCCAGACACACTGAAGCTCTCAACATAGTCCTCACTGCAGAGAAAGGAAGAGTGGAGATAGCCTCCAGTCCCTGCGGGTTGCAGACAGAAGCAGGACAGTTATTCCTGCTTGGGCACCTGCTGGGCTGCTCTTAGCAGGGATATAAGTGGTGATATTGGGCTTTGAGAAAAGTAGACACAATTGTTGTTGTTGTTTTTAATCAGCTCTGTGACCAAGGTAGTGAACTATTTTCCAAGTCACTGGCTATCTTACCAAAGACTTTTTTGTGTTAATGTTTCCAATAAAAGAAACCATTTATATCTTAGGTCCAAACTACTTGAGAGCTTTGGTGATAGCCTAAGGTGATACCCTCATTCTCTCTCTCCTTTCTCTCTCTCTCTCTCTCTCTCTCTCTCTCTCTCTCTCTCTCTCTCTCACACACACACACACACACACACACACACACACACGGACACAGACACAGACACAGACACAGACACAGACACAGACACAGACACAGACACATATATGTTCATGCTGCAATATTTGCCTCAAATAGCAGAAAGGGCTCTCAGGTCCCTGAGGAAAGAATACGATTCAAGATGCTCTGTAGAGCTCTTGTCAGATAACTACAGAGAAAAGTTTAATTCCACCATGACCTGCACCACCACTTCCATGGGGAACAGCACAGTGCACAGACACACAAGAGAGGATACACACCTTCTCTTTGGGTTGCAAAATGCACATTGGTAATTTTTTTAACTCATTCTGAATTTTTTGGTTAAAAAAAGAATCCAAGAACTCTAGGACTAAGCAGCCACTGAAGAATATATACCCTTCGATTTATAGATGAAGAAATGTCAATAAATTAAGAAATGCAGCAAAACTTGTCCAAAAGTATAAGATTTCAGAGGAAAACACAGGATTAGAAACAAGACCCATCTCATTGTGTCCTTTATCCTATGGTGTCTCCCACACCCACCAATTAACATCCCAAAGTCCCCTTCCTAAATTCACCTGAATGAAATATGCACAGAGAGCCATGCAGATGCAGTTCTTAGAGTACAAATATTTCTTAGTGTCACTGCTCATTCACAGGAGCATTTATAGATCGCTGTTAAACTTTTCAAGTCTTAGTGCCGCCAATAACAAGCTACAACTATCAGGCCATCAATGCTTCCCTCCAAACCGTGATCTGTTTATGATACACTTACTCATTTAAAATACAAAAAGGCAGTTCTTACTAGTCTGCCTGATGAAATACTACATGTCTTGTCCCTAGCTATTTCCTTAAATTTTTCCAGAAACTCTGTGTCTATACTGCATTTTATTTTAAGAGTGAACCAATTTCTTGATGTAGGAAATGAGAAAGCTAAACTCTACAATCTGTCAGTGTGTTTAAATAGCACACATTCCCTTTATAAACATGACTGCTTTTAGATGTAAATAGCGGTTGGAGGAGTATTTGATCCAGCCTGTGGTGGTATCAGCAGTTGGTCAGTCCTTAAAGAGGAGGAGCTCTACTCAGAGGAAATCAGGGCACTGGAGACATGCCTGTGAAGGGGATACTGACACCCTGGTGTCTCTCTCCTTGCTTTCCAGCCAGCACACAGTTAACAGGCCTCCTCAGCCACATGCTTCACCATGATGAACTGCACCACCAGGCGCCAGGGCAATGGGGGCCCAACCATGGACTGAACCCTCTGAAAGCATGAGTGAGAATGAAACCCCCCCCATGAAGTACTTTGTGCCAGTAAAAGTAAGGTGACTAACAGCTCTTTAACACAAACCTGCTAATCGGGACACATTTCAGGGAGTTCCTCACAAGGACTGACATTTACCTACCTAACATTTCAAAAAGAATCTGAAATGATACTTGTCTCATAAAAGTTTTTTAAAATGCTTTATTCCTGTAAATTTATTTAATAAGTACTTATGATAATACTTCTTAACCATAAAGACTTGAGAAAACTTACTTGGAAGTGTTGAAAGAAGAGTTACCAGAATTATCTATAGTTGTACATAGTTTCAGTAACTACTTCTGTCTATTTTCATGTCAATTTGTGAGTCACACATGTGGCATTTTCTAAGGCACAGGGTTGATAGCTACTCTCAAATATTTGTTTAACGAACAAGAATGACATAGACAAAATTAAACCAGTCCCTGGACTGCCTGGACCTTTCCATGTTAGAAACATGTTACATTTCACATTGTAATATTCACCTTCTTTTGTTATAATTTCCAACTATCCAAATTGTATCCTATAAGTCATCAATAAATCATTCATAGCATTTCCTAATCACTTCTATGGAGCCTAAGAATGTGGCCAAACAAAGTGTGGATCCCACTAATCTCAAACCTGCTTCCTTAAACCCTTTGGTTCCAAGTATAACTCCAAGATCATTTTTACCCTAAGAAAAATTCCACTCTAGTTCTCATCATGAGGGACCTGAAATCTCTCAAGACAGCTTGATTCATCACTTTATAAGTCAATGAGCTATGAAGCCAAAGGTTACAAAAAGAAAGAAAGTCTCCTATAGGAACTAAGAAATGGATGCTCCCAGATGCTGAACCACTCACACAGCAAAGTGAGATCTATGTCCCCTGCAGGTGGCTGTTCTCCAGGGCACTGAAGAACAGGCCTCTACTTTATCTTGTGACTGTGAGAGTGCAGAGGAGGAAAAAGAATAAATGTGAGGTTCATGAGAAAGGCCAGCAGCCTTTCCAGCACTAAGGAGCGACGCTTCTGGCTCCTAGCCACACAGACACACTGACCAAATGCTGCCCTGGCCAGGGTCAGTTTCTTTAATGGAGCAGTGCTATGAGAAACCCAAAGCTTGCAAGTGGTCTCATTAATCTTTCTAACACTCCCAGATGCAAATAGGTAGTAATAAGGACTGTGGTTATTCTGCAGGGGGAAGGCACTGGTACAAGAGATGAAGAGATTAGTTTCTTAGTGTCTTGATTGAACAGCTGAGGGTAGCCATCCCATGTTTCCCTTTTCCCCTTTCTCATTAATGAAGTACAAATCAAGGGTTTGCCAAGCAGCAAATGTGCTTTGCTTTTATGGCTATGGTAAATAAAAATATGAGCATTTCTTCCTTTGTATGCATCTACTTTTCTTCAAATGTCTTGGAATAAAATTAGAAATTGCACATTCAAATGCAACAAACCACTGTAGGAGCAATGATATATGAAGAGTACAAAGGTCAGCAGACTGAGTAACTCAAAGCACAGAGCCATTAACTGTGGCAGGTGCAAAATGACAGTATTAAAGCCCGTCTATCCCTTCTCCACTAGACATGGGTGTGAGCTTTCTCCCTCTTCACTGGTGCTTATTTCTTATTGACTCACAGATACAAGAATTTATTTTTGGGTCCCATCTCATCCCCGAGTGGCCTGTTATCCACAAATCACTAAACACAACAATATATTCTTGGAGGGAGCAGTGTGGTCCTTAAGAGATGGAGTTCACTGTGTGTTCATGTAAAGTAATAAAATTCACCGGCAGAGAAAAGGTTGAGCCATCCTGGGCATATTAGCTGAATGAGTCATTTTATCTAGAGACACCATAAAACTTAACTCTGACCTCCATTAATTATGAAAGACACGGGTGTTTTAAAATGACATTCTCTTAGAATAACTCAATCGGTCTCTGATGAATATGAATGTACAATCAAATAAAAGAATTTTAAGTTCTTATTTAACATGGAAGTCACAGGCATGCTTAGAGCTAAGGGGAAGGCAGAATGACCAGAGGAAGCAGATTGTATTTTTCACTAAAGTAAGATAGAGACAGAAAGGCAAGTAAATCCACAGAAAACATTTTAGCAGTGAACTTCTGCTGCTGTGTTATTATGAAAGGTTTTCAGCAAAGTTAGTGAGGAAACAACCTGAAGAAAACATACACACTTCGTATCCACTCCCACCACCTGGGTACATCTGAGAGGTACCATCAACTGAAAACTGAGTCTCTTCTGCACCTATGTCACTGTCATCCTCTCTGTGCTTCCTTCACTGCAAGCTCCACCTGTCAATATCCTAGGGGCACAGAGCTTGAAACAGTGACACCTTACATGATGTCCACAGGATCAATAACAGTAATAGGCCTGCAGACCAACACAGTGTCTGTCACCTTAGAGTAAAGGCAAACAGTGTCTGTTAAAAAAACAAATGGTCTAGGAAAAATTAGCTTAATTATTTAAGTATAAATATATAATAAATCAATTATTTCAATAACCAAAGAATACAAAGACTGAGTTGGAAAGCAATCAGAAAGACATCCCAAACATTACATAGCACTTTATTTAAACCAATAACATTTTGATTATAGCTTTGAATTATGTTTTATAAATGTTTTCTAATAAATATATGTATGTATATATATTTCAAAACTTCAGTCAGAATATTTTTCTAACCTCAAAAAATAATCACAGTATGTTCTGGAGCTAAGGAAGTGTTGAAACAATCCTGATTTTATTTCTGTTATTTTATGTTTCCAATGCTCACTCTCCCAGAATGTTCATGGTTCATTTCATTCCTTATTCTAAAAATGGAGTTTCAATCCCCTTAATAGTCAAAGAATACCCAATCTTACTTCAACAGCACAAATGACATAGCCATATGCACTGTTTACACTGGTATCCTCTTACTTATTAGCAAGAAAAATGAATAAGAAAGATAGACTTAAACGCAATAATTAAATCAATATTGTTATCTTAGAGATATAGAATCAGAAAAACCTTTACTCATAAGTATATTTATGGCCAAAATTATTAATTGATATTGTTAATAATCACCCTAGTCATTTAAGTTTCATTAGCATTTAAATATTGCTTGAAATTTCTAAGTGCTGTGGAGATTATGGATACAGATTTATTGCACTAAACTGAACTTCAAGACTTGTACTTTTGTGGGTCTTGTGAATGTGTGGTTTGTTCTTTTACATTTTTCCATTAATTGGAGATAATTTCTCACTTGAAAAAATGTCAACTATTTCTATGATTCTTTTAACCTGTGATCTCCCTTCTAATCACTGATATATAAAATTGTATTTCTGGCTTATCGTCAGAGTTATTCCCCATATACCTTTAGATAATTAGAGAATGGCTGCTCGTTTCCCCAGATGCTCAGTCCTAGCTAAGGGCATCGCAATCGGTCACCCTGCCCGGTCTTCCTTCAGTCTGCCCACGCTGTGGGTATCCAGTCACTCTGCAGCATGTCTCAAAGTTGGCCTCTCGTTTGCATTTTCACGACGACTGGTTAAGATTCGCTTCTCTCTGCTCCTACTTCAACTCCAACCCCCAACTGTGCGTCCTACTTCCGCTCTCCAGACTCCAGCACATCACGCACACAACATGGCAGACACCACTCAAGGCGCAGACCTGAGCACAAAGCCACAGCCTTGGGAAGCTGCTGGATCCTCACTGCGTTTGGCAGAGGCTTGCACATTTCATCCTGCAGAGATGACTGGGACCTTAATTACACCACAGAGGCTGGCATGAGATTGCTCAGGGGACTTTCCTGGCTGCTGAAATTGAAATGTACTCTAGAAGACCCAGTCCAAGCTTCAAATTTGGACTCTGATTGATGCTCAGGGGTCCCATTGACAATTCCATGAAGTCACCACAGGTCTGTCTGCACAGAGCTCCTGCCAGCCACACCAGGGTTTCTGACTGCAGATATCTAGGGCATCTTCAAGCCTCACTGGAACAGCACTTTCTTGGCACTGCCTTTTCAGCCTCAGGTCCCACCATCTCCTTTTATTCTTCATGTTTTCAGGGCCCTTTGTCCCGAACTCTCTTGAAGACTTTAATTGCTTGTGTCCCTGTTACATCCACTAGGCTGGAAAACAGCAAACATTTTCTTAAAGTGCACGGAAGCACGTATTTTGCCATTTTTGCCCATATTAAAACTGCTTATCTCCACAATTACACCTCAGATATAGACATCGACAATGTGCAAATGAATGAATTTGTCTGTGTCCCAATAAAACTTTATTGGTCAAAGCAGGACAACTATTCTAGTGTCCTAGTTTGCTGACCTTTGCACTAGGCTATAAACTCTTCATCATATACAGAATATATGTCATCTTTGTTTTCACAACACCTAAAGGTATTTCCTAACATTGGGGAGGTAAAATAAATATTTGATGAATGAAGACTCCTGAAAGAAAAATTGCATTAACTAATAAATTATGATGGACCCTGGGTAGAACTTGGTAAGGAAAGAGCGATCACTGAAAATCTGTAGCACACACATACACACAAAGCAAAGGGTGATTAATCACTACCACACCCTTCTGTTGGCTCCTTCATGGAAAATGGAAAAGGGGGACACTTTATTTACTTAACTAAACATGTAACTACTGGGGTAGACTTACCTTCTGCCAGTTTAAGCAGAGAAAACAGAAAAACTTGTGTGTTTGCTGTTTTGTTTTTTAACAATAGCAATTGGACCAAAATGGTTGGAATAAGTCTCTCCCAAAGGAGTTTCTTCCAGCCACCAATTTGCTATTATGCACATTCTCCAGAAACTTAACATGCAGAGCAGAAATAGCAGAAAAATGGATCTTAATTTTGAAGGAATAGCCCAGTTGATCCTTGGGTATCAATGTCTGCAAAATATTAGGAAAAAAAAATTTAAATCCCAGGAGACGAAGAAGTGACTTTGTTTTATAACATAAACCCATAACAGCTCAGCGGTGGAGTCCTTGACTTGTTTTGACTGGGCTCAATCCCAATCCCGCATAAAAAAATAAAAGTGCAAAAAACTAAAGATCAAGCGAATCTCTCAAGTAGGCTGAGGAGAAGAAGGGAAGAGGAGGCAGAGGAAGGAAACAGGTGAATAAGAGAATAATCTCAAGAGGAAAGACACCAATGCATCATCTAGTCCCAGCCACAGGAAGAAAGGAGTAAGACAGAGAAAAAATGTCAGACCAGGTTCACAGGACCTTCAGGTGAGGTTGCTAAGATGAAGAGTAGAAAGGAAAAGCACCACCCAGCTTTCCATCTCCCACAGCTTTTCTTAGTCATAATTAGGATAAACACACCAGCAACATCATCACCACCTCGGATCTGTTGGCTTGATGGTTCTACTGCTTTTGGATTCACTCCTAATCACAACTCTGTACCACTCAGCACATGTGACCTTTAATTGTACAAACAAGACTCAAATACATCCTTCCAAAAAGGGGAAGAAGTGTGTCTCCCCAAAGGACAGTTGTGGATCTCATAAGCATGTCATTATTCATTTAATTATAGATTGCTTCCAGCAGGTTAATTCTAAGGTAAAACTTCAAAGTAAAAATAGGAATTAAAACCTCTGAGAGAGAATCATACTGACCAAGCTTAGAAAAATGAGTTTTGTAAGACTCTAAAATTTAGACCCCTTTGCTTGGAACCAGTGTCAAAGTCATTTTGAAGAGAAGATCATTCTAATTAAACAGAGGTCTGCCTCCTTAGTCAGCATGATCTTTCTGAACACACGCTTTGTTAAAATAATCAATCAAGAGCCCATTAGGCTGAACTTGCTTTAGTGTTCTGGGTTCCTATGTAAGCAAACCAAGTTAGCACAAGGTGTAAAATCCAACCAATCAGAAACCACCAACTAACATCTATTTAGAGCTTTTACCAATCAGAATACACCAATTAACCTCTAACCAGGCAGTTTCCACTTTTAACCAATCAAATACCTTCATTTTGTCTTGCTCCCTAAAAGAACAACTTCCTGTTTCTTTATTACCATTATACTATTCCCAAGAGCAAAGAGCCAAACTGCTTTTGGTGCGCTGGTGTCTGATTCATGAGTCACTGAATGGTCAAATAAACTGATTAAAATTTTACCCTGCTTATTAAGTTTACCTTTTAGCTGTTCTAAATATGTAAAGCATATTTACTCCCCAGAAGGCAAAAGTATGTTAATATTTCCTTTTTTATCCTCATTCTTATAGACTCAAAACCTGAGTCAAACAAATGATTCAAAATATACATTAAACTTTAGTAAGCAGTTTGTTAAGACTGTAAAGAAGACTAAATTCTGCTCTGTTAGAAACACTCAGGATTTAGTTTTGCTTGTTTGGTTTTTGCTTTCATAGTAAAGCTGATCAGCCACCTACATCATTGCTGTGCAGGCACACACACACACACACACACACACACACACACACATGCACACACACAAGATATGATCAAAATATGCAGTGAATATTAAAATTTTAAATTTTCATTAGACAAAGTATACAGTCCAATTGATTCAAAATACTCTCCCTCTCCTTGAGTAACTTGTGCCATTCTTCTTGCCACTTTCTAAAGCAGCGATGGAAATTTTCTTTCCTGTATACCTTTGCAAGATGTGTTCAAAAATATAGTGAGTGCTGGCTGTGGCCAAGTGCTGCCCAATGGAAAAACAAGCTAGTAAAAAAATGACAGTGTGTTCTCACCCACCTTATTCACCAGTGCACACACCCTGTAATTCTGTATCTTTCCTGAGGTCAAAATGACCATGAAAGGTAAATATGTTTTACTGAATCAGGACATGGAGGTAGCCAGTACAGTGGAACCACAGCTACTCATGAAACAGGACTTCCAAACCTATTTCACAAAGTGGCAAGATGGGTATCTTCAAGCAGAGGGAGAGGATTCTGAGAAGCACTAATGGCTCAGTGTCTTTTGCTCTAGCAAATTTTTTATACATAAATATTCATCATGTCTGTTGATCACACTTTGTGTGTGTATGTGTGTGTGTTTATCAGCATGCACGTGTGTGTGTGTGTGTGTGTGTGTGTGTGTGTGTGTGTAAATGTGTGTGCATCTGATGTCTATGAACACTAGATTGACAGTAAGGGTGAGCCAAGCCTTGCTGTGCCACATAATGGATGGGGTGTGACCTGGTTTCCATCAGGTCGGATGTGCAAGGAAACTCATGTACCTCCAGTAGCTCTTTCCTTGGTATTTGTATATTCTTAGCATTTTTGTCATGTTTTTTTAAGAGAATTGAAATGTTAAAGTTCTGAGTACATAAAACATTGTATTTGTCTTCCATGTCAGCACCACCTGACATGATGTTGGACTTGTGGGTTTTAATCCCACTGCCACACTCACAGGAGAAGGTTGGGCCTGTGTCCCTGCAGGCTCTTGTGTGACAGCTCACTGGGTCACCCTCCCCAGAACACAGGGGCTGCAAGACAGTGCCCTTCAATGAAGGGTTCACACCAAAGCTTTTGGGAAAGACTAAGAGAGAGGGATCAGTTTGTAATAAGAAAAACATGCAAGAAACGAACATAACTGAAGGGAAAGTCATGTTTTAATGGAATCAAAGATTATTTGCACCTGGAAAATTCACATTTTGAAAATAATTAAACACCCACAAAAGAATACCTCAACATCTTTGCCATGATGGGGTGGCAAAGACTTCTGCTATGGATAAACTGATAACACATACTTTGTTATTACACTCTGTGGGCTTTTGCATTATTAATTATAGCCACGTTGTAAACACCCTTGCACCAAATGCTGCACTGTGAATGGAATTTGCTAGCTGACACTTGGGATAGCTTTTAAAAACAGCACGCAATACATTACAAAGTTATGTGGAGGTGGAATCACATAGAATGAACTTGAAACCTGTAGGCTAATTCATTTGGAAAATAAAAATGATATTGTCCCCACTTAAATCTATTGCTACAATTGTTTACAGTGAAATTTAGACTTGTCTCAAGTTGATAGAGTATTATTTTTCACATTATTTTCCTAATTAACTATACCAACATTCTAAGTGAGCCATAACATATTCTTTTGTTTTGATTTTTTTTTCTTTTTTTATGCTATGAAAGTGATTTTTAGTAGATTTTGTGACAAAGTATACAGCTATTCAAAAACTGTTACTCAAACAATAGAAACAAATAGATATCAAATAATGCAAAGAAACTACTGAAAAATGTTAATTGTGATTATACCTGAAACTGTGTTTTGTAATTTATGCTTTACTGAATTTTCCCCATTTGCTAAGACAAAGATGCCTAGGTTTAATCATTAAAAATACAAATTATTATTAATTTTTAAAGAGGGTAGAGTGAAACAAGTCATGAATATCAAAGCACTTAAAGTCATATGCAAGACATTATGCACCCTGGAAATGGCAAAAGTATGAATCCTTCCACAAATTACATGAATTCCAACTCTATTACTGTCTGATGCTACACAACTACAAATCCACTACAGAGAGGTTTTTCTCTTGCAGCACAATGAATCCCCTTTATCAAAGAGTACAAAGAATCTTCAATGGAATTCAATTTTAGGAATATAAAATACCACTGTTATACAGTGAAACCATCCAATAAATGGTTTCACAACGCCTACTGCTCACTGTGAAAAACTGAAATATCATTCTATTTTTTCACAGCTCATATTTTTAAACAGTGACTGATTTCTGAAATATACACCTGTTATCTAAACTTCTCTTCCTAAGTCCAGCCTTCCCAAACAGGAATCTGAGGGCTGGGCTATTTTTACAGCATTATAAGTGGTTTACACTCCCTCTAAGCTTTCTGAGACTAATCCCACCGAAGTTCCTGGACAGAATTCCTATTATCTTCCTTCAGCGACATCTTCCTGAAACACACAGGTCCCTAAATGCCCATCCTCATGCGGCCCAGTGATTCCCTCGCACTCCTTGTTCACCAAGTGCTTCTTACTGCAACAGTCATTTATCTGTGGACTATCTCACTTACTCCACCCAATAGCTCAAATATGGCTGGAAACTAGTAGATGAAATTTTGTTTTTCAGTACTGCAGATTGAACTCTGAGCATTTGCGTTGAACTACATCCCCTGCCCTTGTTTCTAATTTTTTATTTTGAGACAGGGTCTTCCTAAATGGCCCAGGCTGAGCTCAAACTTGTGATCCTTCTGCTTCAGCCTCCCCTAGAGGTAGGATTACAGGCAGAGGATACCATGCACAACTTCTCCCACCTCACCAACAAAGATTAGAAAACTAGTCTTTGAGACTGGCTCAGGGTCACTTGACTAGCAAGCCGAGGCCACAGCTCTTTTTCTGTCACTTACTTTGCAAGTATTTACAACATACTACACGTGGCTCTAAAGTAGACAATGCAAGCCATGCTCCTAAGGTCAGCAGACATGCGGGACATACTAATGACAAATAGTGTATGTTGCTTATCAGAAATTCAGATTTAAGTGGACATTCTGTGCATTGCTGTTCATTCTAGCAGGCCCACAATTCCTGGCCCTCACACGTACTGCAAGCTCAGCTGATTCAGTGGCTGCCCCAGTCCTTCCTGGCATGGTTGGGCTGGCAATGGAATGAGATGGGGACATCCAGAGGGGCTTGGATGAAAACTACAAGGACACAGAGGAGAGAGACCACCAGGGGCAAGTTCCCTTTGGAACAATTCCCAGCTGCTGTTGCAGCCAGAGTTGGCCCACGAGGCAGCCATTCACAAACGCCAAGATGCTCTGTGGCTGTTCTCATTCTTTATGAGAAGCTTCTATGTTTGACTTAAAAGACAAGCACTTGAAGAGCTGAAGGTGCTGACGTATTTACAGGAGGACTTCCAGAGAAAATACGGTGTCCATTAAGTCAGGCTAATAGGAAAGCCTTTTCCAAAGCTCTCTAAACATGAATGAGTGGCCAGGAGTGCTGGCACATGCCTGTAATCCCATCACTCAGAGGTTGAGGCAGGAGGATTATTGCAAGTTCAGGACCAACCTGGGCTACAAAGTGAGCTCAAGGCCAGCCTCAACTGCATACCAAGACCCTGTCTCAAAAAGACAAAAAAAGGGTAAATGAGGAACACCAAGACTCAGCAGCACCAGTCCCAGGTAGATCTGCACCTGACCCAAATAAGAGGCCCCTCGGTTGGTGGCCAGAGCTCATTTTCCCTAATGGGGGGTCTGACAGAAGAGCCTACCAACCCTTCCTGTCCCCTCCCACATGCTGCTATCGGCAATCAACTTGCCATAGTCTCAACCTCTTTTATCCCCTTGTCTCCCAAATGCAAAAAGGGACCTGGACAAATCAAATCATGCAGAGAAGCACCTTGAGTCAACAGATACCTCTGAGTTTCTAAGAGGAGGAAGGGATATGCTAGACTCTGGAAAAATAAAGGGAAGGCTGCCACATTGCTCATGGTCTGGGAAAGGTGGCTGATATCTACTGAGCACTGAGGCAATGCTCTCGGTTATGTCGTAATGAAGTGGGCAGCTGGTGTGCAGACAGGACTGTGAGGCAGGGAATTGGGCAACTCAGGTTCAAGGTGAGATCTTGAGCCGTGTCCTCACAATATGGAGATTTCCAAGCAGAATATAAGGGGTGGGAGGAGGTGGAGGTGGAAGTGGAGAGCCCTTGTTAAAAAGGAGGGGCAGGGAGATAGCTCAGTAGCACAAACACCTGCCTGGCCAGCGCAAGGTCCTGAGTTTGATTCCCGGTACCAACAAAAAAAAAAAAGGAGACGAGGTCACCAAATCCCAGAGGGGCAAGAAGGAGCATCCTCTATAGTTGTAGAAGCCCACAGAAAAAGCCCACTCTAAGGATCAGGGGACACCAGCAGAGGGGCTACTAAGCCACTCCAAAGAGCCAGCATTTACACAATGGAACAGTGTACAAAGATGATGTTGGATCTGGTGTGCAAACTGGAGGCAAGTTTAACAAGCCCTACAGTCCACAGCCCAGACTCTGAATGATGGAATTTGATAACATCAACACCGGACATCCCCTTGTGTTCCCAGTGGACTAAAGTAAGGGGAAGCTCACCAAGGAACCCGTCCAGTGTGTATCTCACAGTCTCTCAGAACAACCAAAGGAGGTATGGGTAAGCTGCTCTGTACCAGGTACTGAGCCAAACTCCTGCTATCCATTGAAAGTTGGAATCACATATCCTAATGGTGTCAGGTGGGGGTCTGTGCACAAGGACTCCTTCTAATCTAAGGGAGTAGCAACGGTTCCAGAAAGTGATTATGCAGTACCCAGGGCGGAAGCTCGATTCAGCTGCTCTTAGGTCTATGTAGGAACAGCATAGCTCCTGCAGCTATGAAAGGTATGTATGGTAATCTAGAAAATTTGGCTGAAAAAATCTAGTGCACTCTACTGCCAAATACGCCTTCCTTAGATGCCAGAAGAATCTGAATCTACACAGGACATCGTCCTTCAAGTTTAATGTCAATTTTCCTAAGAGACGGATATAACATGATTTACGTACATCATCCTCAAAATATTCTGATGCCATAGGTAATTTGAATGCAGGTATCACTCAAGTTTTGCAAAGAAGTGATAGTAAGTTGGAGGAAAAGGTACTTGAAACTATCACCATTGCTTTGCACGGCCTCATCTTCCAGCTGCATGAAGGTGTGGGCCTTGATACAGGAACATGCACATCTGGAGAGACAGGAGATGAGGACAGTTCCCTTGGATTCTCAGTTTACTGGGAAAGAGTTAAGAAAGGTCACACAGGAAGCTAAGTAAGGGCTTAGTATGTATAGGAAAGTTGCTTGACCTCCGATCCCACTGGAGAACACAGTGAAAAGGTAGGAGCATGGTCAATTTCCGCAGTCTGATGCCCTGGCTTTGAAACTCTGTCCGTCTTTCATTAGGAATGAACACACCTCGGGACGCCATATTTGCCTACGCCCTCAGTCTCCTCATCTCTAAAATAGAGACCTTGCCAGTTTTCACCTCCCACGTGTGATGAGGGAACAAATGAGTCAATCCAGTTAGAAGGGAGGTGGACACACAGTGAGATCCACACCACGCCTGCTGTGAGGGGCACATTCACCCTCTTACCTGTGCCCCTCCGACACTCACACTGCATCTCACTCGTGCACGGCACCACGAGCACCTTCCACTTCAGCAGAGAGCTCACACGTAGCTGTACAGATATAAAACGAAGTCCGAAAACATCTGCGGTGGCAAAACGTAACATCTCTCACCTTGCTCCTACCACAAGCTCTTTCTGTCCTGGATCAAATGTTAACTGCGAGAAATCCACAGCATTCTTCGCTCTGAACTCCCGCAACCAGGGGCCAATTTCTAAACAGAAAAAATAAATACATGAAAAGATAAAAATGAGTGATTTTCCCCCCGAGGACCACGGAGAGGGAGCATCAGGTTGCAAACATTACACTTGAGGAGAACGCGGAGGGCCCCCAGCGAGGCTGTTAGGGGCCAGTCACACAGAGGCTGTGTGAGAACGCAGAGGGCAGAGCCCAGGAGAGAGCGAGCAAGGCACCGAGGTGCGGCTGTAGTTCACAAGTCAGACGTGCGTCTCCCTCTTGGCCCTGGGCTGGGCACAGTGAAAGTAACACAGCACACATGATTCATCAGTACCAAATGCAAGCAGGACTGTTTCCTGTGCGAGCGGCCTGGAGAGAGCTGAAGACTTTGCACAACCACAAATGCCCTCCTCGGAGCAAGGATAAAGCACAGGAACACTACATGCCATCTTTCAAATTGGCCCTTCTGTTCCCCTGTCCTTTGGGTTCCTACTTGGGCCTGATGATCAGACTTGTTGAACACCTGCAGTCATTTCTAGATGAGAAACCCAGTTACTTCTAGGCCTCATCTGCATTTTTTTCTGAGAGAAATCAGGAAACAGCCACCCTGTAGGGACAGCCTTTTTACAAGCACTGTGAACTCCTATCAGAAGGCCTCCAGCCCAGAGCCTGATGATTACACAATGACAGTATTTGAAGGAGCTAGAATGCTGCTTCATGAGCCATTTTTGCAACTGTCTGTAGCTCATGTCTGGCAGCAAAATAATATACAGTGAGTCGCCTGCCAGTCTGGGAGTACGTTACTGTTATCCTTGGCAGTTGGTCACGTTCCTGGGTGGTCTCTATGCGTGAACTTCATATGCTGAATGATATCACACCAATTAAACAGGCATGTGACAACTGTCAAATCAACAGTTATTGATGTGAGGAACGGGAATAATCATTTTCAACAATCACTGACACAGGAAATGAGACCTAATATGGAAATATGCCTATGTCCCATAACATGCCCTATAGAAACTGCTCTGTTGCTGTGAGATGGAGTATTTTAGACTAGTAACTCTGAATATAAAAATGTCCTTTCTCTTGTATCAGGTTGGGGGGGGAACTAATATTAAATGAGTTATTTTCTCCTTAAAAGAAGCAAGAACTAAAGTAGAAACCCATATTTGGTTGTAAAATTTTAATGTGTTTTTCTTTTTAGTATTTTATAAAAATTTGTTTGTTTTTACAGTCAGGACAATTAAAACAAAATATTTTTAACCAAGTATGTACAAAGCTCCAGAGCTATGAAATATTAATGAACGATCCTTTAAGAGCTTGTAATTAATTCAGTTGGGGAGAGAACAATATTGTCTTTTACATAGTATTTACCAATACAAGGTGTTTATAAGGTTTTGTGAAGTTACAGGACCCATTCATAATATATAAAGGCGAGATGATTGGGAATTTAAGTCCTGTGAAAGGAAAGATCGGACCAGAGGCTCACAGGGAGGGACAGATGCCCTAGAGGGACAGGTAAGAGAGCAACATGGGAGCACAGTGCCCCCTCTGGCCACAGTTAGAATAACTCCTCTTTATTCAGCCCATTTCTCTCTTTCTGGGAAAGATGGAGCCCAAATGCCTCCATGCCTGTGTGGCTCACTCCATGCCTGCAGCACAGAGAGCAGGACGCTGGATGTGATGAGCACAATGAATGTGCGAACTGAAAGTGCAAGAATGAGAAAAAATAACAGCAACCTAAGAAATTAGTAAGAAAGAGAATGGAAAGCGTACTTCAACTGCAGAAAAAAATGACTTACAGGCTTACAATTGATCTCGTGCATGATATAAAAAATCTGACTCGTTTTCAAACAAGCACCTGGCTCACTGAATCTTATACCCTACGAATATGAATAAGCTATTGTTAGGTATGGTGGTTTGTAAAGAGTGGTGAATGTAGGCAAAGATATTATATTCTTTAAATTTTTTTTTTAAAAAGCATAGAATTCAGGATGTACACATGAAAATACAGTAGAAAAGGAGGATGAGCTGGAGAGCATTATTAGGTGGTTCGATGTTTGATGATGAAGTCAAAGGGAACAAACTAAAGAGAATGAGAGTTCCCGCACTACATGAAGAGCTCAGGGACGTGAGACACAGACAAAAGAGTTCAGGCTGGGTTTAGAGGAAGCAATAGACTTATGTGCAAATATGAGGATATTCAACACCAAAAATCCCACTAGCAAGTTATTCCCAGAGCCACTGCTTACTATTACTAAGACCTAGAATGGTCCATAAAGACCTGTAAATTCAGAGCTTTATCACTCAGCTCGGAAACCCAGGAGCAAGGAGCTCTGCCTGGGCTGATTGGGCTGCATCCCACACTGCCTCCAACAGCACAGCCTCCAGGGCCGAGCACCAGGCGCACTTCACATCCTGTGGTGAACAAAGAAGTGAGGGGACCGAGGGCTGACCTTGGTGCCCTGGGATTAGAAAGATGAGCTACACAAGGGGAGAGAAAACTATGAGAAATGCAAAAACAAAACCATTTATTCCCTATGCACCCAGCTTTTGTTTTAGTTAGAGGAAGTAGGAAAGAGTGGGCAATAGGAACCAGGATGATCACATGCATTTTAGCTTTAGGTTGTTAACCTGAGTACCAAGAGAACAACATACCACTGCCTGTAATATCCTCCATTAAAAAAAGGGATTTGTTTCCACAGAGAAAAATGAGTTAAAAACAGCAAGTTCTGTCAATATTGTTCTATTTTCCTTATTTAATATTCTAATGCACTTCTCAAAGAAAACTGTTTACTTTTCAGGCCAATACTCCATTCAAGTTGCATAATCTGCATAATCACTTCTGTTTGCATTTTCTAGTGCACTCCTCCAGCTCAGGCTACTTCTGTTTGGCATATCTCACAGCCTTCTGTCTTGGATCTCCTGAGGTCTTGGGAGTACGTCTTTGTACCAACCTGCTTCTCTAACTGAAAATGCATCCACACCATAGCTGTCCTCTCCATGCTCCCTGAAGGTGGGGGCTGGACAGCTTCTTTGCTCAGGGACACCCAGTGCCTCCAACCTTGCTCCAACCCCATTTCTTCTCTCCTCTTTGGGCCCTTTTCTACATCACTCCCTCTTTCTCTCTAGTATCTCTGTTAGCCAACCTTTCCCCCTCCATATAATTATATGCATATCTCCCTGTATTTTAAAAATTTTTTAAATTATATTTTATTACATTCATTTCTCATCAAAAACACCCAAAATTGCATAATGAATTCTTAAGTACAGTATGCCAAAAAGATAATAGGCTCAGTTTTATGCATAAATATTACCAAATCCTTAAGGAATATATGATCCCATCCTTACATAAGTTATTTCAGACACAGAGGTACAACTGCACAACTTGGTTTGAGGTATAATTATCCTTACAATCTTAAGAGTCAGTCTGGACTAAGGGCATTACGAGAAAGGGAATTTACAGGTCAACCCCATTTAAAAATATGGTTGAAAACATTCCTAGTAGTGTTAGCAAGTGAGATGTGTGCATTCTCATACTGTCAGATGTGCACACAGCACACTCTAATCCATATTGGCCAGGACTCAACCAGAAATACAAGTAAGGCTCAGCAACCACAGCATCAGAAATTCCATCAATGCAGTTCACCATGACAGTAACAGAGGTTAAAAGGAGCAGTAAGAGATTATCACTATTGCTTTGTAAGGAACTAGAACATGAACAGATACAAAATAGAAGCTCTAGGAGAGTGCAAGGTCAGGTAAGGTGGAGAGAAGAGGGTGTAAACACTGGGCAATCTGCAGCAAGCAAGCCAGATGTCACAAGAGCCCAGAGAGGAAGCAGACTAGGACAGGGCCCACAGCACATGGAGAACTGAGGAGATTCAACTTTCAAAAACATTAATTTGCTCATTGCCCACATTTAAAAGATTTACCACTTTCCTCTGTCCCTCTCTTGTGATATTGCTGAGAAAACTAATGATGAAATGAAAATTAAGCAGTCACTATGTCACTGGTTGCAAACAACAGAAAACTTGCAAGTTCCAGTGGAGCACTTTGTAAGTGATTTGTGATATTGCTATTAACCACCCTAGAAAATTTAACCTTTCCACAAATGTGATCGTTTTTTCTACCACAAAATGAATGCACTGATTTATATTCACCTTTTCCAACTATAACACAAGTTCCTACGTGATTATTTTCTCAATATTTTAGCAAAAGTATAATGATTGCATTTTTAAAAGAACCCAGCCTTCCATCTTCAAGAGAAAATATTTTTGTCAAAACATACATCGGTATTAATAAATGTAGTCCAAGATACTCGGCAAATACAGGCTACCTAGACAGAAGCAAATTCATGCCTTCCCTCAAAAAAAAAAAAAAAAAAAAAGAGAAGAAATGAAAAAGGAGAAACAGGAGCAGGGGCTGCTATTAAAAGAAAATCGCAAGCACTCCAAGGGAGCTAGGAAAACAACGACTTTGAAGTCCGGTAAATGAGGGCCACAGCTGTGGCTGCAGAAGAGTGGTGCTTAGCCACAACACGGCAGCCATCCTGCTGCACACAGAACCCTGCAGCCCTGATCATCTGCAGGCGGGCTTCACTTGGGGAACATGGAGACGAGACCTCCCAGGAAGAAATGGAGCATCCCTGAGTTCAGCCCTCACTCCTTCAAAGTTCACTCTAGAAGCCAAGAAAGGGTCATTCAATACTTCCATGGGGGCATGAAATCTACACTGGAAACTAAGTCGCAGAGTGAACAGGGCGGGGCCGGCAGAGGGTAAGTGAAAACTTTTATAAGCCAAGAAAGCACACAGATCAACACACGAGGGTGCAGAAACAGAAATGCAAAGCTCAGTCCGTTCCTTCTAATTCCCGGTCAATTACACAACGAGTTTCACTGATATCATATACTACATATGGACATAATAACAGTGCTAATATGAAAGTCACTAAAGCAGCTCAAAAGTAGCTACCATTTACCTAGTATATGACATACGTTAGGTGCTATTTCCTGCACTTCAGACATATTAATCCCTGTATTTCTCACACTTGCCATATTTATTATGGGTGAGGAAACTGAGGCAGAGCAAGGTTTACTCTTGCCAAGGCTGACAGCTAGTAAAATAGAAAGTCAGCCAATGACTGGGTGATCTGCACCATTGAGCTATGTTATTAGACTATAGCAAAGATAAAATGTAGCTTCTATATGTCACATTTGGAAAGTAACAGAAAGAAAAAATCAATAACTTCTTTGAGAGTGAGTGTATTATCACTGATGATCTCTTGAATAAAATTACTACCCGTTCAGTTTCCAACTACAGACTACAGAAAAATTTCCAAAAAGCAGAAAGTTAGGTACCCAAAGCCAGCTAATACTTCAACTATATACACAGTGAGTATTCCTTTTGTTGTTGTTGATATTAATAAAGATGCTATTCACAGGGTCTACAGAAACATGTGTTTCCCAGCCTCACTAGCTGTCGGTGGGACAAGTGTCTGATGTCAGTACAGAGGAAGGAAAGGGCAGCCATGTGCTCTTCTAGGTGGCTAGGGTGCAGAATATTCTAGAATGAGAAGGCAGCAGAGGTGGAAGCAGACTGGAACTGCTGGGTTTCTAAGTAGCAGCTGCTGTGTTCTGATGGGGGGGAGGCAGGCACTGTCCTGAAAATGCTAGCGCTGGGTCTCCACCTTCTGAAGAGGCCATAACTACAATGAGTTGCATAGGGGACTCCATAGAACATTCTGGAAGTTGTCTTCTGATTTTTCCCTAAACTGTGAGCAGACCCATCTTCCCTTCATGATAGCTGTTACCGCTAGGACTCCTTAAAGTTGCTTTGTGTCTTGCTTCTAAGGACTTCATTCTTCAGTGCATCACATAATCCATCCTATCAATGCAATCTCAGCTATGATTAAATCGCAAGGCAGAGGAATTCTGAAAGCCCTAACAAGAAGAGCCCAGCAGGTCTGTACTAGTTCACACCATAGCCCTTTGCCTGCTATACTTTTCTTACCTTTCCCTGCCAATCTGCCTCTCTGGGCCTGTTTCTCTAGCAATCACTCTGCAGAAGGCAAGCTCACTTCGGGCAGTACATCAGCAACACCCCATGAGGAGTTTCACCCCTCAACTAAGGCACCATCAGGGCCTCAGCCACCCAGATTCCCTCTGAAAATCGTTAAGGGATTAGAATAAATTCAGTCTCAGAACATCATGTGTGTATCCAGCCAGTACAAAACACTTCGTCAGAGCAGCAGCACATTCACAATCATGTAAAACATACTTGTGAAAAAATATTTATCAGAATAACTGGTAGCACTTAATTATACTTCCTGTTTTACTGTTTTCAGTATTTCCTTGGTTTCCGGAACTATGTTAGATACTTTCACATGTTAACTAGTTTTTTCATAAATATGTCCTAACACATGAATCTAGAGCTATACTTTGTTATATTAATTTGGAAAAAAAACCCTGAGATTTTCACAGAATAAATGTCTTGCCACACACAGTCTCAGTGGTAAGTGGCTAAACTGGAATGTAAACTAAGAATAGGACTAAAAGAAATGTCTTCATAAGATCTAACTTGAAAATTTTCTAAGGAATGTATTAATAACTTGTAGCACATCATCAAGAACTCATTAATCAGAAATGATAGTTTGCAACCACCAATGGGAAGCAAAATTGTTAAGAAGGGAAGGGAGTGATTTCCAGAAGGGGGACAGGGCAGGGCACAACTGTCAGGAGAACGGTCTGCAGGGGAAATACAAAGACACCAGGATCCTTTAAAGGCGGCAAGCTGACCAGACAAGTGTCGGTGGTAGAGTGTTCATCTTCATTGTTTTGGTTGCATGAGCTGAGACATGTGCAGCAGATATGCTATACTTTAGCACTGTAACAAGGTTAGGATTAAGTCAAACCTTTGGTCCAAATGTGCGGTCCTCATGTATTTTTAATAAAACCCCTACCTAAAATGTAGTTGAATCCAAGTAGGTGATAGCAAGAGGTGATGTCCTGCAATCCAGTCCCTGGTTTCAGAGTTGATGAAACTGGTGTGAGTCATTACGTGACCTACCCAAGGTCACACATGGATAAGCAGTGGCTGAAACTCCTTTATCCATCTATTTTTTCCCCATCCCTGCAGCAGCAGACAGTCCAAGTATGAATGCCATGGGATAATTAATTGCTGCCAGACTCATCTGAACATCTAAAGCCTTTTAAATAGTAACATTTTAAAGTACCAAAATTATCTCTATATAATGATTCAGACAGATAGAAATAGGTAAATAGAAGCATAAATATACCCATTAATATACATGTTTATGCATTGATGTATATTATGCATAAGTGTATATGACAAACTATTAAATATTATACACATTAAAGAAGATAGTATGACATCAAAAATAGTATAAAATGGTCTCAATAATTGCCATGGAAAATGATCAAATGTCCCATTTATGTGAATTTTTTCTTTCAAAGGAAACAAAAATGTTCAAACATAACCAGTGACAGAAATGAAAACATTTTATGTTAGTAAAAGGCTCACCATAGCAAGAAAGGACAAAGCATCTTTCGTTTGGACTTTATTTGTAAACATCTTACATAAAACAGAGTATTTTAACAACGCAAGAAGCGCTTTCTCATATGGTTTTGGTTTGGTTCTATTTCAGCGGATGCAAGTCAAGCACCCTATCAAATCTTCCTATGATCGCATTGCATTGGCATATGATAAGTCTAATACCTGAGAGTGACAGTCCGCAAGAAAGCCTTCTCAGTAGGAAGCCCACCCTCAGCTTGCCTGGAGCGAGACAGCCACCTCCTGCTTCCATCCCCCATGCCCCAACAGTACAAGCATGCTTCCCTACAGTGCAACAGATCATGGCCATTACCTAAAGCCTACATACATTGTAAATATGGATTACGCTATGGATTGCAGGCTATTAAAAATGTATAAAGTGTGGTTTGGCTGAACACTCAAACCAGAGACTCTTTGAGTAAAGCAAAACTAACAGTTTTGTGTCTCCTAAGAAATCCACCAATATACTGCCCAGGATGAAGCAGTGAATTTTACAAGAATGCAGTCTGTGAAAAGATATTAGGCTTATAATTTGTCAATGCAGCACAATCAAAGGAAGATTTGGCAGGGTGCTGGACTGTCGCTCCACATTTTCACTTTCTGCTTGAGGTTCTGGCCATATGGTAAATACCTGTGCAGCTCAGGATCCCACTGTCAGCATTAAAGCATGTCTGGGCTACTATGGCTAATGGGATTCTGAGTTACTCCAGCATTCCTCACCACACCTGGCCAGGTGAGACAAGACACTAATGGAAAGCTGTCAGTAAGCCATGTTCAAAATCTGACTTGTGGGTGGGATTGCCTTCTCTTGTGCCAATGAATTTTAAGATCTTGGCAACTCCGTACATTGGCTTTCCATCACTGTAACAAAGTACTTGAGGAAACGTAACTCAGAAACAGGAAAGGTTTACTTGGGCTCATGCTTTTGAAGGGTGATGTGGTGCCAATGCCACCCCCACACAAGGGCACACTCCCAGCGACCTAGCTCCCTTCCACTGGGCTCACATCTTCAAGGTGCCACTGGTCCCAATATCACCAACAGGTGGAGACCATGCTGTCCACATGCAGACCTTGCAGGACACTCCAGTTTCCACAATACTACTTCCTATCCCATTAAACTATGTGAAGCAATTAATTAGGAGAAGAATCACGGTGATCAGTGGCTGGTTTTTATTGCTGGATAATGCACGCAAGAAGCACTTTCTACTCATCCATCAAGAAAGACAGGCTTTTTCAATTTAAATGATTATGCAAGAATCATATGCTAATTAAACAAGACTCTCAAGCTCCTGGACTGCACCCAGCTTGTCCTCCAGGCTGCCAGGCCAGCACCCAGCCTGCCACTGCCTATACTCTGCGTGGCTTTTAAGGGCCCTGCATTGTCTCCAGGTAATTCACCTCTGCAGAGGGGTCTCAATCTTGACAGGAGACCTGCAGCATATGACTTTGGGCTATAAAATCTAATTGCACAATCTTAATGTTGTGCCAGAGGACATTAAAAAGGAATTTACTTTAGATTTATAATGTTAGCATTATAAACTATGTTAACATGACTAAAATTGTAAAAATGAATCATTTCTATTCAGTGGGCACTATGATTTTTCCAGAAGGGTCTAAAGGACCTGCTGTGTAAGCAGTGATAACCGGATGTCCAATAGGCTCAAATAAAGCCACCAGGTGAGTATAGGGACTACAGAGGACAGGTTCAGAGATTTTTTGGTGTAATATGATATTTGCTGCTACTTTATGGTTAGAAGTTGCCATACCTCAGTTTTAAGAAAATAAACAATTTGATTAAATTTACATTTCCCTTTGTTCCATTTTCATAATTCAGAATCAGTTTCTTCACTGTCTCCTTGATATTAAAAACCTGTAAGTTGTAATGCAGTCCACTGCCTCCACAGACCTCAGAATTGAGAAGAAGGCCCAGAAATCTAAAGACAAGCCAGAGTTCTGAAACAATCTTTCCTTGCTTGAAGAACAGACTAGTAAGTCCCAAGGTGGCCTCTTTGCAGAAGTAGAGCTTGTATCTACACATCAGAGCCAGACCATGTTTTCCAAGACAGACCCAGAGTTTTCCAGGAAATGCATATTAGGGAGCTGTACAACAAAATGTTAGGACAGGACAATAATTCAATTATGTAACCAACAACTATTTACTGAGCACCTGCTACATAAAAGAACTTATTATAGTTACTTTCTGGCACATGAAGTCGTGGAAAACACAACTCTACCTTCAGGACACTTATAAGTTAACCTCAGAGTGATACAGACTCTCCAGAAAACTAAAGTGAAGATAAATACTCTCTGGAGAGCCCTGCTTCAGATAAATTCTCTAAAACAATGCAGTCCCATGAAAATATCACAGGCCATGCACAAGTAATTTTAAATTTTCTAGCCTCCAGGATGAAAAAACAAAAATGTTTTTGGTACATGTACAAATCTCCCAAATAAAGGTAAGTATTATATACTGCAAACATGTGCTCATAAAAATATTTTTAAAAGAAAGAATATATAGTTTCATTGGGTGTATCCAAAATATTTCAACATGTTATCAAAATGAAAATTATTGAGATACTTTCACAGTATGTTTTTGTCTTCTACAGCTCCAAAATCTGAAATGTGTCTTACACTTTTTTCACTTCTCAAACGAGATTGGCCATGTTTCAAATGCTCAGTGCTGGACATGCCGTGGCACCACCCATGCCCGGGGACCACCCAAGATGCTAGAAGCAGCATCCATGGTAATGAAGAGACAGAACTGGAAATCAAGTTAATCCCAAATCTCATCGGGTGCCACAGAATCCAGCAGAACTGAATCAGAAGTTGATCTCAATAAATCTGCCTTCCCTTCTTCAACTTTGTTAATGAAAAATAACATGGTCCTTGAGTTTGGGCAGTTGGATGTGACTCTCAGGTTTACTTGGTTGGGCTGATCAAGTGAGAGATGGTTCAGAAACAAGCTGATTCCATAAGTCTGGGATATTCAAACCAAGCACACTGTGAAGGAAATATTTGCCTTTTGCCTGCTTCTGCATGATACCTCTAAGCCCTTGCAATGGCCTGCCTGGTGATAATGTCTTTCTTTGTCTGACAGCCACGAGCTACAGTACAGCGGCCACACCAGACCTGTGCTTGCTCATGCTGCATTTGTAGGGCTAAAAATTAAGTACCTGAGGTCAACCCAGTAGGTGCTCCATGCCAACCTACAATAGAAATCCTCTATTCCAAGATGAAGGAAGGCTACTCTGTTTGCTGCTATTCTGTACATTTTGTATGGAAATTGTCATACCAGGGAGAATTAATTGCTGACCAAATGACAGGAGTTGAAGAGAACCAATGAAATTTTGTCTGCCATCTCTCCTAAGACTTTTGTCTCCAGTGCCTTTTATGCTTGCTAATGTTAATCCACCTACAGTACCACCACTGCGACAAATCAAAATGCTAAGAATATGTAGTAGCTTTTTGGAAAACTATGGGTCCTTCTAGTGAATTATCAAACATGGGTGTAGTCACGAGGACCCCTGATTCAGAGATTATCTCTCTTCTCTTGGTAGTTATAGTAAATAAAATAAGCCCCACAAAATATCCCTGAAACATATTCAAATACACGTACATTGGTGTGTAAGAATCAGACATACAAGAAAACCACTCTTGCACTTAGGGGTTTTATTAACCTGTCATCAGAGACCTCAGGTTCACTTAAATAGCATCATAATCTCTTAAGTGACCACTTCATTTCTTCTCCAAAGGCAAAAAGTCTTTCACAGGATCACCTGTCCGATGCTGTACATGGCTTGTAATAGGCATGGCTGGAAACCCGGCGGATGTCACATGTGGAATTAAAGCCCCCTCTTCACGTTTTCTCCAGCAGCACCCGCCTGTTCCTAGTATCTTGCGCTTACTTGCTCTTACTTTGAACTCTCCCACAGAAACCAGTGTGTTACCAACAGGTCAGAGAAATCAGTGACCACTCCATTCCGTTATTCTTTATTCTACTGAGTATTTAACAAAGATTCAACAAAGAAAGCCAAATGCAGTCTTCTTTGAATATGTATTTAAGAGAACTGGGAAGAAGCTCAGTCAGATGCCATGCCATGAGTGGCCCAGTTCATTGTGAAATCCACACACATGGATGAGGACATGATCTTAGTCTCTGGAATGATGTGGCCTTCCTAACACGCAGACTGGCTCACACCAGGTCCATCGTGGTTAGCAGAGCTGCTCTCCCTGTGGCCTGGCTCTCTCCAACAGCATGGCGCTGTGGACCAAGGTAACTTTGCTTGGTCTTTATCCCTCTATAACATACCTGCCGTTCACTTCTTTCCCACTGTTGCCCAAAAGAGACTACCTGAGCATTTCCAAGTTCCTATTTTGCTCTCCTGTTTGAACAGCCTTCTTATCTAGTCCTTTTTTATCCAGATCCCAACAAAGGAAGGGATGGGAGCCACTTTGCAGGTTCACTGACATCTGTGATCTCACAGTGCAGTGGACCTTGACTGTGCACAGAACATGAGCTCAGTGCTCCAGTGCTACCTGTGCCTGCCCCCAGTCCCCTGCCACTTGCTCCTCCCCCTTTGAGTCTACTCAGTGCCACTTATTTCCCAGGTCTCCACTGGTGATTGTGTCCCTAATGCCCTTATGAAGCAGGGCTTGTCATTCTAATAATCATTTAACACAGGATTGCTTATATCCCAACAACACTGTGAATGCATTTACAGTCACTCTTAACATCCAAAAGATAACAAGTAATGATGTGCAGGCTCTAGGACAAAGATCAGCCAACTATGGCCCACAGGTCAAACCCAGTCCATCGCTGCATCTATAAATAATGTTGTGTGGAAAGACAGCTGTGTGCACGTATTTGCACATATTCTGCAGCTGCATTGGCAAGACATTGGCAAAGTGCTCTGACCTTCAAGACCTGAAATATTTCCCATTTTGACTTTTACAGAAAAAAGTATCAATACTTGCCCTAGAAGATCACAGGCTGCAAAGCTCAATAATTATTTATTAGAGATTATTCAGCATACTCAGTTTACTTTTCTAGTAACACAGATAAAAAAGAGGAAACCTCTCCATCAGGGATGGTGAACCAATAGCACACATGCCGCGCTTGTACCACTGAAAGCTCCAAAAGGCGCCCCACCACTGCGTTCTCATCTTCTCAGTTACCATAATTAAGAGTCTTACAAGGCATAAGGAGAGGCTGAAGTTCCCCCAGCAAGAAAGACACCATACCAAGACGAGGTGGTCTTCCACCAGACATGAATTATCACTTAGCTGAAGGGAGCATTTGCACCATGTTTTGTTCAACTAGTTTTATGTGACACTGAAAATCCTTCTTCATAAATGAGAAAGACATGGAGAAAATCATTGTCCTTGCCATAAAGAAAAGGTGAGCACTTTCTACACTTTCATACAGAAACATTTTGAAATTTTAACTAATTACTGTTCTACCCTTCCACTTCCCTCAGAAAGGAAAGAGCCAGTTTCACAGAGCTCCTAGCCTGGTCTTTTACCTCATGTTATTGCACGCCTAACTTCCAGACCCACAGAGGTACCGGCATGCCCAAGCCAAACACTCAAGATGTTAGATCTTAAAAAAATAAATAAGTAAAGTATATATTTTAAACATGAAACAAAAGCTCATGTTTACAGCCTCAGGGTTTTGATTTCAACAAAAGTGGATTTCTGCCATGGCCCAGCACCCCCAAGGGAGCTCTACACCCGTCACCCTCAAATCACCCACCTCTCCAAAGAGAGGCCTGCAAGAAAATATGGGAAGTAAGTGATATTTTGCTTTTGCTCTGTCTCTGCGTTTACTTTGGTGAATGTGTGGTTGTTTTCATTCCAAGGTACTAACTGACAGGATCCATAAGCCCAGTCATGAAACAGCCACTCTTGTCTCCCAGCAGCCCACAAGGCCATTGTGAAGACAAACTAAAGGCTGTATTTATGGCCCTGCTCTAATTCCCTAGCAGGGAACTGTGAACTTAGTGTTATAGGCCTAGTTCTCGTCTTGTGTTCAGTGTTTCTTGACATGTTCATATATTCGTGGCCCAGTGTGTCCCAAATGCCTCCAAAGACCCTTCCGTCTCTGAGCCCACTCTCCATGCGATGAGCCATTCACCACAGCCCGGTACCTTGCAAATGAGCTCCCTGCCCCTTCAGCCCCTTCTCAGCAGCCACTTTCCCACACTGTGCCAGCTCCTGCTTTGGAAGCTGGAGACACCAGAGGAAAACAAGCAGAGGAGACTGTGCCTCTCACTGAATGCGAATCCCAGGGCGGGAGATGGAATCAGTGAACTGAGGAATGAGGGCCACGATGCCCGTACAACAGGGAACCTTTTCAGAGTGTGAATGGGAGTGACGTGAGCAGTCTCCATAGGTGACGTTTAAGCTGGCCCAGAATGACAAGGAGGGGCCATACAGAGAGATCTTTGAGAAGCATTCCAGGAGCAGCCCCAGGGAGGCCAACGCAAGGGTAACTGATAAGGGCAGAAGTTCAAGAGTCAAGATGGAGGTGTGGCCAATCTACCTGTTATCTTCTGAGTCAAAGTAAAAGGCTCAGACTTCTATGGGAAGGGTATAAATTCTTGTTCTTAAAGGGCCAGACTGCGTCTTAGGCTTTGCAGGAATATGCTCACCGTCCTAACTAGTAAACTGCCACTGTTGTCGTGGACATGTCTAATTGACAGGACACGGCTGTGTTCCCACCAGACAAGGTTCACAGTAGCAAGCAGGGGGCTGGATTCAGGCTGTGGCTGAATCTAGCCCCTCTGCTATTAGGGTACTGAGGGGGCAAAGTGTGAGTGCAGAAGGACCGGGTAGGGGCATGAGCTTCCAGGCATTTTGGAAGCTCTGGGGGCTGCTGAGTGAGGGATTCGCACAGCAGACATGGAATGAAGAAAGCTGGACAATCCCGGGTCTGGGGAAGACAGGGAAAGTGGCCAGTTCTAGGCAAAGTGCTAAATGATGGGGGAACCAGGAAAACATTGAGAATTACGCATGGGCCATGTTGAGCGAAGGAAAAAAACAAGCGTGCAGGAATGACCAGAAAAATTCTGAATTCTTCCCAACTAGGGTCATTTTCCCCTTCTCCAGTTATCCACAACTCCCTGGAGAATGTCAAGAGGGAAGAGCCATCATGGCACTGATCTTTATCATTAAATCTTAATTATTTAACCCCAACTATAAGATCAGCAAATCATTTATCTTTATGAATGCTTCTTAGGGCTTCAGAAGTGGACACTGTTTCCAAAGACACAGATACAAATTCTGTCCTATTTCCTCAGCCCAATTCTCTCCTATGAAGTAACAGCACACGGCCCCAGGTAAGTACCAGCCACCTTTAGGAATGCATTTCCTCTCTTCAAAGACAGAGAGAGGTCCTGCTGGTGGTAGGCAGATGGGTCACTAACATCCTGTGGGAAGCGGTTGCTAGGTATTTGTCCTCATTTGCCTCTGCCTTCCAGTCACCAATCTTCTGTACTGGAGCAGTCCAAAGGGGGCATATGCGAATGTGTAGTTCTGCTTCTCTGTGCCTGTGGCTAAGGAATGCAACAAATGTTACAGTGACGCGAGTTTTTATTCTTTTAAGAAAAGGATGGAGGAGGTGACGTGGGCTGACTTGCAGGCACTTTGGACTCCAAACCTAAACAAAAAAATAAAAATAAAAACTTTGCACACAGTTACAAGAAAGTGCAAGCCTAAAAGAACCCCCAAGGAGTTCAAAGGGACTTGGGTTTAATCAGACAAAAACAATTTTTATAGCCTCAGGAGCCCACATGTAGTGCGAGGAAGTTTAACAGCAGGATGGTATTAAGCACTCAAGCTGGCATTCATTTGGATTATTTTCTCCTTCTCCTTGTCCTTCTCCTTGTCCTTCTCCTTGTCCTTCTCCTTCTTTGTTTTTGCTGCAAATAGTGTTCAAAGAAATTCACTGTGCAGAACAGATACTGGAATAGATCAGATCCACAAATTAACACAGTCATGCAAAGCACTCTTATGGAATGAGCAAGGTTTTAAGTGGCCCATCTCAGGAAGGAGTCAGAGGACATAGAGAACTTCTTCTCTTCAAGGGCCCTAATGTGCTGCTCGCTTTACTCTTCCACCAAGGCTCTCACACACACTCACAGAGCCAGAATTTGAGAAAAAGCTCTGGAAGATTGGGAGGCTGATGCCAGCAAGAGGCAGACTTCTTTCCTTCTGAAAAATCATTTTTCTCTTCAGCCCAATTCACACCAAGCTTCGTCTGCTTCTACCTGAAGGTCAGATGCATGGCCAAATTTCCATCTCATTAATTATAACTCGGCAAGCCATTAAAAATCTCATTTCACTTTACCGTTCATTCTCCTTTTAACTGACTTTCCATAATTATAATTCTATTTTTGATATACTAGCCGTATTAAATTTAATGCCATACAGGGATATTAGAACTCCTGAAGAAAAGACAGATTCTGGACTGGCTCCACCAACGGCTGTGTCGTTCTAGCTGAGGAGAATGAAAAAGGGAGAAACTTCCGTGCATTCATTCTATTTCCACACACAGGGAGGAAAAGTTAAGTTAATTGCATATGGTCAGTATAATAGTGCAGCCCGTCCAGAAGGGCTGTAATTAGCAAGAATTGTTTTCACAAACAGGCACAGCCAAGCCCATGACTCCAGCCTACATTCATTCTTCTTTTCTCCTCCTAGTTATAAACATTTCTATTTTTGTTCTTCCCAAAACATAAACATTACTATACTAAAGATGCCCAGAAATAGCAGGGCCTGACACTGTCTCCATAAAGACAACCCTCTCCTCAAAGGTGCAGCCTGTTAAAGGATTGGGGTGTCAAGAGAAGGGAGGAGAGGCTGTCAACCAAAAAGTCAGCATCTGGTTGATGACATCAAGATGGAAAGCCACAGCGAGGGCCCTCCCCAGACTATGTGAGCAGCCTGTTCCAAAAGCAAACACGCTGGGAGAATCGAATGCTCAGCGTCTGAAAACACGCAAGGCAGACATGACTTAGCCCCATGTGTCACGCAGATATTTATGAATAAAGTTCTAATCCATCTTTCTGAACTCATGTTGCTTAAGTAATGTTACTGGATAAGAATCATGAGCAGTGCCCTTTCTTAAAGGGTTCTGGTAGAGACCAGACACACAGATTGCTCTGGAACATACTCTACTGAGCCTCCACCTAACACACATTCACAGAGTCCTTCCTACTCTTTAAAAGATTGATGAATTTCAACCTAGTCTGCCTTCATATTGTACACCGCAGCACACTGGGTTGTTAGGTGGTGAGATACCCATGTTAGCATAACTCTCCTGTAACTATTTTTTCAAGCGCAAGAGAAAAAACAAAGCATGGAGAAAGTTACCCTGTAAGAGCAAAAAGTCCATGCAATTTCCACTGGGGCAGAAGGAAGAGCTGGCCCAGGAATTGAAGGCTGAAGGTTATTCCTTTGATAACCCTAGGGGCCTGATCTTCCTAAGGCTCTGATAGAAGATTGTAGGATTCTTGTTATTTTCATTCTATACACTAATGAGAGATTGTGTTGTTTAGTTTTAAATCCAGAACAAGCAAGAATTTCAACTGTGGCATTTTTTTCTCAATAATGACCTTTGGGTCTTTGGTGTATTTTAAGGAGTTGCTCATCAGATGAACCACTTTCCACCTCTGTGGTGGGACATCCTGTCTCCTCCTCACCAGTATGTGCTAACCAGACCTTAGCATCAGGTATCCACACAACCTCAAAGTTAATGCACAGGGTGTTACATACACCCCGCCCCCAGGATGGGATCTGATTCTGTTACTGACACTGATAGAATGTAGCAGGTGGGATCTTAAGACCCTGGACAGATTAAATACACTTCAAAAAAGTCACATTTTAATCTTCTAAAAACAAGTAAAGGTGCTTTCCAAAATATGTATTTGAAGAAACTAAAAGCCATTCTAGAGAGGGCAGGCAAAGACAAAGACCTAAGAAGAACTGTCTTAATACTGTTGCCCACAACCGGAGGCTTTTTAATGCTGTACTTTGCTCATTATAACAAGACAATAGCTTCCAAAAGGAATGCTGCTTTAATGCATGCTCGTGGGGAACATCATTTTACAAGATGGTGAAAATAATAAAACCACAATGAAAATAACACCAACAATAGTACGAACTGAGTATTCTAAGCACTAAGATCAGCAATACAGCAGGTCACTTAGATACACAGTCCTGAATGATATACAGTCAGAATGATATACCATCATTCTCTTCATCCTAGATAATACAGTCGTTCTATGAGCCAATATCTATGAAGTACTTGTTTTAAATTCAATAGATAAACCAGGAACCTCACCCTTTAAAAACTTAAGCCTGTGCAATATTGCATACTTCCCTTCTTTAAAATAGACTGTGTGTTTCTATTTTTAGAGAAAGGAGAGAAAGGATTTAAACGAAACCATTTGAGCCTCTGTATTTTCTGTTGTATAGGGCTGAGTCATGTTTCACATGAGTCCTATATAAATACTTAAGTTTCTTACCCTGAATTCAAATATGAGTTCATCTGTTTTTTCTGTGCCTGCCCTTCAGAGACTTCTCGCATATGTTCTTCCAATTTACAGTACTGTTTTTCACTACACATATTCTTTTTGCTCTGTGTCACGATCCTTGCTCTAACCACATGGATCCTATGTGTGAATCTCTTTCACATTTGAAAGCTAACAAGCCCTGGTCCATTGTGCAGACCTAGGGGACAACTTCTGTCACTGATTGTGTCTGCCAACTCTCTTTTAGTCATTATCTCACTGGTTTGTTTCTTTGATTCTGAGTCTAACTTTACCAAAAGTTGTGTTTACTAGGGAAACAGTGCTGTGGGGAAGAACTCCAGGGCACGCTCTCTGAGAGTTGTTATTAAGTGTCCATTGTCAATTTCTAGGCTTAGTCTTCTTCCCTGGGAAGGACCCTGCTTGCCTGGGCGGCCCATGGGAGCCCATAGATCAGGCTTGGTGTTCCTGCTTCTTCTTCATGAGATGTATTCTACCGACAGCCAGCTTCCTTCCCACTCTCTAAGGGGCCAATACGCAGTTCTAATTTTTGACATTGCAAGTAGAAAATCTAATAGTGGAGGTTTTAACAGGCAGTTGAGTTTCTGCTGCCTCTGAGTCAACCCCATCCCACTTCTCCCAACCCTAAATATGTTTCAAAGCCCCAGCTCTCAAGGCCTTTCAACTTAGGTTCCTGTTGAGGACTCTACCCTTTTAGAAGTGTCTTCTATTTTGAGAGTCCATCCACTGGGACATTTCCTTTCATACTTTTCAGGCAGCGCCATATTTCTAAAGGCAATCATTTGAGGATAAGGATTTCTCCCATCAACTCAGTCCACTCTTTTACTGGAAACCTTGTATGAGGATAGTCCTCTTTGCCCCCAGGTCAATTACAAGACAACAAAGAACATACCCCAAATGGACAGAGATAATTAGTCTGAATGCAACCCAAACATTTTCCTGTTGATAAATACTAATATTTAGACTTGAAGGGAAGAGATGTGCAGTTTTAAGTCTCTACTTTCTGTTTTACTTGATTCTTTCAAAATAGAATTTAAACTACTAGTACAAATCTCACTTAACAGTTAAGTATATCCAAAAAGGAGAACTTAAAAACTCAAGTGAACACCAGATTAACGTACTCAAGTCATAGTTTTGGGCTCCAGCCCACACAGATCCCAACCCCTCTAGTGTACTCCTGTAACAGATAAATATACACTGTGAGATAATTTCCGTGGTGCATAGTTAAAGTTAAAGCAGAAACTCTTTACTCCTCATAGAAGCTGAATTCTTACATGAAAAGTCCCTGTAAATGTCCAGATGAGAAACAGCAGGCTACCTGAGAACTACAGGGCTTCACCTGGCCCCTAGGGGGCACCCTTTGGGAATGGACAGTGACTGTCTCCATTTTGGGATGGTATCTGTGAATGCATCTCATTATTTTAGCTTTGAGTTTTTATGTCTCTTACTATGGTTAGGAAACCCCATTTGCTAAAGATTCCATGACTAAAAAATACATCCAATAGGGGCAAGATTGTTCTTTTATAAAAGCTTATACCCATGCTGCCTTCTTTGGATATCAGTTTCTTGATGAGACCATGTAGCCAGAGGAGGCTCGTCTCAGGCTGTGTAGGTTTTTCTAGTCTCCATGGACAAATATAGCACATAGGAAATCAATGCAAAGTGCTGATACAGACTTCGGTTTCAGTCTACCTGAAGATGGCTCCTCTCTAATCCATTGACGCTGGTTGGTTAATGTTCTACAGAGGATTAAAAAAAAAACAGCAAAGAGGCAGATTGGGTCATGTACTGGATCTGCACTTAAACATAGCTCACACCTGCTGTTCCACCTACCACAGTAAGAAAGGGGGTCACAACTGTATGATATGATAGGACAGGAATGGGTCAGAAGTACATGGCCATGATGGGAGAAGCTGTAGAAGCTCATATGGTGAAATTGGCTGAAATAACAGCTCCAGAACTAGCTAATGTTTATGCTTGGCTTGGACTCACAGAGAAGCCCTTGCTGCTCTACAGAATTACACATCCTTCAGAAGTGATCTTTCACTGGACTGTGAAATTCTTGAAGTTATCAATTGGAGCTTTACATAGGCATGGATGTAGAGGAAACTGGAGGCTTCAAGAACTACCCAACAAACCACAGACAGGGTATTATCCAACCGCTCTTCCCCTAGTCACCTCCACTCCCGGGCAACGGTGCTGACCAAGAGACAGAGAATCATAAAGGGTCAGCTTCTCTGTTGCAGCCAAAACTATTTTGAGTTCATGCAATGTGTGGTTGAATCAAAGAAATATAAAAAAGGCAACTCAAGTGGCCAAAAAAAAAAAAAAAAAAAATTGGGCATATGGAAGTAGGCAGGCAATGAGACAGGATATAACTAGAAGAAACACAGTATTTCAGTGGTTGCCTTAAAAAGTTGCTTAAAAAAACCCAGGTGTCCAAGTTTGGCTCAGGAAGAAGGGGAAGTCTTAAATAAGAACAGAAATAATAAACACATGCAAAATCCACTACAATCTTCCTACTCTTTCTTGCAGTACTGTGTAAATTAATTTTTCTCAGAGCAGGCGTCTTTAACAACCAACTGTATAAATTTATTATTTCCATATGTTCTTCTCTTTTTCCCCTAAATTCCACGCATTGCCCTCAAGAGCCTTCAAAGGGTGAATTAAATCATAGATGACACTGAATAATTTTGTGCAGACGCCCTTGACAGTGAAAAACTTATAAATGGTGTGAATAATCCATTTGGCCCTTAATACAAACTTACTTTATAGCCCTGCATGTAATTCCTACTATATATTTATATTAGTTAGACTTCAGGGGTCTAGATGAAAGGTTTCCATATAAAATTTTTATTGAAGGAACATTACTTGTATTCACAAGGAAGACCCTAATGGAACTGTAAGAGAGGTGGCTTACTTCTACCACAGTCTTTGGAGAAAAAAAGGCTGAAGATGTTTCAAACAAACAGCATATCCACATCAAATAGTATTTATCAATCCAAAGATGCAATGAGATTAAAATTATGGAAAGGCGACTTATTTTGTGTCACATCACTAAATTATGCTTCCCTCAATTTTATACCATGAGTTTTTTAAAAACATACTTAACGATTCTCAAAGACAGCTGAATTCCCAGCGTGCGTCTCACAAGATATTGAAAGGCATTCATAGATCATTCTCTTCTGCTAAATTTTTAGGGCCTTACTGTGGGCATTTCAAGCCATTCAATATTTCTTTGAAGATATAAGCATGAGAAACTGTTGCTCTTCCCCTTAGTATCTCAGATTCTATAGGGAATGGTCTGCTAGGGTTAGGTTTTCTATTTCTTATCAGGAGAATGCCTGCTCAGGAATTCAAAGAAAAAGCAATGTGCTGGGTGCTCGCTGTACAGAAAGGATCTCTGTGTGAAGTGTAAGGTACAGCATACACTGTACGGCCCACTAGAGCTTCAGGATGTAAAAGGAGAGGCAGAAGTATTCCATGAAGCATACATTAAAACACGCACTGTGACTGTTGATAGAGAAGACACACCAGAAAGAAACCAAGGGCACAGTGTCGAACAAGTGGAGCTGTCCCAGGGACACTAACTCCCCTGTGCCATCAAAACCTGATTTTGGTGAACTGCAGGTAGGACAAGGCAAGACTTCACACAGCTATAAGATTTAACAGGGCACTCAAAAAACTCAGCAATCGGGATAAATGATGCTTTCATGCAATGTTTTAAAGGTCTACATTAGTCCAAAAATCTCCAATCTGAGCAAACTATCAAGATTTTTAAATAGACATTAGAGCTCCAATAGGGCTCAGCAAGACACTGTTCTAATCCTGTCTTTATTTAAAATCTGGAGAGAGGTTTCATCATGGATTTTCTGGCATTAATACTGATTTTATTCTGAATATTACATTAATATATTATTTAACTTGATTGCCAAGTGTTTTGGCAGCCTTTAATGCTGTGCTGTGCGGAACGCCCTGCTCTAGCCTCCCCTCCACCTAGACCTGCTGGACTCAGGAGTTCACAAAAGATTTCTCCCTTTACCGCCCCCCAACAAGAGGCTTCCTTTCCGCTTACACGGAGGGGCAGCCGAACCATTTATGAGTGTACCATTCTGTGTGTGCTTCTCTGAAAGCCTTGGCTTTCGATGTTGGTTTCTGATGTGAAATAGATGAGGAAAGAAGATGATGATGCCCTAAGCTCCTCCTGTGGTCGCTCAGAAAGCGGCCAGCAGCCCTGCAAACAGAACTAAGAAGCAGCAGGCGCCAGCTCCAAGAGGACAAGGCAGCAAAGTGATGGCTCAGTCCTCATTGCTGCAGTTGGGCTTCTGCTCCAACCACGGACAGCCCACATCCTTACATCCATCCAGGGAACATCATCCACCCTTAGGAGTGAAATGACCACTGGGTAAATTAACTTCACTTGTGGCTAAAACAAGTGTAATTGACACAGTAGCTCAGTAGACTGTAAACTTTCAGAGTAAAAATGTATATATCGCATTAATTACTGAAAAGATATGCTAATATTTAACCTCTGAATTATTTGATTGTAGGTAACAAAAAATGTGCTAAGTCTAAAGTGGAATGAGTCATTTCTTTATATGGTAATTAATTGTGGAAATATATTCAAGTGAAAAGTTAAGCCATCCTTCATATATATTAATTTCTCATTAAACATTTGTAATAAAAGCACTGCCAATATCAACAATGTCAACAGAAATCTCAATCTCTATTTTCGCTTTAACAGTACATAATTTTAATTTCCTACTGTCTGATGATCAAGACAGAAAGTAATTGTCTTGAAGAGACAGTATCTCAAATGTCCTTTGAACTACTTTGTTTTCCTAGTTTCAAGACCAATATAATGGTCAATGAGTTCTAGACTTTTGATACAGTAGCCCACAGGTTTAACTTTAAGGCAATTAAGACCAAAAAAGTCAACACAAGATTTTCTATCAGTGAAATAGCTAATAGCAAGAGCATAATAATTTCACAGTTTTCGTGCTCCTGGTATTGTTTAAATATGAATCATGATGTTTTCCAAATATCAGAGAAAATATGCCAGGCCACAAAAGTCTGTGTGTGTGCACATGCGTGTGTGTGTGCGTGCACACACACACACACACACACACACACACACACATGGGGGGGCGGGACAGGGAGAGAGCCAGCCAGCCAGCTGGCATCATCACTTATTACATAACACTAAATGGCACTAGTGGATTTAGGTCCATCTCTGCACTATTCAATGCTGTAGCCACTAACTGATGACTGCATTTTAATTTTACTAATTAGAATTGAACAAAATTAAAAATCCATTACTTCCATAGCTACATTTCAGCCCTCAACAGCTGTGTGTGGTTAATGGCTACCATATTTTGTAGCACAGAATAGAAGCATCTTCATCATTACAGAAAGTTCTATTGGCTAGGGCTGCTTCGTTCCAGTGAATCTTCTTATTGATGTAATTATAATTGTAAGAAGACAAAGATGTGAAGAAATAGCTATAGAAAATGTGCCCTTAAAAGGAAAAAGTAAGGTACTATGGCTGAATACATACATGCTTCCTTTCTTCTCTATGGCATTAAAACTTACTAATTCCAAGAAGTATTCTTATTATTTAATGTCAAATGTAATCTGAAAATCATCCATTTTCACATGTGATGACAGCATCTAAAAACACAAGAGACACATTTTCTTTCAGAAACTACCAGTGGGTGGGAACAGTGTTTAAGAAACAAAATGGCCACAAAAGCCACCTCTCTTATATCAATGCAGACTATGGAGCTCTTAGTTCTTAAAATAACTTTGTGAACAACCTTTACTTAGGCAAGAGTCTTTATACTAGGTCACTGCTAAAGACTGATTATCCCTAATTTCAAATAGCTTTACTAATACACACACACACACACACACATACACACACAGGCACATACACACATACACATTCATTTTCTTAAATGTTACATGAGATTTATAATTCTCTCTCTTATGGTAAGGTTTACATGTAATGAATGTTTGGTCTAAGTTCCAAAAAACATGACATTATGTTGTGACAAACCAGGTCATTTCTTAAACAATTTGGTTCCTGTATTCAACAAGTTCCAAACGTCTATGCTTTTCCTGTGGAGCTAGAACTTTATCATTTCTGAAATCAACTATGTTAAAACACAACATAGATAGAATAATGCTTCTCCATTTAAATGCGAAATTCAGTGAGTCTTAAGAAATTGCAAACTGTCCATATCCTCTCATCATGCTATAAAATACTGGTATCAACTCAAATGTTTTGTCATACAACTTTGCTGTCAATTCCTTTTTCCCACCCTGCACCCTAAATCCGTAAATATTCTTTTGTACAGTTTTGACCTCTATTAAATTTCCAATACTGTTACCATACAGTTAGTGATATGTATCTACAATCTCTCAGTATAATGCACTTGAAGTCTACCTATTATATTGTCTGAACATACTGTATACATTGTTTTCTTTTTATACTCCAGAAGTACTGTTTACTTCTTTTTATATGACTAACTTATCCATTCCCATAGATGAACTTTTAGGATGTTTCCAGTATAGGCTATTAAAATAAAGTTGCTCTAAACATTTGGGTAGATATCTTTGTATAGACATTATTCAACACTTCACTAATCTTGGGCAAGTACATGAGACTGGACATTAGGGGACCCATGTCAAGTATTTAAAATTTCAAGAAACAGAATGATTTCCAAATGGGCTCCACCACCTTGTGTTATTAACAATAAACTTTCAGAAATGGAGTTCTGCCGTTTCAATACTTGTTATTTTCAGTTTAATAATTTTAGTGCATCTTCATAATGTGTAGGAATAGTTCTCCATACTTGATGTTAATGTTTGGCAAATGGTCTATCTAAATCTCTAGGTCACTGTATTTTAATTGGATGGACTTCTTCCTTATTAAGTTGAACAATTTATATATGTTGGAAACATGATCTTATTTGCCCAGTTTTTAAAAAATATTGTATCTGAAAATCAACAGTTTTAAATTTTTATGTGGTCCAATTTAGTAATTTTTGGGGTGTACAATTTGATTGTAGCTAAGAAATCTTTTCCTAACCCAAAATTTTTAAAAATTTTCTCACATGTTTTCTCCCATTATTTTTATCATTTTGGCTCTCTAGATCTATGGCCCTTATTAGTTAATTTTGTATATTTTGTAAAGTAACATTCGGGTTTCACTTTCTGCATTGGAAATGTATAGTTTTATCAATACCATTTGTTAAAGATGACCACTCATTTCTTGACTGAATTGTGTGCATCTTTCCTATAAATTAATTGACAATTTGTGGTGGGTCTATTTCTCATCTCTGCATCCTACCTCATAGTTTTCTTAGTGGAATTTATCACACTGTCTTGGGTTCAGATAGTGGAAGTTTTCCAACATTGCTCTATTTTCTCAAAATTATTTTAGCTATTCTGAATCCTTTGTATTTCCATATAAGTGTGTGAATCAACTTTTCAATTTCTATAATAAAACATGGAAATATTTTATTTGATACGAATTAATCTGTAGATAGTAATGCATACAGTATCACTGTAATGCATATAGTATAAATTATTGTGTTAAAATATTGTCTTGTGAATTATGAATATTTATTCTCATTTATTTAGATTTTTCTCAGTACTGTATAATTTTTTTTTTAATATTTTTAAATTTTATTTTAAAGACAAAAGAATGGAGACATATGAACCAGAAAAGCCATAAACAATACAGAAAATACAAAGTTATACAGAATATAGTAGGGAATTAGAACTGGATGTTGTATTACATAGTTATCTTCACATTAGTTAACACAAAAACATTAAAGGAAATACAAATTATAGATAAGATAGTAGGGAATTTGCACTGGATGCTGTATAATATAAAGTTATCTTCATTTCTGCTAGTACAAAAACGACTGAGGAAATACAGAATTATAGAGAACATAGAAGGGAATTAGCTCTGGATGCTGTCCTACATAATGTTACCTTCATCTTTGTTACTCAGGTTACACAGATGATGGCCCTTTTAATCAGTTCGTTTTTTCTCCTCCCTCATCTCCGTTGCCCTACCACTCAATCAGTTATCTTCCCTGTGATAATAACTGTACTTCTGGGTTTATCTATATCCTTGGACTCTCACCTTGGGAAGAGATATAGCTGCCTCAGACTACACTATAACATACAGGGGTGTATACAAACTGCCATGGTTGGAGGTGGGAAAGCACATATGCTCACAGCGGACCGCCCGGCTCCACCCTGTTGTCCTGCTATGGGTGGGGGCGGGTCCAGACCATGTGGCTCCAGCATTACCATTCCCCACCCCTTGCAGCTGGGCAATGGGTCTCCGAAGCTGAAGCTATGAATGCCAAAACGAGGGCGTGGGCCAGGGGCGTGCTTGGAGCGGCAACCTCCTCCCTCTCTATCTCGTCTCCCTCCAACTGCGCCATGTCAGATCTGCGATCCCCTCCTCCAGAGGAGGTTCTGCTTAGACTTTCCGAGGGTTTCAGAGCTCAAAGCAGAAATAATCCACATACCCGCATTGATTTCTCAGACAAAAAACGAGCTGAAAACAATGATGGAAGAAATGTTCCATTCACACAGACAAGAAATAGACAAAATACTAGAAGAAAATAGGAAACAAATGGAAACGTTACAAGAGCAATTTAGGAATGAATTACCAATAATGAAGCAGGTCCAAAGAGAATGCCAGGTTTTGAAAACTAACACTGAAAGCATGAAAAACCGTTTAAATGAAACCAAAGAAAGAATTTCAGAACTTGAAGACAGGATGGCAGTTTATGAGCGTGAAAGGAAGAATCTCATGATATCATCAAAGACACAAGAAAAGTCAATCCAACAGCTGCAAGATGAGGCAAAACGTAACAATATTCGAATTATAGGAGTGTGTGAAACAGCAGGAGATCTCACAAACGATATAAAAGGAATATTTGATGAAATAATAGCAGAAAATTTCCCGAACAAGGTAAGATACTGAAGTTCAGTTAAGCAAGTCATATAGAACCCCAATGATCCATAATCCAAAGAAAAACACACACAGGCATATAATAATCAAGATCCTAGATATCCAGCAAAAGAACACAATATTAAAAGCTGCCAGAGAAATGAAACAGATCACCTATAAAGGAAAACCCATCAGAATCACAGCAGATTTCTCAACGGAAACCATGAAAGCAAGAAGAGCTTGGAGCAAGATACTACAGATTCTAAGACAGAACAACTTCCAACCCAGACTGATGTATCCTGCAAAATTATCCCTCAAATTCAGTGGAAAAATAAAATATTTCCATGACAAAGAACAACTGAAGCAATTCATGAGTGCCAAACCAGCATTGGAAAAAGCACTAAAAGATATTCTAGACAGAGAAAAAAGAGACCACAATCCCAAGAACAGCTATAGAAATAACTCCCTAAACAGAACAAATAATTAAACAGTGAGCAAAAGAAGGAAAACTTCAAATAAATAACATGACTAGAATAAGACAGAAAGGAGAGAGGTACCTACCCTGAACTCAAGAAGGATCTGAAATGGAAACTGAAGCTCTAGGAAAAACCAAGCAGAACCTCTCCTGGAGGAAAGGATTGGAGGGCTGCCGCGGCACAGTCGGAGAGAGAAGAGATGGAGAAAGAGGAAGCCACTGCTTCAAACACACTCTTGGCCCAAGCCCTCGTTCCAGCGATTGCAGCTGCGCCTTCGGAGACCCACGCTCATGGAAGCCTCCCGACTCGGCCGGGGGAGAGCGGAATTCCAAGAGCTGGTCCAGAACTGGACAGGAGAGGGCGCAGCCAGGAAAAGAGGCAATGGTGGTTGGGAACTGTGGTCAAATCCAGTGTGAGGATGAGAGGTTGCAACAGCCAGGAGTCCCCACTCTGCAGCAACCTTCCTAATCAGCACCTGGAGGCAAGGTGGAGTCAGAGCAGCCAGTACACATCCCACCACACCCAGCTCTATGCCTGCCTCGAGGCTGTGGCCTCCTGCCTCTCCACTGTGTGGGGGGCTGCCAGTGGGGAGCGGTGGGGTGCATCGGCACCCACATCAGAGCCACAGCAACTCCCAGGGATCCAGCCAAGGAACAAACGGGAACTGGAGCACAACAGCGAGAGAGAGCTGCAGATGGAGGTGGCTCACACGACACCATGCCCTTCTCACTCCAGCATCAAGCAGGAAGCATGAACTGAGTTACTGGGCTTCGGTTCTCACCCTGAACGCCCTCTGTGAGCACCTTGAGCCTCGGCGGCCTGCGCAATCACCACCTGTTCCTGACAGCAATGGGACGAGTCCACAGGCTTTAAGACTCACCCCAGACTACTGATGCGAGCAACAAGAGTGTCTCCATA